>CM038682.1:357546653-357942888 GCA_021605205.1 Aegilops longissima
AACGCCACATGGCTCGAGGGCCTTTGTGGAGACCATAAAGGGGTGGCAATCGGGTGGTTCGATATCACCGAGCCGCATGACCTGAATGGGCAGCGCCCCGAGTTCGATCCGCATCCCCACGCGGCTTACCTCCCGGAAGGAGAAGGCTGCCTGGGTAGTTCGGGAGAGCTGACCGACTCCAAACATGTATCTGTAACATGGTGAGCAAGAAGCTCAAACTTGTCAACGTAGTCCAGTCATGCTCATCCGCTGATCCTCCTGTGTCAACAACGGGCTTTCACCTTGTGGAGTTCGACCCGCCCAACACCAGTCTCTCGAACAGGCTCTTCGACACAACATACGAAGATGCTCGAAGGTGCTATTCAAGGCGCCGAGGCCTCTTCCGTTAACGAGGATCGCGGATTCGTGCGGCGCCAAGCCGGTATGTAAGCTGTTTTACCTCTTACAGGATTCCTGTTTTTCATAGTTTGACTCCATGCGGGATCTAAGCTCCCGTACCTTTGACATGACTGGCAAGAGATGGCCGAACAGATCAACTGTCCGGCTCCTTTGCCCGAAGGCCCAGCGGACGCCCGTCTGGCAGAGCTGCTGGTTCCGGCACCTTACGTGGTGCCAGAGAAGAAGGCCAAGAAGAAGGCCACGGGAACCCGAAAGAGTTCCCGGCACCCGGTGGTGTCGGACTCATCGGCCGATGACTCCGAGGCGCACTCCTCCCACGAAGATGAGGAGGAGGAAGAAGAGGCTTCTCCCCCTCCAGTGGGGGGAGAAAAGAAAAGGAAGGCTGCCCCAACTGGGGAGGCCGGAGGGTCCAAGAAGGGAAGGACCCTTCCACCGGACTACTCCACCAACGCTGCCGACAGCGAGGAGGAGTGGCCGCCCAGGGCCAAGCCCCTGGCAAAGTCGTAAGTATTCGGACACCAGAGTGACTCGTAGTGTTCCTTTATTGCACGGTTTTTCCTAACGCCGAATATAATCATGCAGTCTGCCCTGAGCCCAAGTCGACATATCGTCGAGTGGTTCTTTGGATTCATCGGATGTGAATAGCCTTTCACTTCCGACCGCTTCCTCCCCTCGCCCTACGGACAACACCGAGGTGTTGTCTCAAAGGTCTCCAACCCGAGAGGAGGTGGTCCTGGAGGCGCCACAAGGCGACCTTCCGGTCCGCGGGCTCAAAAGGAGCAAGGCTCCTAAGGGCACCAAGTCCGGCCCTGGGCCGAACACCGCACCGGAGCCTTCCGTGGCTCCGGACTCCGGCAGGCGGCCCCCACCAAGAAGGGCAAGCCTACCGCGCCGGTGACCTCCGACCAACCGGAGGCACCGGACACTTTGCTAGAGGTGCTTAACAGCGCCTCCATCGACGAGGAGCACCGTACTGTAATGAGTACGGTGATCCAGAAGGTTCAATCCGCCAAGAGCGGACTGATCAAGCGTGCAGCCTTCTAACAGCTTTGAGGTATGTATTTAAAATATGTAAAAATAGTACCGCATAGACAGTAGCCCCTGATGCTCAGTTTGGTGTTCGGAAAGAAAAGCCGAACTGAGGATCTAAAAATATCCGCAGGAGTCTAACATAAGTATGTCAATATTGGTATGCAGACTGCGCTGGTGACCTCTGCCGCACTTACTTTAGAGGTGGATGCGTTGAAGCAGAGCCTCGAGCGGTCCGAGAGCGAGCTCGGCCTTGCCAAGAAGCAGCTCGAGGAGAAGGAAGGTAAGTAATACCTTGTGTAAGTATATAGAAAAGATGCGGTTGCAAAAAATGACAAGATCAACATGACTATTGCAGGGCCCACGACCGAGGTGGCGACTCCTCAAGCAAGCGCTGTCCGAGGTCAAGACAAAGCGGCCATGGAGCGCACTCAAGCGAGGAAAGCAGGAGGCGGGTGGAGGAGGTGCAGCAAGAGCTCTGTGCTCGTGAAGAAACACGAGAGTTTGAGCTTGACTCAAAGACGCGAGAGTCCGAGCTCATGGTAGCCCTCGACAGCGCTTAAGTGTGCCAAGGCCAAGCCCAAAAAGCCTCCAGAAATTGAGGCGATGAAGAAGATAGCGCGGTAAGGCATACATTATGCAAAGTAAGCATGTGAAAGTGAATTACTTACTTACCCGAGTCCGAGCCTCCAGAGCTGTCTGCAGATTTTCCCCAGCAGGTGGGATGTCGCCGCCTACTACCGGGCCGAGGAAGGGAGCTCGACGGAGAAGGTGTTCTGGTCTCAGTATGCTGAGGCTGGAGACCCGGTGCCCTTGAGCGACCAACTGAAGCAAATGGTCGAGCTCCATAGGGTGGCCGAACAGGCCATGAAGGGTCTTATAGTCCGGTTATGGCCTGGAGAGGCCGTGCCTGGGAGCTACTTTGGGCTGGTGAGGCGGCTCACTGATGCATGTCCGTGGCTTGAGGTCATCAAGCGCTCTGTCTGCATCGAGGGTGCCCGCAGAGCGCTTGCCCGTGTTAAAGTACATTGGGGCAAGCTGGATGCGGAGAAGCTGGTGAAGGATGGGCCACCGCAAGGCAAGGAGCAACGCCGCCCAGAAGCGTATTATGAGGGCGTCCTGAAGGGTGCCCGCCTTGTGGCGGATGAATGCTCCAAAGATGTAATATTTGAATAGACTCGCATTTGTGATCCTGTACGCTGAAAACTTGTTCATATGTGCTAAGCAACGCTTTTTGAATTTAAAATATTACCTTCTGTGCGGCCGTTTATGAATTTTGAGAGATGGCGAGTCGTCGGCTTCTGCCCCCGAGCCACAAGTTGGGGTGTTCGGATAAACTCGAGCTCTTTTTTCCCATTCTTGGGTCCTTCGAGGAGGCGCCAGCAGCAACGAACAAGGCAATCGGACTATAATGCTTTATCACTCTCACTTAGCCATAGAATTTATAATTTTAAATTTAATGAAGCCCCTAGTATTCGGAAGACCGAGTTCGGGCGCTATCCACGCCTAGGCCGGACAAGGCTGACTCCTCGCTCTAAGCGGCATAAGTCTTTAGGGACTCAAACCTCTCGAACAGCCACCAGCTCTCGCTTTATCATGACGGTCGTTTTAGCTTTCTCTCGAGGTGCTGAACCCAGCTCAACTGGGGCACAATCGCAGTAGTTCTCCCAGCGCTACCTTGGCCGATATAACGGAACGTAAGGTACCAAAACATGGGAGCCGGGCAAACCCAACTATTGACCCAAGACATGATTCGGAGGCGATGCATATAATGCTATAAGTTTGGGGTGCCGCACTTGTGAAAGTGTTCGGACTTCTCACACCATATTGTGGGGTACTTAAGCCCCTGGTGTATTGGCCGTACCTAAGTGTACGGGTGCAAAATGTCATTAATGAACATATATACGTAAAGAGAATGCGATAATAGACAAAAGCTATGCATTGTTTATTCGAAAAGGTGCATTGAAGCAAAACGATACAAGTTGTGCGATAAGCAGAAAGTGGGACTATTTTACATGTCTCCCCCAAGGGTAAGCTGCGGGATGGTAGTTAAAGTAGGTATTTTGCTCGTTATAGAGACCACCTGAGAGTTCCATGATGCACCGTAGCTTCCGGCCCCCCTGGTCCTTTCCTCGTTTGTTCGGCGATTACTTTGCCAAACAGGGATTCCAGAGAATACGATCCTGGAAGAGAGAAAAATATCAAAGTAGGGAGCCCCTAGTGCGGTTGAGCCGCGCTTCGGGGCGTGCCGTAGTCGTGCCCCACCCCTGTGCCCATGGTATTTTTTAATGCGTAATTGTGTGCGCGTGGCGCATGTGCCGCTATGTGGATGGGGCTAGGGTGGGGGCCGTATTGCTATGCGAGCTCATAACGTGTCAGGCGGTCCTGTTGCAGATTACTTCGGGCACGCTTGACGGTGTCCGGACGTCTGATCGCCGGACTGGAGAATTGCCTTGATAGGCTGCTTTGCACTTCTGCTGCGAGAGCCGCAGTGTGCTCCTCCGTTCAGAGCGAGCGCTCCGTATTTCCATTGACTGCGATGACCCCTCTGGGTCCTGGCATCTTGAGCTTGAGGTATGCACAGTGCGGCACCACATTGAATTTTGCGAATGCGGTTTGCCCGAGCAGTGCATGGTAGCCGCTGCGGAAATGGACTATATCGAATATTAATTCCTCGCTCCGGAAATTATCCGGGGATCCGAAGACCACTTCCAGTGTGACTGAGCCCGTACAATGGGCCTCCACACCTCGTATGACGCCTTTAAAGGTTGTTTTTGTGGGTTTAAACCGTGAGGGATCTATGCCCATTTTGCGCACTGTGTCCTGATAAAGCAGGTTCAGGCTACTGCCACCATCCATGAGGACTCGTGTAAGGTGATATCCGTCAATGATTGGGTCTAGGACCAATGCGGCAAATCCGCCATGGCGGATGCTAGTGGGGTGGTCCCTGCAGTCGAAAGTGATCGGACAGGAGGACCATGGGTTGAACTTTGGGGCAACTGTCTCCAACGCATAGACGTCCCTTAACGCACACTTCCGTTCCCTCTTGGGGATGTGGGTTGCATATATCATGTTCACCGTCCGCACTTGTGGGGGAAACCCCTTCTGTCCTATGGAGTTCGGCGGTCGGTGCTCCTCCTCGTCATCGCTATGTAGCCCCTTGTCTTTGTTTTCGGCATTTAACTTGCTGGCCTGCTTGAACACCCAACAATCCCTGTTGGTGTGGTTGGCTGGCTTGTCGGGGGTGCCATGTATCTGACACGAGCGATCGAGTATGCGGTCCAAACTGGACGGGCCCGGAGTGCTTCGTTTGAATGGCTTCTTCCGCTGGCCGGGCTTGGAGCCTCTGAATCTAGCATTTACTGCGTATCCTCTGCATTGTTGTCATTGCTACGACGCTTATGTTTGTTGCGACGTGACCTACCGTTGCCGTCCTTGGTATCCGAAGTGCCAGAGTTCTTTGATATGTTATTGCTGCGAGCCAGCCAGCTGTCCTCTCCTGCACAAAAGCGCGTCATGAGTGTCGTGAGGGCTGCTATAGATTTTGGCTTTTCCTGGCCGAGGTGCCGGGCAAGCCATTCGTCACGGATGTTGTGCTTGAAAGCTTCTAGGGCCTCAGCATCCGGACAATCGACGATTTGGTTTTTCTTGGTTAGGAATCGTGTCCAGAATTGCCTGGTCGATTCTTCTGGCTGTTGAATTATGTGGCTCAAGTCATCGACGTCTAGTGGTCGCACATAAGTGCCCTGGAAGTTGTCAAGGAATGCGGCTTCCAGGTCTTCCCAACACCCAATGGATTATGCTGGCAAGCTGTTGAGCCAATGCCGAGCTGGTCCTTTAAGCTTGAGTGGGAGGTATTTGATGGCGTGTAGATCGTCACCGCGGGCCATGTGGATGTGCAGGAGGTAGTCCTCAATCCATACCGCAGGATCTGTTGTACCATCTTATGATTCAATATTTACAGGTTTGAAACCTTCTAGGATTTGATGATCCATTACTTCATCTGTGAAGCATAAGGGGTGTGCGGCGCCTCTGTACTGGGCTATGTCACGGCGCAGCTCGAATGAGCCTTGCCTGCTGTGCTCGGCCCGGCCGGATTTGCTTTTGCTGTATTCGGCGTGACGGTTATCGTCTCGTATGGTGGGGCGCCCTCGCGATCCGTAGATCGATCTTGCTTGTTTTTCTTTGTCCTCCGATATGTCCCGCAGGTCCGGCGTGTTGCCCCGCGCCTTGGTATGTTTTGAGTGGCGCGGGGGTGCGGCTTGAGCTGTTGGCCGAGAAGCCTCTCTGTCACGGCCACGAGGTGGCCGATCAGCCACGTCATACACTGGAGATGTAGGCCTTAATGCTTCCTCCTCTAATCGGGTTAGCAACCTGCGCTTTGGATAACTCTTGGAGGGGCGTTCGAGTTCATATTCCTCGGCCGCAAGGACCTCAGTCCATCTATCAGCTAGCAGATCTTGGTCAGCTCTAAGCTGCTGCTGCTTTTTCTTAAGGCTATTCACCGTGGCCATAAGCCTGCGCTTGAAGCGCTCTTGCTCGACGGGATCCTCAGGCACGACGAATTCGTTGTCGTCGAGGCTTGCCTCGTCTTCGGAGGGAGGCATGTAATTATCATCCTCTTCCTTTCTATCTGCCGCTCTCTTGGGAGGGCTGGCTTCTCCATCCTCCTGTGCTGAATCTTGTTGGAGGGGATTGTCTTCGGCGCTGTCCGGGGTGTTATTATCTCCTGTGCCGGAATCACTGTTTTTGCTTTGGCTGGACTTAGAGTGGCGTCGCTGACGCTGGCGCTTAGGTTGCTTTCTGGAGGGGTCATCCTCCGCTGTTCCGTCGCCATTGCCGTCTTTGGGTGTGTCCACCATATATATGTCATACGATGAGGTGGCTTTCCAGTTCCCTATAGGCGCTGGTTCCTGGTCGTCTCCTACATCGTCATCCATACCGTCGATGTCTTCGGAGACGAAGTCGAGCATGTCGGTTAAATCATCGACAGTGGCTACAAAGTGGGTGGTGGGTGGGCGCCAAATTTCTTCGTCATCCGTATCCCAACCTTGTTGGCCATAATCCGGCCAGGGCTCTCCTGACAGGGAGAGAGATCTTAATGAATTCAGGATGTCCCCGAAGGGTGAGTGCTGAAAGATATCCGTAGCAGTAAACTCCATGACCGGCACCCAAACGGATTTAATTGGCAGGGGCGCGGGTGGCTCGGAGTCCGGAGGGGAGTCCGGCAACTTGGAGTCACGTGCCTTGCAAAGGGTATCCGGCTTGATCGCCGTTGATACTGCGGCCTCCATGGTGGGGCCCAACCACCCGTCCATGGATGGCGTGATTGGCTCCGAATTAAGGGTCGGAGCGGTTGCAGGTGCGACTTCCTGAACACTGTCCGTCGGTAGAGCTAGTTGGGCTGGCAGCTGCATGTGAACGGCGGTGGAAGCTTAGTTGGCGCGGGCCTGGCGGTGGCCCCGCTGGCGTCCTTGGCGAGGGCCTTGCCGTATGGCCCGGCTAGGGTCTTGCCGCGGCGCGTTGTCGTCCCCGACAAGGACCTTGCCGGGGGTCTGGTGGCCTTCCTCGGCAAGGATCTTGCCGAGGATCGTCGTCTTCTAATCCTCATCTAATCTTGAATATGTCTTCACAAAGATCTGCATGCCACCACAGAGGTGCCTTCCCGAGCCCTGGCCCCACGTGGATGATGGCGTTGGGGACCGTGGGCTCAAGGGTGGCTCGCTCTGTTGGTGTGGGGCGAGCTGCCCCGACAAGGGTCTTGTCGGGGCTGCTGAGGCTGCCCCGACAAGGGTCTTGCCGGGGGGAACCTGCTTTGCCCCTCTGTTCTTCGTGGTCTTGGCCTTGGTGTTTGTCTTATTATCTTGGGCTTTGGTCTTACCTTGGCTCACCTCCCCTGTTCTGCTTGGCGTGATCGTAGGCGCGGCTCCGACTGCCCGTGCACAGGCATAGGGGTACAAAAACGCACCCCTCTTTTTGTACACCGACAGGATCCCCCAGGCCTGGGCCACACATAAGCGCGACACGTTGTTGGGCCAGACCCAAAACGGTGCACGGGCAGGCGGGGCGGTCTTTACCGTGGTAAAACTTTTCGCGTGCGGCGCAACGTGGAGGGGTGTGCATGACGTAGCGGTATGCGTGGGGCGGTTTCCACACGCATGCGTCACATCGATAAATGGGCACAAGGCCTGCTGGCTTCCCCATAAAAAGGCATAACATGCATGCTGTTCCTCTTACCCATCGCGCAACACCAATCTCGGAAACCTTCGCCAGCCTTCCTCTTCTTCTCCAAGCTTCGTTCCTACTACTTGCCGTTCAGGCAGCGCCCTCTGTTCTGCCCTCCTCCCCCAGCCGCCATGGCGCCAAAATCCACCAAGGGCAAGGGAGTGGCCAAGGACGCCGGAGCCGCCGGAGAGTGCGCTGGCGGTGCAGTGGATGCAGTCCGCCTTCTTCCCCTCGACAGTTGACGTGTTCGAGCTTCGAGACTCCTTTAGGCCCCTGTGGGGAGTGAAGACGGGGGGGGGGGAGAATTCGGGGCATCCAGCCATGCACGTCATCCCTGCTGACTGCGCCGGGGCTGCCCCAAATCGGCACCCCTTCTTTGTCGATTATTTTTCATGCGGTCTCTGTCCTTCCTTCTCCGATTTCTTCAACGATGTCGTGCATACCTTTGGCTTCGGCCTCCTGGATTTTACTCCGAATGGGGTGGCATGCATGGACCTTTTCGCGCATCTCTGCGAGGGCTTCGCCGGGGTGCACCCCAACACGACGCTCTTCCGCCATTACTTCTCCCCTCGGATCCAACCAGGGGGCGCCATCTCCGGTTGCATTGCCTGGGTCTCAAGATCCAAGGGGGCGTATCCGGAGGGCGCCATGAAGGAGAGGCGGGAAGAATGGTGGGGCCGGTGGTGCTGGATTGAGGAGAAGGACCCGCCAGCGTTCTGCGAAGTTCGCCAGGCGCTGCCGGTCCGCAGAAGCGATTGGAGCGACGTCGATGCTGACAACGAGAAGATCATGGTCGCCACCACCAGGATCCTCCGGCTCATCGAGGCCGGCCTCACCCTTGAGATGATCGGGGCGGACTTCATCCGCCGCCGGATCGCTCCACTGCATAACAAGGGCAGGCCAGCCTGGCTCTTCACGAACCCCGCCGACATCATGCGGCTTCGTCCCGGCCTCGACCACAATTTCACAGTGATGGGGCACGCCCATTTGTGCCAGCGGATCTTCCAACTTGACGTGGGCCGCGACGGCGAGGTCGAGCGGACCGGCAAGGTCGCGAGGGCCGCCGCGAAGGCCGGCAAGGTCCTCAAGGGGCCTCTGTTCAAGCTGCCGACGAGGGTGGTCCCGTTGTGCAATAGCTCGCGCCGGTCCGATATCATTGCCATGATGCCGGAGTGCAACGCGCATGGCCCTGACCCGAGCTGGAAGGAGCCGGAGGATGCCGAGGTGCAGCAGTTCTTTGACACTCTGCACGAGGGGTACGTCAACGCCGACGCCAAGCGGCTGCTTGTCCAGGACACCACCTAGGCGGAGGTGGATTACATCGCCACCAGGGCGAGGGAGGCACAACTTGCCAAGGTGGCCGGCAGCGCCGGCGGTGTGGAGGACAAGGCCGCGACGGCCGCGAAGGAGGAGGAGCTTGCCCGGTGGGCGGCGGCCGCCGGGGGAGCCAGCAGCACTGGCACCGAGGCTCCTCTGGTTGAAGATGTGACCGGTGAGTCGTCGGAGGAGGAGGCCGAGACCGCAGGCCCGGCGCCGTCTATGGGGAGAGGGCGAGTCCTGCGGTGGGCCAGTTCTGGCGAGCCGGTCCGGCCCGGCAGGGCTGCGCGGCCACAGCTGACCTTCGAGGTGTCCGGGCGCCACACGAGGGCCGCAGCGGCAAAGAAGCCGGCGAAGGCCGCGGTGAAGAAGAAGACAGCCGCCCCTTCTTCGTCCACGCGTGTCCAGACATCACCTCCCATCGACCATGCCACCCCGAGTGGCGTCCCCGGCAAGGGCGCCAGGCACCGAGCGCACGCACATGGAGGAGGAGGAGGAGAACTTGGGCGTCGGCGGCTTTGCCTCGACGCCAAATGTTGGCGGGGAGGGGACTTCCATTTCCCAGCTGGGTACTAGCACAGGTAAGTGGTTCGCCGTTCATCCCTGCTTCTTTTTCTTTTCGGCTCTTGGTCCTGGCCTTGCCTCACCCCCTTCTTCGGCGTCCAGATTCCTCCTCGGTGAACCGAGAGACGTGGACGCCGTCATCGAGGACTTCGCCAAGGGTGCTGCCGAGGACGCCGCCGAGGGGCCTACCAGGGAGGCCGGCATGGCTGCCGCTGAGGAGACCGGCAAGGGGCCTGCCGGAGAGGCCGGCGGGGCCACTGCCGAGGAGGAGGAGGAGGTGGCTGATGACCAACCTTCCTCTTCTGCTGCTTCCGGCTCCAGAAAGTACCTGAGGGTGAGCGGCGACTTGTTTGTCCACCTTCCAGGCGCGTCGAGCACCGGGACACCCGTTGAGGGAGAGGTGTTTGACGACGAAGTGCTTGCCGCTGCCGGGCTTGAAGTCGTCGACGAGCCAATGGTTCGCAGGAAGAGCGGCTCCTCCACGCCATGGCCGCCAGCTTCCGGAAGCTCCAGGCGCTCCACCGCGCCCGCCTGGACAAGGTTAAGTCCAGGACGGTGGTGGTGGAGAAGGCGGAGGCGGTCCTCCAAAAGCGTGTTGCTGAGACGCAAGACTGGTTCCGCGAGGCCCACAAGGAGCTCAAGGCTGCCCAGGGCGAGCTGGCCAAGCGCGATGTGAAGCTCACCATGAAGCTCGCCGACGTCGAGAAAGCTCAAGATACGGCGAGGAACTTGGCCGCGGCCGCCGAAGCCACCCAGACCCAGCACGAGGCCGCGCTAAACTCCCAGGAGGAGGACCTCGCTGCACACGAGGAGAAGCTTGCCGCCATGCTTCGCGGCAAGGATGCAGAGGTGGAGAAGCTTGTCTTGTAGCGGACCAGTGAGCTGGAGCAGAGGCACTCAATGCCCAGGCCCAGGTTCACGCTGGCAAGGTGGAGAAGTTGGAGGCGGAGCGCGACGGGCTGAAGGAGCAGGCCCTGAAGCTGTCCTAGGAGAAGGACACGCTTAACAGTGCCCTGACAGAGGCGCAGGGCACGGTCGTTAGCAAGGCTAGGGAGCTCTCTGAGGCCAACAACTCCATCAAAGACATCAAGCTGAAGCTGGAGGATCTCGAGAAGGTGCTGTCGGAGGCCAAAACCCGAGAGGGGACCCTGGCCAAGGAGCTGGAGGCCGAGAAGCAGTTGCGGAAGAACGAGGGCCTCAACTTCACGGATCACGTGGAGGGCGAGAACCGTTGGCTCGATCGCCTCGCCACCATTGCCAACCAGGCTGCCGCGCAGCTGGCCATCATGGGGATGCCGGACGTGAGGTATGTCCCGGAGCGGAGCGTGAGCGCCAATTGCAGCCTGACCATGTTCTTTGAGAAGGTCGTCGGCGCTCTGGAGCGGCTCCACGCCAACCGGGCGACCTCACTGGCCAACGAGTCCCAGAGGCTTTGCCAGGGTGCCATGACCAAGGTTCTCACCAAGGTGGCGCACTGGTACCTGATACGTCTCCAACGTATCTATAATTTTTGATTGCTCCATGCTATATTATCTACTGTTTTGGACTATATTGGGCTTTATTTTCCAATTTTATATTATTTTTGGGACTAACCTATTAACCGGAGGCCCAGCCCAGAATTGTTGTTTTTTTTGCCTATTTCAGTGTTTCGAAGAAATGGAATATCAAACGGAGTCCAAACAGAAAATCCTTTTTGGAACGTGATTTTCTTCCCGAATAAGACACAGGAGACTTGGACCCTACGCCAAGGAACGCCGGAGGCGGTCACGAGGGTAGGGGGCGCGCCCCCCTGCCTTGTGGGCCCCTCGGAGCTCCACCGACGTACTTCTTCCTCCTATATATATCCACGTACCCCCAAACGAATAGAACAGGAGCCAAAAACCTAATTCCACCGCCGCAACTTTTTGTATCCACGAGATCCCATCTTGGGGCCTGTTCCGGAGCTCCGCCGGAGAGGGCCGTCATCACGGAGGGCTTCTACATCATCATAGCTCTCTCGATGAAGTGTGAGTAGTTTACCTCTGACCTTCGGGTCCATAGTTATTAGCTAGATGGCTTCTTCTCTCTTTTTGGATCTCAATACAATGTTCTCCCCCTCTCTTGTGGAGATCTATTCGATGTAATCTTCTTCTTTTTGTGGTGTGTTTGTTGAGACCGATGAATTGTGGGTTTATGATAAAGTCTATCTATGAATAATATTTGAATCTTCTCTGAATTCTTTTATGTATTATTGGTTATCTTTGCAAGTCTCTTCGAATTATCTGTTTGGTTTGGCCAACTAGATTGGTAGTTCTTGCCATGGGAGAAGTGCTTAGCTTTGGGTTCGATCTTGCGGTGTCCTTTCCCAGTGACAGAAGGGGCAGCAAGGCACGTATTGTATCCCTTGATGAACATGATGCTTGCTATTCTTGTGGCCGTGATGCCAATATCTATGAAGACGAACTTGCTATAGTTCCTTATGTTAAACATGAGATCGTTGCTATTACACCCATACTTGATAGTTCCTTCGATAAAAAGCATGATCACAATGATTTTACTATAAATTCTCTTGATGTCAATTGTGCTAATAATATGCAAAACCCAAAGCTTGGTGATACTAGTTTTGCTATGTCTACTACTTGTTGCAATGATCATGATTGGGGTGATTCTTCTTATGATCTTGAAAATTTATTTAATCCCCGTGATGAGTATGAGATTGATCATAATGTTTGCAATAATATTGAAAGTGGGTTTGGAAGAGTGTCAACTTTAGATCCCACATATTTGTATAATGTTCAATCTTATGAAGTTTTTGATAAAAGTGGGTTTGCAGAGGTCTTGACTTTAGTTAATGTTAATCCCACTATTTCGGAAGAGTGTCAACTTTGCATGCATGTGGATCATGTAGACAAAATTTTATGTGATAGCTATATTGTTGAATTTGCTTATGATCCTACATGTAATTATTATGAGAGAGGAAAATATGGTTGTAGAAATTTTCATGTTGCTAAATTACCTCTCGTTATGTTGAGATTGCCATTGTTTCTTTCCGCTTCCTTGCATATGCTAGTTTTTGCTTGCCTTGATAATTTGTTTGCCTATAAGATGCATATGCATAGAAAATATGTTAGACTTAAGTGTGTTTGCCACATGTTTTATGATGCTCTCTTTATGCTTCAATTCTTGTCTTTCACGTGAGCATCATTGAAATTTTAATGCCTAGCTAAAAAGGCTTTAAAGAAAAGTGCTTGTTGGGAGGCAACCCAATTTTATTTTTAGTTTTTTGTGTTTTTTTCTGTTAGGGAATAAATAACCCATATACCTTCTGTTTGGATGTGGTTTTGTGTTTTAATTAGTGTTTGTGCCAAGCTATACCTATTGGATCTTCTTGGATGATCGTTATTTGATCTTGCTGTAATTTCCAGAAACTTTGCGTTCAGTGCCCGAATTATTGAAAATCATCAGAACGTGATAAAATACTGATTCTAACTTCTGCTGATGAATAAACAAATTTTCTAGGTCTTCTAATTTTGGTAGAATTTTTTGGGTTCCAGAAGTTTGCGTTAGTTACAGATTGCTACAGACTGTTCTGTTTTTGACAGATTCTGTTTTTCATGTGTTGTTTGCTTATTTTGATGAATCTATGGTTAGTAAAATATGTTATGATCCATAGAGAAGTTGGAATACAGTAGGTTTAACACCAATATAAATAAAGAATTAGTTCATTACAGTACTTTGAAGTAGTCTTTTGTTTTCTTTCTCTAACGGAGCTCACGAGATTTCTGTTGAGTTTTGTGTTGTGAAGTTTTCAACTTTTGGGTCAATTCTTTTGATGGATTATGGAACAAGGAGTGGCAAGAGCCTAAGCTTGGGGATGCCCATGGCACCCCCAAGATAATCCAAGGACACCAAAAAGTCAAAGCTTGGGGATGCCCCGGAAGGCATCCCCTCTTTAAATCCACTTCCATCGGTAATTTACTTGGAGCTATATTTTTATTCACCAACATGATATGTGTTTTGCTTGGAGCGTCTTGTATTATTTGTGTATTTGTTTGTTAGTGTGCCACAATCATCCTTTCTGTACACACCTTTTGAGAGATCCATACATAAATTGGAATTTGATAGAATACTCTATGTGCTTCACTTATATCTTTTGAGCTAAGTAGTTTTGCTCAATGTGCTTCACTTATATCTTTTGAGCGTTATAATTTTGCTCTATGTGCTTCACTTAGATCTTTTAGAGCACGGTGGTGGTTTGTTTTAAAGAAACTATTGATCTCTCATGCTTCACTTAAATTATTTTGAGAGTCTTAATAGCATGGTAAATTGCTTAATGGTAATATGCTTGGTATTCGTGATTTGTGAAATTTTCTTTTGAGTGTGTTGAATACTAAGAGAAGATTGAAGCATGATAATTGTTTTTGAGATACGGAGGTGATAATATTAGAGTCATGCTAGTTTAGTAGTTGTGAATTTAAAGAATACTTGTGTTAAAGTTTGTGATTCCCGTAGCATGCACGTATGGTGAACCGTTATGTAATGAAGTCGGAGCATAACTTATTTACTGATTGTCTTCCTTATGAGTGGCGGTCGGGGACGAGCGATGGTCTTTTCCTACCAATCTATCCCCCTAGGAGCATGCGCGTAATACTTTGCTTTCATAACTTCTAGATTTTTGCAATAAGTATATGAGTTCTTTATGACTAATGTTGAGTCCATGGATTATCGCACTTTTCCCATCCTTCCACCATTGCTAGCCTCTCTAATACCGCAAGACCTTTCGCGGTATCATACACCCACCATATACCTTCCTCAAAACAGCCACCATATCTACCTATCATGGCATTTCCATAGCCATTCCGAGATATATTGCCATGCAACTTTCCACCATTCCGTTTATTATGACACGCTCCATCATTGTCATATTGCTAGCATGAACATGTAGTTGACATCGTATTTGTGGCAAATCCACCGTTCATAATTATTTCATACATGTCACTCTTGATTCATTGCATATCCGGTAAGACATCACGGAGGCATTCATATAGAGTCATATTTGTTCTAAGTATCGAGTTGTAATTGTTGAGTTGTAAGAAAAATAAAAGTGTGATGATCATCATTTTTTAGAGCATTGTCCCAAGTGATGAAAGGATGATGGAGACTATGATTCGCCCATAAGTCGGGATGAGACTCCGGACGAAAAATAAAAAAAATAAAAAAATAAAAAAAGAGGCCATAAAAAAGAGAGGAGAAAAGGCCCAAATAAAAATGAGAGATAAAAGAGAGAAGGGACAATGCTACTATCCTTTTACCACACTTGTGCTTCAAAGTAGCACCATGATCTTCATTATAGAGAGTCTCTCGTTATGTCACTTTCATATACTAGTGGGAATTTTTCATTATAGAACTTGGCTTGTATATTCCAATGATGGGCTTCCTCAAATTGCCCTAGGTCTTCGTGAGCAAGCGAGTTGGATGCACACCCACTTAGTTTCTTTTGATGAGCTTTCATATACTTATAGCTCTAGTGCATCCGTTGCATGGCAATCCCTACTCACTCACATTGATATCTATTAATGGGCATCTCCATAGCCCGTTGATACGCCTAGTTGATGTGAGACTATCTTCCCCTCTTTTTGTCTTCTCCACAACCACCATTCTATTCCATATAAGTGCTATAGCCATGGCTCACGCTCATGTATTGCGTGAAGATCAAAAAAGTTTTGAAAAAGTTAGAGTATGAAACAATTGCTTGCCTTGTCATCGGGGTTGTGCATGATTTAAATACTTTGTGTGGTGAAGATAGAGCATATCCAGACTATATGATTTTGTAGGGATAACTTTCTTTGGCCATGTTATTTTGAGAAGACATAATTGCTTTATTAGTATGCTTGAAGTGTTATTATTCTTTATGTCAATATGAACTTTTGTCTTGAATCTTTCTAATCTGAATATTCATACCACAATTAAGAAATTTTGCATTGAAATTATGCCAAATAGCACTCCGCATCAAAAATTCTCTTTTTATCATTTACCAACTCGAGGACGAGCAGGAATTAAGCTTGGGGATGCCTGATACGTCTCCAACGTATCTATAATTTTTGATTGCTACATGCTATATTATCTACTGTTTTGGACTATATTGGTCTTTATTTTCCACTTTTATATTATTTTTGGGACTAACCTATTAACCGGAGGCCCAGCCCAGAATTGCTGTTTTTTTTGCCTATTTCAGTGTTTCAAAGAAACGGAATATCAAACAGAGTCCAAACAGAAAAATCCTTTTCGGAACGTGATTTTCTTGCCGAATAAGACATAGGAGACTTGGACCCTACGCCAAGGAACGCCGGAGGCGGTCACGAGGGTAGGGGCGGGCCCCCTGCCTCGTGGGCCCCTCGGAGCTCCACCGACGTACTTCTTCCTCCTATATATATCCACGTACCCCCAAACGAACAGAACAGGAGCCAAAAACCTAATTCCACCGCCGCAACTTTCTGTATCCACGAGATCCCATCTTGGGGCCTGTTAGGAGTTCACCGAGAGGGCCGTCATCACGGAGGGCTTCTACATCATCATAGCCTCTCTGATGAAGTGTGAGTAGTTTACCTCAGACCTTCGGGTCCATAGTTATTAGCTAGATGGCTTCTTCTCTCTTTTTGGATCTCAATACAATGTTATCCCCCTCTCTTGTGGAGATCTATTCGATGTAATCTTCTTCTTTTTGCGGTGTATTTGTTGAGACCGATGAATTGTGGGTTTATGATCAAGTCTATCTATGAATAATATTTGAATCTTCTCTAAATTCTTTTATGTATGATTGGTTATCTTTGCAAGTCTCTTCGAATTATCTGTTTGGTTTGGCCAACTAGATTGGTAGTTCTTGCCATGGGAGAAGTGCTTAGCTTTGGGTTCGATCTTGCGGTGTCCTTTCCAAAGGATGTAGGGGCAGCAAGGCACGATTGTATCGTTGCCATCGAGGATAACAAGATGGGGTTTATTTCATATTGCATGAATTTATCTCTCTACATCATGTCATCTTGCTTAAAGCGTTACTCTGTTTTTAACTTAATACTCTAGATGCATGTTGGATAGCGGTCGATGAGTGGAGTAATAGTAGTAGATGAAGAATCGTTTCGATCTACTTGTCACGGACGTGATGCCTATATACATGATGATGCCTAGATATTCTCATAACTATGCTCAATTTTGTCAATTGCTCAACAGTAATTTGTTCACCCACTCGAGAGAAGCCACTAGTGAAACCTATGGCCCCCGGGTCTATTCTCATCATATCAATCTCCATCACTTTTACTTTGCTTTGCTTTTTACTTTGCCTTTTACTTTTACTTTGCATCTCTATACCAAAAATACCAAAAATATTGTCTATCAGATCTCACTCTCGTAAGTGACCGTGAAGGGATTGACAACCCATAATCGCGGTTGTTGCGAGGAGCTCTTTGTGTTGTGTAGGTACGAGGGACTTGCGCGTGGCCTCCTACTGGATTGATACCTTGGTTCTCAAGAACTGAGGGAAATACTTACACTACTCTGCTGCATCATCCTTTCCTCTTCGGGGAAAACCAACGCAAGCTCAAGAGGTAGCAGTACCCCGACCTCGACTTGACCTTGTATTTGGAGAGCTTCTTGAGGGTACTGACCTCGCGCCGCTCAGGGAGCGCATCAAGCCCATCATCAGCCGAGTCGGTGAAATTCAGAGGGTGGAGGGCCAGCGCCGGGATTAGGCATCCTGTTCTTTATCGCCGCTTCAGGTTCACAACCAAGACAATCGCTATATCTAGTTAGAACCACAGCAACAATTCGATGTAATATAACTCTGCAGCACTTTCAGTATTATGCATGTTATTTTCCTGTTCAATTTTCCTTTGTATGTCCTCCCTACGTTACTGGGTAGGATCGCCGGCGCGTAAACCCAAGGCGGTGTCTTGGGGACGGATCCCCATAGGCTTGCCGGGTGTGCTTGCTGCCGGGCGAACCACCTTACCGCCCTTAACGCGGCCGCCCGAACTGTCGAGCTTGACTCGAGTCAGAGTTGGGAGCGTTGCCAAGTGTGGAAGGCTACCCCGCCACTCTCGACGCGACCGCTTTGAGCTGTTGAGCGGACTCGAAAGCAGAACAAGGCGTTGCCAATTATGGAGGGCCCTTTATGCAGGTTTCTCATACATAGGCGAGATCTCCGAGAACGATAACCTTATGCATAGGAGGAAATAACTCAAAGCTCTGAATGATTTAGCTTTTCTGTTGCCGAGCCGACGTCGTCCCTCCGGCCGCCTTCTTCTCAGGAGCCAAGGGCGATGAAGAACTGCTAGGCTAACTACAAGACCAGATTCTCACAATTGCGCCATCCCCCTACCTGGCGCGCCAAAGATTTCGGTGTGGAACGACACCTATGGGATCACAAGAATCCCTACTACGGTTGTCGGGGCGCGGGGTTGCGAGAAGAGCAGGGCTAGTAGACAACACAAGGATCGTTTACCCAGGTTCAGGCCGCGAGGATGCGTAAAACCCTAGTCCTACTTTGGTGGGTGTATTTCAGAGAGTTCTTGAGCTCTCGAACTAGCTGTGGTCAGTGCGTGGTTCGAAAGAGCCGAATCCTTCTCCAGTATGCCATGGGCCTCCTTTTATATTGGAAAGGGGCTGCCACAGTGGCACACAGGAGGTGGAAAGGCGTACAGTGCCCTGAGCTTATCGCTCGTATTACAGGACAAGACGCATTTAATGCGTAGCTTAGGTGTCCCCTTGCTTCTTGGGGACGGGGGCGAGGCCCATCCCGTCCATCACTGCTCCTCTTCGCTTCGACACGCGCCCTGGCCAGCGATGCGTGCTGCGCCATGTAGGCAGGCAGGCAGCTGAGGTGGCGCGGTGGTGGAGCCTTCACGAAGATCTGCATGCTTCCACGCAGACGCTGAATGAGTTGGCCCGGGAGCTACATGTTGCTACGCAGGTGCCCGCCCAGCTGGTTGCGCTGGCAGCTGCATGTGAACGGTGGTGGAAGCTTGGTTGGCGCGGGCCTGGCGGTGGCCCCGCTGGCGTCCTTGGCGAGGGCCTTGCCGTGTGGCTCGGCAAGGGTCTTGCCGCGGCGCGTTGTCGTCCCCTGCAAGGACCTTGCCGGGGGTCTGGTGGCCTTCCTCGTTAAGGATCTTGCAGAGGATCATCGTCTTCTAATCCTCATATGATCTTGAATATGTATTCACAAAGATCTGCATGCCACCACAGAGGTGCCTTCCTGAGCCCTGGCCCCACGTGGATGATGGCATTGGGGACCATGGGCTCAAGGGTGGCTCGCTCTGTTGGTGTGGGGCGAGCTGCCCCGACAAGGGTCTTGCCGGGGGAACCTGCTTCGTCCCTCTGTTCTTCGTGGTCTTGGCCTCTTGCACATATAGAACATCACGGAGAATCGCTAACGCGACACTACGATGAGAGAACCTTTGCCGAAACTGTGTGCGATGCAATAATCGCAAACGGTGGTGTAAAAAACCATCAAAAAGGTGCAAAACATTTGCGATGATGGATGCATCAAACACGGTTAAGATTTTAGTTGCGTGTGCGATGCAGGGCATACGGTTAATCCATTCAAACTGTTTGCGATGAGGCAGAACAACAGAAACGGGCAGCCATAACAATGTGTGTGCGATGCAGGACACATGGTTAATCCATTCGAACTGTTTGTGATGAGGTAGAACAACATAAACGGGCAGCCATATCAATGTGGGTGCGATATACGGCATATGGTTAACTCGGACGAACTGTTTTCACATTAGGGAACACAACAGAAACAGTTCAAC
Source organism: Aegilops longissima (assembly GCA_021605205.1). Classification (NCBI taxonomy): domain Eukaryota; kingdom Viridiplantae; phylum Streptophyta; class Magnoliopsida; order Poales; family Poaceae; genus Aegilops; species Aegilops longissima. The sequence continues at coordinate 357,565,970 of CM038682.1, forward strand.
TTAACAAGATATGTGTGATATGCAGCATACAGTTCACATGGATGAACTGTTTGTGATGAGCCAAAAGAACACAAACGAGTCATGTAAACAAGATGATGTGGAAAATAGTGTGATACATGGCAAACAGCCGACTTCGGATGAACTGTTTGTGATGAGAAATTACAACACAGACGGTCAATACAGTTTACTTGTGTGTGATTCGTGTGTACAAAAACTTTGAAAAATGCAAACTAGTTGCTTGCGGTGGCTAGGAGTATCGCACACGATGCGTCTGCGAGTACTCATGTGCGATGATTAGTATGTTACACATACGTTCCTTATGTGAACATGTGTGTGAATTTGCAATATGGACAATTAATATGCAAATGCCTTCTGGACATCGGGCACACGCTTAAACTCAATGAACTGTGTACGATACTAATACTTTCCATGAAAATTTATGAACTTGGGTAACAACATTTGAGTAACATATATATAGTGGTTACACTATTCGACAAAAGGAGGATCTTCGTAACATGGTTTTGACAACCATATGGTCCATATCTACATACTTAGCATAGTAACAACTATCACATTTTAAGAGGCTAAGGGCCAACAACCATATGGTCCATATCTACATACTTAACATATATAGTAACAACTAGCACATTTTAAGAGGTGAGGCCAACAACCACAACTATCCATTGGAAGCAGCTTGATCACGGCGACTTGGCATCTCGTCAATGAAAAGGAAGAGCCCTCATGTTCCTTGGTAGAGCAGGAGTAGAAAAGTGTCTCCAATTTTCCAATATGGATGCATTGCCACGAGAAGCGAGAACTTGTTAATTTGAATGGTTCCTTTTTGCGGGAAATGCAGTACCTTGCAATCATTTTGGCGTTATTAGCAGGCACAAGTGTAATTTGACCACGTCGGGAAATCAATCTAGGAACTGCTACAGGGGGCAATTTATGTTGACATGTAGAATAAAAAACAATTGTAACATATCGTTGAAGATATATATAGTTTATGAGCATCAACATTAAAATAAGACTTTTTACCAGCGCTTTGTGCACACAATTGGTCTTGTTCAATGTGTGCACCATAGGTCTAATTAATCCCATCCAAATCTAGCTTTCATACGCTGTGCTATCTCTATCAGATTATCAAAAAAGTTTATGACATGCTTCAAGTACTTCCAGTGAAATTTGGTACGCTTAGTAACATGCAGATCGTTCACTATGCATCCAACATATCCTGCTTAAAAGGTGGAAAGGTATTATTTATTCAGAACATGGCAGAAGAATATATAGTGCGCATAAATTGGTAAAAAGAATTTGTTATTGTCTAGGAACGGAGTCATAATATGATATCACAATTGGTTGCTTAAATAGTGATCAATTGGTTGCTTAAATAGTAATATGATAGCATGGAGAAAGTTGAAAGGACACTAACCTCGATAAGACTTTGATCAGCTGATGACGTTGGGGAAGTAAACATCCATGGTAATTAGACCAGGTTGTGGTGCACGCACTAGAATTTTATTGCCAGCTTTCAGTTCATAACACTTAGACATTTTTCTCCAAAGGTCCGCATTAAAATAGGAGTGACCATATTTACCAAGTATTACGCTAACTGTCATTGTAAATCCATGTTGCGTTGTCAATATGACATCCTGGGAGTCATCAACAAAGTAAAGCGCAAGATTTCCTTCTACTCCTGTTCTTGCAAAGCAAGGGATGTACTACTTGAAATGAAAATTAAGATCGTAAATTAGATATATTGAAATAACCGAGCAAGATGCAAATATGGGAGTAACTAATAGAACATATCCATATATAGATGCAAGCAAAGTACAAAAATATAGAATTAAAAATAGATAATGTAACAAATATTTGATGCAAATATATAGATAATGTAGCAACAGACGGTATATGTTCACAAATTTAGGCCATGCCGGCCGTGATGGGATGAGATTGAACATACTGAGCGCTCCCTGAAGTCATCCGGAATGGTCAGATAGAACTTTGTTTCCGACTGGCCATGACCACGGTTGCCCGATTTGTGCTCGCACTGTGCACACATGAATGAACACCCATGAATCAGCTAGAATAAAAATGATTCCACGGTGATTTCCACCGGTTGATTAACAGCGATGGATGGACTGCGATAAGAGATGAGTGAATATTTCGCTAATTAAGTTGATTACCTTCTCCATGAGAAAAATCCCCGGCCCAATCCCGCAGAAAACCCCAGTCAACCACAGTCTAGAATGTCGGTGCAGATAGGCGGCGGAAAGCGGTGTAGGTGAAATCTGGTACCGTTTGGAGCGCGACCTACACCTGGCGCCAACAGCCGTCGAGCTTAGGGTGCAGAGTTGCGGAGGAGTCCGCACCGAGTGAGTGGGGACGAAGTGGGTGAGGGTTTTCTTTTCCTTTTGCATGTGTGAGTGAACACACACGGTTCGCAGAGGCGAAGGAGATGAATCTTGTGTGATAGTAAAACATCGAGATTGAATGGGAATCCAAATTTCCTTTGACCTTCATCCATGAGTTTTTTCTACGATGAACATAAACCCTGCTAATCACCATGTTCAAATTTGACACTTTTCCAGGTTCATTTACAATATTTAGGGGATTATGTGCATTTTTTAGGCATTAATGCACGTAATTCAAATTCAAACAATTGTTGCATGAAAGGGTGCACAAGAACGGTCTGGAAAAACCATACTCATGGTATTTAGTAATTTCTCAAGCCTTTTACAAGGAATGGGCAGAGATTTCAATGGAATGCGTGGCAATAGTCAACCACAAATGTGTCATTTACTGGGTTATCAACTATAGAACAATGAAATATGTTCTTGAAAAACATGATGGCTGGCATGGTGCCATGGTATGGCCTCACCTTGCCCTGGTAAAAGCTGAGAAGATTTGATTTATGTCATCATGCACGCCCTTCATAAATTTAACCATCACCTAAGAAGTTCAATGCTTTCGAGAGGGAAATCACCAAGATTGAAGGGGAATCCAAATTTCCATCCTAGTTTGTCATTCAGTTTTTTCCAACGATCAACATACCACCTCAAATGAAACGTGTTCAAATTTGACATTTTTCCGAACTCATTTACCATATTTAGGGGATTGTGTGCATTTTTAGGCATTAATTATGCACATAATTCAAATTCGAACAATCGGTGCATGAAAAGGTGCACAAGAACGGTCTGGAAAACCATGCTCGTGCTATTTAGTACATTCTCATGCCTTTTCCAAGGAATGGGCAGATATTTACTGGGTTAACAACTATAAAAAAATGAAATACATGCTTGGAGAAACATGACGCCTGGTGTGGTGCCATGGTATGACCTCACCGTGCCCTGGTAAAAATGTCGTCATGCGCGCCTTTCATAAAACGAACCATCATCCGAGGAAGTTTCATGGTTTCGAGGGGGAAATCACCAAGATTGAAGGGGGATCCAAATTTCCTTTGTCCTTTGTCCACGAGTTTTTTTCTATGATGAACATACAACCTGCAAATCACCGTGTTCAAATTTGGCACTTTTCCGGGTTCATTTGCCATATTTAGGGGATTATGTGCATTTCCTAGGCATTAATGCGCATAATTCAAGTTCAAACAATCGATGCATGAAAGGGTCCACAAGAACGGCCTGGAAAACCATGCTCGTGCCATTTAGTAAATTCCCATGCCTTTCACAAGGAATAATGGATAGATATTTCGTTGAAATGTGTGGCAATAGTCAACCACAAATGTTTGTTTGTTGGGTTTTCAACTATAGAAAAAAATGAAATAAATGCTTAAAAACATGACGCCTGGCATGGTGCCATGGTATGACCTCACCATGCCCTGGTAAAAATTTGAGAAGGTTTGGCTTATGTCGTCATGCACGCCCTTCATAAATCGAACCATCACCGAGGAAGTTCAATGCTTTCGAGAGGGAAATCACCAACATTGAAGGGGAATCCAAATTTCTGTCCTAGTTTGTCATTCAGTTTTTTTCCAACCATCAGCATTCTGCCTCAAATGCAACGTGTTCAAATTTGACATTTTTCGGGTACATTTACCATATTTAGGGGATTATTTGCATTTTCTAGGCATTAAATGGACATAATTCAAATTCGAACAATCGGTGCATGAAAAGGTGCACAAAAACGGTCTGGAAAACCATGCTCGTGTTATTTAATACATTCTAATGCCTTCTACAAGGAATGGGCAGATATTTGAAGGAAATGTGTGGCAATAATCAACCATAAATGCGTCATTTACTCGGTTAACAACTATACAAAAAAATGAAACACATGGTTGGAAAACATGATGCCTGGTGTGGTAACATGGTATGGCCTCACCGTGCCCTGGTAAAAATTGGAGAATGTTTTCCTTATGTCGTGATGCGTGCCTTTCATAAAACGAACCATCATCCGAGGAAGTTTCATGGTTTTGAGGGGGAAATCACCAAGATTGAAGGGGGATCCAAATTTCCTTTGTCCTTTGTCCATGAGTTTTTTCTATGATGAGCATACAACCTGCAAATCACCGTGTTCAAATTTGGCACTTTTCCGGGTTCATTTGCCATATTTAGGGGATTATGTGCATTTCCTAGGCATTAATGCACATAATTCAAGTTCAAACAATCGATGCATGAAAGGGTCCACAAGAACGGCCTAGAAAACCATGCTCGTGCCATTTAGTAAATTCCCATGCCTTTCACAAGGAATAATGGATAGATATTTCATTGAAATGTGTGGCAATAGTCAACCACAAATGTATGTTTGTTGGGTTTTCAACTATCAAAAAAATGAAATAAATGCTTAAAAAACATGACACCTGGCATGGTGCCATGGTATGACCTCACCATTCCCTGGTAAAAATTTGAGAAGGTTTGGCTTATGTCATCATGCACGCCCTTCATAAATCGAAACATCACCGAGGAAGTTCGATGCTTTCGAGAGGGAAAATCCCCAAGATTGAAGGGGAATCCTAATTTCCGTCCTAGTTTGTCATTCAGTTTTTTTCCAACGATCAACATACCGCCTCAAATGCAACGTGTTCAAATTTGACATTTTTCCAGGCTCATTTACCATATTTAGGGGATTATGTGTATTTTCTAGGCATTAATGGACATAATTCAAATTCGAAGAATAGGTGCATGAAAAGGTGCACAACAATGGTCTGGAAAACCATGCTCGTGTTATTTAGCACATTCTCATGCCTTTTACAAGGAATGGGCAGATATTTCAAGGAAATGTGTGGCAATAGTCAACCATAAACGCGTCGTTTACTCGGTTAACAACTATACAAAAAATAAAACACATGGTTGGAAAACATGACGCCTGGCGTGGTGCCATGGTATGGCCTCACCATGCCCTGGTAAAAATTGGAGAATGTTTTCCTTATGTCGTGATGCGCGCCTTTCATAAATCGAACCATCACCGAGGAAGTTTCATGGTTTCAAGGGGAAATCACCAAGATTGAAGGGGGTCCAAATTTCCTTTGTCCTTTGTCCACGAGTTTTTTTCTACGATGAACATACAACCTGCAAATCACCGTGTTCAAATTTGGCACTTTTCCGAGTTCATTTGCCATATTTAGGGGATTATGTGCATTTCCTAGGCATTAATGCGCATAATTCAAGTTCAAACAATCGATGCATGAAAGGGTCCACAAGAACGGCCTAGAAAACCATGCTCGTGCCATTTAGTAAATTCTCATGCCTTTTACAAGGAATGGACAGATATTTCGATGAAATGTGTGGCAATAGTCAACCACAAATGTTTGTTTGTTGGGTTTTCAACTATAGAAAAATGAAATAAATGCTTAAAAAACATGACGCCTGGCATGGTGCCATGGTATGACCTCACCATGCCCTGCTAAAAATTTGAGAAGGTTTGGCTTATGTTGTCATGCACACCCTTCATAAATCGAACCATCACCAAGGAAGTTCCATGCTTTCGAAAGGGAAGTCCTCAAGATAGAAGGGGAATCCAAATTTTCTTCATTCTTTGCCCTGGAGTTTTTTTCTACGACGAACATACACCCTGCAAAGCACCGTGTTCAGATTTGGCATTTTTCCGGGCTCATTTACCATATTTAGGGGATTATGTGCATTTTCTAGGCATTTAGCGGATATAAATCCAATCCAGCTACAAGTGCATGGGTGTGATGTGAAGGACGTCGATTGTCGTTCGATCACGGCACATCCAACAGTGCACACGCGCGATCCGCATGGCTGGGGTTCCGGCCAATCATAACGCAACACACAATAGGCTCAACGCACACTGTTTCCGGAAGCGACGGAGATGAACCGTGTGCGATAATGAACGAGCAAAATTATAAGGGAAGCCAAATTTCTGTTGTTGTTTGTGGTTGAGCTCTTGAATACCATCGCACTGTACGGCTGCCTAGCCCCTCCGTCCCAGAGCTCTCTCCAGGCGTCGTCTATGGCACCGTGGCGCACAGTAACTGGTAAGGAAGCGATGGCTTCCCGCCGCGCCGCGTTCCTCGCCGCCCATGACCGCACACATGGTAAGGAAGCGATGGCATCTCGCCGCGCCGAGTTCATCACCGCCGGCGGCCAGACAGTTACATGGGTGGACTTTGAGGCTGCCATGGCCGAATGGGTGGTGGATCTAGAGGCAGCCAAAGCCGCACAGAAGGAGCGGAAAAGGCAGAAAGCAGTCAAGAAAAGAGAGTCCCGCCGCCGCAAGAAAAAAGAGGCCGCACGCCGTGGTGAGGAGAGCTTGGCGGAGATCGAAGCACGGTGGGCTGCCGCCTACAAGGCCGGGAAGGAGAACGCCGACGTCTGGCCAGCATGCCCTGATGGCAGCATGTGAGAAGTAGTTTAAGTTTGTAGTATTAGAGCAAATTACTAGTGGCACTTTAAGTTTGTAGTATTAATGTACAATGTCGGTAAGAGCATCCTTTGAGGGCTTTGAGCGTTGATTAGCATGTGTGCCCGTGTGCGTTTTTTTGTGTTAATCACTAGAAGATCACAAAACACAAGGTTTCTATGTCGTACCCGTCTGCATTTTTTGCATTAATGACCCATAAGTCAGTTACCTGTGCGATATTTCCTAATAAACCAGGGGTAACATTGACCAAAAAAATCAAGTACACGTGTACATTTTTTTGGAGACGGGATCTGCCAACTTTTTTTTCTCGCACACGAGTATTTTACGTGCTTCGTCTGTGTTGTGTGTTTCCCCCGCCCAAGTTTCAAGTTTCGCACCGAAATTTTCATTAGGCGCGCGATTTCAGAATTTATTCCTCCAACCACATCCCTTCCCTCAAGATCCACCGCCCTCCCTCCTGTCCCCGACCGGCATCTCAAACCGCCGCGGCCGCAACCACAACTTCAACCACATCTACGTTCTTCTCGGATCCAGTCAGGTAACCCACCGATCTCTATCACGTCCCCGGCCTGATTGCTTAAATGGCGCTGCGAAACATCCTCATGCCTCCAAAACCACCACCAGAGCTGATGGCGGTCCATGGCGCGATGGCCTTGTGCGTGTTGACCCGGAGGAACACCTCGCCTCGCCGCCACCGCCGACATGGTGCAGGCTCGCACGATGAAGTCCCCAAATGACTACCCCTAGGACTTAACAGTAAGATCGACCAGCTAAATCTTACCAATACCACTTGCAACGGCTATGATTTGTACGGTTGATGTATTAAGCATGTTCGTGCCTTGTTTATTTCAGTACTACACACTGTGTGATGTTCAAATATTACCGTGTCCAGCTCAATTTCACCAATACCAGCAACAAACTTACAATACATGACTCAGGATATCACTAGAGATGCTGCCCATTTGCTATTTTTAGTGGATGCTAACCATGTTGCACTTAACATGCCTGTCCATGTACTTATGCAGGGTCATAACGGCTGATGCTTTTGTTTGCCGTCGAGGTGAGCTGCATCCCATGTCTTACAGTATTTCACATAATTTGTGCAATTGCAGTTTAACTTCTACCCATTTACTGGTTGCTGTAGGTACACATGTCAGTGGCATTGATCCAAGCTTCGACCTAGAGGAACAGCTCGCCTCCGCCGTCGCTGACTTTGGGCGAGCTCTGGCCAAGATGAAGTGCCCTAGCAACTACCTCTCAGGACTTACCAAGTATGTACTCACCAGTTCAATCTTACCAATACCAGTTGCAATTAATGGCTATGTTCATGCGGTCGATGTATTAAGCATGTTCTAGTAAACATGCCTAACACATTTTGCTACTTTCCCTACCTTTTATAGACATCTGGGCCATTCTCTCGCTCTGGCAAGACCTGCCTTGTGATGTTTAACTATGCCAATTGCATTTTTATCAAGACCGGTTTCAATGTCTATTAAGCTGTTGCAATTAACATTTGAATCCATTTTAAACAGTTGCATTTCAATGGCTACAAACTTACAAAACATGACTTAGGATGTTGTTAAGCTTGTTGCAATTAATAGTTGTATCCATTTTTAATCTGTCCATTTGCTACCATGCTACTCTCGCAATGAAGATATACTAGAGATGCTGCCCCATTTGCTATTTTTGGTGGATGCTAACCTGTTGTACTTAACATGCTTGCCCATGTACTTATCAGGTCATAACGGCCGATTTGTTGTTTGCCGTCAAGGTTAGCTGCATCCCATGTCTTACAAGATTTCACATCATTTGTGCAATTGCAGTTTAACTTCTACCATTTCTTGGTTGCCTATAGGTACACATGTCAGTGGCACTGATCCACGCTTCAACCCGGAGGAACAGCTCGCCTCTACTGGCTTTGGGCGGGCTCTGGCCAAGATGAAGTGCCCAGCAACTACCTCTCAGGACTTACCAAGTGTGTACCCACCATTTCAATCTTACCAATACCAGTTGCAATTAATGGCTATGTTTTGTACTGTTGATGTATTAAGCATGTTGTAGTAAACATGCCTAACACATTTGAGCTATTTTCCCTAACTTTTTATAGACAACTGGGCCATTATCTGCTCTGGCAACACCTGCCCTGTGATGTTTAACTCTGCCAATTGCATTTTTATCAGTACCAGTTTCAATGGCCATTAAGCCTGTTGCAATTAACAGTTGTATCCATTTTTAAAGAGTTGTATTTCCATTGCTACAAACTTACAAAACATTATTTAGGATGTTGTTAAGCCTGTTGCAATTAACAGTTGTATCCATTTTGTTAAGCCTACTGCAATTAACAGTTGTATCCTTTTTTAAAGAGTTGTATTTCAATGGATACAAACTTACAAAACATGAATTAGGATGTTGTTAAGCCTGTTGCAATTAACAGTTGCTACCATGCTACTCATTCAAAATGAAGATATCACTACAGATGCTGCCGTTTTATTACCATTTGCTATTTTTAGTGGATGTTAACCCTATTGTAGTTAACATTGGCTTTCCATGTACTTACACAGGGCTACAATGGGCGATGCTGTTGTTTGCCGTCGAGGTTAGATGCATCCCATGTCTTATACACCATTTATTCCTAAATATAAGTATTTTTAGAGATTCCAATATAGACTACATAAGGAGCAAAATGAGTGAATCTAGATTCTAATCTAAACTATATCTATAATTCTATATACATCCGTATGTAGTTCATATTGAAATCTCCAAAAAAAATACTTGTACTTAGGAACATACGTAGTTGTATTTTACATCATTTGTGCAATCCTAGTTTAGCTTCTAACATTTATTGGTTGCTTGTAGGTATATATATGAGGGGTACTGATCCACGCTTCGATCCCTTTCGCATATGGGGCAATGAGATATTCATGAACAAGCGTCAAGTGAGGAAACTAAGAAAGATTCTTAGGCGAAAGAAATGGGTGATTGGAATTAAGATCTTTATTTACACTTTCTCGAAGACAACAACGAACTTTAGGATGTTAAGTAATGTGTTGCCTTTTCCCCCTGCCCACAAAAAGTTACTCTATTAGACCTCAGTATCTGATATTTTTCTCTTTTCAGTGGTTTCCGAAGCTATTTACTGATGATTACCTTGCAAACTACACGACCGGAGTGGAGGCAACTAAAGTTAAAGTATATAATTCATGCTACCATTATAATGCTCTAGAAGTCTTCCTGGAGGCGGTGAAGGATGGGCGGGCGATCGTCACAAGGGGTTGGACAAAAGTGGTTTCTGCCTATGGCATGCAGGAAGGAAGATTATGGGCATTCCGCTTCTTCAACACCGTCGGCAGTCAAAATGATTTACACTTGTCTCTTCACCTTTCCCGCCTTTAAATATTGTGGTTTATCATAGTTAATTGTTGCCTAGTCCTGTAATTACTAAACATATTGTACTGACAGTTTTATTTATGGATTCATTGTTGAACCATTGTGCTGAGAATTTAAATTGCACATTTTGTATTTCAAAATTTCCAATTAGAATAATAAATTACAGGCAAAAATAAAAAGAGAACAGACGTTCATGGAACTTTGCAAACGGTTCTGGCAGTAAAAGCGCTTGTGATGGATAGCCCAATGCCACACGGTTTTCTAGATCAAATCGTGTGTGATGTAGTTAATGAAAGCAAATAGTTAACCAAGGTAGAGTGTGTGTGATAGTTACACCTTTCACACACGAGCATATACATAAAACCGTGTGGGATGTACATCCGAACGGAAACGTTTTCCCTGGATTGACTGTGTGGGATGTACATAAGAATGGAAACGTATTCCTTGGATTGACTGTGTGTGATATACATACGAATGGAAATGTTTTTTCTGGGATTCATTGTGTGGGATGTACATACCTACGGAAATGATTTTCTCAGATTACCGTGTGGGATGTACATACCTACGGAAATGATTTTCTCAGATTGCCGTGTGGGATGTACATACCTACTGAAATGATTGGGTTTTGATGCCTCGCCCGATCACACACGGCCCCAGCCTGGGTCCCATGAGGGCCTATCCCCGACGATTTCTGGGTCGTGTGGGAAGGACACCCTATCACACACACTCACTTGGGGACGGTTCCAAATGCCGTTGCGGAAAGGGGTTAAAAACCATTTGTTTAGGACCGACGTGTACCAGTGTACTATGAACAACCAATGATAGCATTTGAAATTGGACATATGCTAACTACAAACAGCCGAATAACCAAAAAACTTTAAAATAGGCATACGCTAGCTATAACAGGCTTAACAGCAAGCAAATATATGCATTACTATCGGTATGTTTAAAATTGGTATTGATGAAAATGTACTGCACAGTAAATAGTTGCACATATAGAGCATCACATTGTGAACATCTGAAATAAGCAAGGCATACTGCAAACAACCAAATATAGTAATTAAAACTGGACATATTCTCACTACACTACAAAAGGGACTCGACAAAACTAACCATGGGTCCCCCTTGTGAAGAGGCACGGCAAAACAAATAATGGGTTTCCTCACTTGTCACAGATGGGCTCGTTCCCATGGGAAGAGCATGGAACCTGGGTGCACTCCATGTTGTCGCAGATGGGCTCCCTCCCCTTGGAAGAGCACAGCTGTAGGGTGCCCTTGAGGGAGTCCTGGATTAAGGGGTCCTCGGGCAGCCGGGCTATGTGACGTGGGCCGGACTGATGGGCCATGAAGATACAAGACAGAAGACTTCTACCCGTGTCCGGATGGGATTCTCCTTTGCGTGGAAGGCAATCTTGGCATTCGGATATGAAGATTCCTTCCCCTGTAAACCGACTCTGTATAACCCTAGGTCCCTCCGGTGTCTATATAAACCGGAGGGTTTAGTCTATAGAGGTGATTAGAATTATAACCATACAGGCTAGAAATCTAGGGTTTAGCCATTACGATCTTGAGGTAGATCAACTCTTGTAACCCCATATTCATCCAAGATAATCAAGCAGGAAGTAGGGTATTACCTCCATCAAGAGGGCCTGAACCTGGGTAAACATCTTATCCCCTATCTCCTGTTACCTTCGATCCTTAGACGCGCAGCTCGGGACCCCCTACCCGAGATTTGTCGGTTTTGACACCGACATTGGTGCTTTCATTGAGAGTTCCATTGTGTCGTCGACAGAAGGTTCGATGGCTCCATCTGTCATCTACAACAATGCTGCCCGGAGGAGGTCTTTTTCCCCGGCCAGATCTTTGTGTTCGGCGGCTTCGCACTGCGGGCCAACTCTCTTGGCCATCTAGAGCAGATCGACAGCTATGCTCCAGGTTGCCAGATTGGTTTTGGAAATCTGGATTATGTTACTGATATCCAAGGAGACTTGATCTTCCAAGGGTTCGCAACCCCAACCTTCGCTCTGGCCTTAGATCCAGAGCGCATCACCGGGTCCGGAGACGGGATTTCCGAGCCCGTCAGACTCTCTGTGGCTATTGAGCCTAGTACGGGAGAGTCGGAGGAAGTCGTGTCACCGGCAATCATCTTGAAACCGGGCTCTTCTTCGAACACTGGCTCCGAACCCTTGGAGTCAGCACCGTGTGAGCTCGGCCAAGGAATCTCCTTCCCGCCGTACTCCACGAACTCTCTTTTCCCTGGCCAAACCTCGCCTTTAAGCGAGGCTCTGGACTTAATGCGATCCCTCGTCATTATAGAGGGGCGACGTCCGAACTACGACAAGCCCGGACTAGGGGCTGAGAGCGGGGAATTTTACGTCCCACCCACCACCCACTTCATAGCCACTGTCGATCACTTAACCGACATGCTCAATTATGGCTCCGAAGACATCGACGGTATGGACGACAATGCCGGAGAAGAGTAGGCCCAAAACCCGCCGTCTACCGGACGCTAGACGGCCAGCTCTTCGTATGACGTGTACATGGTGGATACACCCAAAGAAGATAACGGCGATAACGAGAAAAATCCAGTTGAGGATACACCCCCTGAGATACAACCAAAGCGCCGACGTCAGCAGCACCGCTCTAAATCACGCCGTGGAAGAGAGAACAATACTCCAGACGATGCCGAAGACCAAGAAGACCCTATCGAGCCAACCTCCGAACAGGATGGTCGGGAAGATGGGCAAATTGGCCCTGATGAACAGGTTGTAAACGAAGACTCGGAGGATAGTAATTATCTTCCACTCTCCGAGGATGAGGTGAGCCTCGATGATGAAGACTTTATTGTGCCTGAGGAACCCCTTGAGCAGGAGCGCTTTAAGCGCCGGCTAATAGCCACTGCAAGGAGCCTAAAAAAGAAACAACAGCAGCTTCAAGCTGACCAAGATCTGCTCAACGACAGGTGGACTATTGTCCTAGCAGCCGAGGAATACGGCCTTGGGCGCCCAACTAAGATTTACCCAAAGCGCAAGCTTCTACCTCAATTCGACGACGAGGCGCTGGAGCCCGTACCATCAGCGCGTAATGCGGCAGACCAACCACCACGTGGCCGTGACAAGACGGCAGCTCAAGCCAAACACTAGCCTGCACTACCTCGCCATAAAGATAGAGACACAACACCTCGGGGGTATATGTATGACCTACGACAGTACTTGGAAAATAGAGCAGGTCAGACCAGATCGATCTACGAACCAAGGGGGCGTGCCCCGACGCACGAGGACGACTATCCAGCCGGGCGCGACAAGCATAACCACAGCCGGGCCGAAAATCACAGACGGACTCCATCCGAACTGCATTGCAACTAGGACCGATGTAGAGGCGCCACACACCCCCTCTGCTTCACTGACGAAGTAATGGAGCATGAATTCCCAGAAGAGTTTAAACCCGTGAATATCGAAACATATGATGGAACAACAGATCCCGCAATATGGATTGAGGACTTTCTTCTCCATATTGATATGGCTCGCAGCGATGATCTCCATGCCATCAAATACCTCCCGCTAAAGCTCAAAGGACCAGCTCGGCACTGGTTAAACAACCTGCTAGAAAACTCCATTGGCAGCTGGGAGGACTTGGAAGATGCCTTCCGCGATAACTTCCAGGGTACATATGTTCGACCTCCGGATGCCGATGACTTAAGTCACATAGTTCAATAACTCAGAGAATCGGCCAGGAAATTCTGGACTAGGTTCTTAACTAAAAAGAACCAGATCGTTTACTGTCCGGATGCCGAAGCCCTAGCGGCCTTTAAGCATAGCATCCGCGACGAATGGCTCGCCCGACACCTCGGCCAAGAGAAGCCGAAGTCCATGGCAGCCCTCACGGCACTTATGACCCGCTTTTGCGCGGGCGAAGATAGTTGGCTAGCCCATAGCAATAATAATGCAAAGCGAACCTGGCACCTCCGAAGCCAGAAATGGCAATGGCAAGCCCCAATGCAACATGCACGAGCGTCGAAGCAACAATGACAATACCGATGACACGGCGGTCAACGCCGGATTTAGTGGCTCCAAGTCCGGTCAGCGGAAGAAGCCATTTAAAAGGAACAATCCGGGCGCATCCAGCTTGGACCGAATCCTCGATCGTCCATGTCAGATCCACGACACCCCCGATAAACCCGCCAATCATACCAACAGAAGTTGTTGGGTCTTTAAACAGGCCGGTAAGTTAAATAATGAGAACAAGGAGAAGGGGTCGCCAAGTGAGGACGACGACAAGGAGCCCCGTCCACCGAACACAGGGGACACAAGAAATCCCCCCCCCCCTCCAATTCAAAACGGTGAACATGATATACGTTACTCATATCCCCAAGAGGGCGCGCAAGCGCGCGCTCCGGGACGTCTATGCGATAGAGCCAGTCGCCCCAAAATTCAATCCATGGTCATCCTGCCCGATCACCTTCGATCGCATGGACCATCCTACCAATATCTGTAACGGCGGCTCAGCTGCACTGGTCCTCGATCCAATCATTGATGGATTCCACCTCACGCGAGTCCTCATGGACGATGGCAGCAGCCTTAACCTGCTCTATCAGGACATAGTCCGCAAGATGGGCATCGATCTGTCAAGGATCAAGCCCACAAAAACTACCTTTAAAGGAGTAATACCAGGTGTAGAGGCCCGTTGCACGGGCTCAATCACATTGGAAGTCGTCTTCGGATCGCCGGACAACTTCCAAAGCGAAGACTTGATCTTCGACATCGTCCCCTTCCGCAGTGGCTATCACGCACTTCTCGGACGAACCGCATTCGCTCGCTTCAATGCGGTGCCATACTATGCCTATCTCAAACTCAAGATGCCCGGACCATGCGATGTCATAACAGACAATGGAAACATGGAACGCTCCCTCCATACCAAGGAGCACACCGCGGCCCTGGCAGCGGAAGAACAGAGCAGCCTTATCAAGCAGAATATTAATTCAGCGGCCAAGCTCCCATACACTATCAAACGAGTCCGGACTACTCCGCAGCCTGACAGTCCAGCTCGTCAGGAGTTCGACTAGCAATTCGGCCTTCGTCTCAGTCCCGACCAAATTGTGGCGTATGTACCGCGCATACATAACTACGCCCTAAAAATACCATGGACAAAGACGGAGGCATAACTCGATCACGGTCCACAATGAGGCTCGACCTTATGTGGGCACTCATACTTTCCCTTTTCTTTCCATCCTTTTTAGGTTTCTTTTCCACAGGCCCCTCACGAACGCCTGATCGTCGATCTTTTCGAAGGATACACATACCAAGGAGGCAAGCCACATAGACGTGTGGCCAAATATCCAGATGATCTTCTTGATGATCACTTCGCCTGTTTTCAGGACCCGCACGCAGCTTCCCCTTGGTCTCGGCATGTTATAGCCCTTTTGCTTATCGCATTATTTGTACAAATACGCTTTGACGTATCAATCAAATTATAATGGAATCAGTTTGCAGCCCAACATATGTGGCACCGGCTTACTCCTTCATTATATTTTGCTATTCTTATCGATTGCACCCGTACACTTTGGTACGACTTAACTCGCCAGGGGCTACATTGCGCTCCATACGTTGGCAACAAGTCCGAACACTTCTTACAGTATAAGTCGGCGCCCCGAATATAGCATTATATGCATCGGCTCTGAATCATGTCTTTGGACAATACTTGGGTTGCCCGGCTCCTATGCTTGCTACCTTACGTTCCGTCCTATCGGCTAGGGTAGTAAAGGGAGAACTACTGCGATTGTGTGTCTGGTTTATCCGGATAAACACCTTAGCAGATAAAGCTGAAAACTGACTGTCATGATGCGGCGAGAGCTGGTTAGCTATTCGGAGGCTAAACATAAATCTCTTGCGATTTTTTCCGCATTATGGGACGGATCGGCCTAAACCCAATCAGGTGGTTACAACAACCTAGTCCGGATAAACAAATACTAACTAGGGGCTGCGCCTACACTCCTATTGTCAAACTCCTTTGGCTAAGTGAGGGTGATAAAGCCACATAGTCCGATTGCCTGGTTCGCTGTGCTAAACACCTCCTTCAAGGACCAAACTCTTGGGTCAAGTGTGTTTAGGTTCCAACCCGAACACCCCCGTACTACCTACGTGGGTGCTGAAGCCGACGACAGGCCAACTCTCAGATTTAATAAACGGTCGCAAAGGAGGAAAATTTTCAACAACAACAAGCAATATATTACATATAGGCTTTGTTTCATAATACATGACTGGATAACATGAATGTATTCATTCAAAGATAATGTCCTTCGCACATTGGCCCTCTACAATGAGGGATCCCTCCAGGACATCATCAAAATACCGCTCGGGCATGCGGTGCTCCTTGCCCGCGGGCGGTCCCTCGATCACAAGCTTGACGGCGTTCATCTTTGCCCACTGTACCTTGACACGGGCGAAGGCCATCCATGCACCTTCGATGCAGACCGACAGCTTTATGGCATCAAGCCGAGGGCAGGCATCGACCAGCCGCTTCACGAGCCTGAAGTGGCTGCTGGGCATGGCTTCGGCAGGCCATAAACGGATTATCAAATCCTTCATGGCCAATCCGGCCATCCTGTGCAGCTCAGTCAGCTGTTTCAGCTGATCGCTAAGGGGCACTGGATGCTCTGGTGCAAGGTATTGCGACCAGACCAGCTTCTTCGTTGCGCTCCCCTCTTCGGCTCGGAAGAACACCACAGCATCAGCCACACTGCAAGGCAGATCCGCAAACGCTCCTGGAGAACTCCAAATCTGGGTCAGTAAGAGGTACCTTTTCTTCACAAATTTGCTCTATATAATAAAGGCCTTACTCGCTGCAATCTGCTTGGCCTCCTGGATTTCCTGTAGGGTGCCCCGGGCTTCAACCTGGGCCTCTTGTGCGCTTTGGCGGGCCTTAGCAAGTTCGGACTCTTGGTCCGCAATCTTGCGCTCCAAGGACTCACATTTCTTTATGGCGTCCTTGAGCTCCTGCTGCACCTCCCCGACCGTTGACTCGTGTTTTTTATGGGCGGATTGTTCCTGCTCCACTTTCTTTTGGGCCTCGGCCAGCGCGTTCTTGAGGGACTCCACCTTGGTCACAGCTCCTATAAAACACCATCATAACAGGATCACCATAAGCAGTTCATATCATTTTTTGATCTGAATAGGACATTGCATACCTTGCTTGTCCTCCAGTTGTTTTTTGACATGACCGAGCTCTTCATCGGCCTGCTAGGCTCTGCTTCAGTTTGGAGACTTCGGCAGCGTGGGAGGTCGCAGCCTGCATTGACGCCTGCTTATTCACATAGACACATACGATTAGTCTCCTGCGAAAATTATTTGATCCTCTGTCCGGCCTTTCTTTTCGAACACCGGACAGAGTCTCAGGGGCTACTATCTATACTACAGCATTCTTTTTATTGCATAATTACGTCACATACCTCAAAGCCTGTTAGAAGGCTGGTGCAGGCTTCGATCAGTCCGCTTTTAGCAGACTGAACCCTCTCAACCACCGTACCCATAAGGATACGATGTTCCTCCACAATGGAAGCACCTTGTAGCTCTTCCAGTAGAGTGTCCGGTGCCTCTGGATAGATAGAGGTCACCGGCGGAATAGGTGCACCTCCTTCTTCCGAAGGAGGCTACTTACCTGATTCCGGAGACGTACGAGCCTCTGGAATAGTATTCGGCTGGGGGCCGAATTGGATATGGCCCCCACCACCAGTCTCCGGGGAGGGGGGGGTCTGCTCCCCAATGTGTCTGGCGGCCGAGGTATCACCCTCTGGCGCCATGCTACCTCTTGAGCATGCGTTGGTTTTCCCTTGAAGAGGAAAGGGTGATGCAGCAAAGTAGCGTAAATATTTCCCCTAGTTTTGAGAACCAAGGTATCAATCCAGTAGGAGGCCTCACGCAAGTCCCTCGTACCTACACAAACAAATAAGAACCTTGTAACCAACACGATAAAGGGGTTGTCAATCCCTTCACGGCCACTTGCAAAAGCGAGATCTGATAGAGATGATAAGATAATATTTTTGGTATTTTTATGATAAAGATTAAAAGTAAAGATTGCAAAGTAAAAATAGACTGGAAACTTATATGATGGAAAATAGACCCGGGGGCCATAGGTTTCACTAGTGGCTTCTCTCAATATAGGATAAGTACTAGGAAATGTGCCCGTGCGTTGCAACGGGAAAAAAGTACCGATGAACCCGCTGAAGAAATGTACCACCAACCGAGACACCAAAAACTGAAAATTCTCCTTCTGCATACATTCAGCGAAGTAATTAAAGCAAAGTGTAACATTCCAAAGCTAATAAAAGGATTTTCCTTCTTACACCAAGGGAAAGTTCATAAAATCTGGCAATCAAGCAAAAAAAATAGAATTTACACTAAAGGTTATCAACAAATAAAGCATTATAACTCTTAAAAAGATTTAATTCCGTGTTGAAGATTGACTAAAAATGAGTAGATACATTCAAGTATCACACTTTGAGACGACTAATTTACATGTCATGAAGTTGCAATGAAGAGATAATTTGGTCCCATTAGAAAAAGGATTACAAGTGAAATATTTTGATGCCAGCAAAACTTTTTGGTGAAAATAAAAATAGAATGCTGGAGGCACCTCTAAATGAATGATCTGTTTGGTTGACGAAATACCACCAAAAGAGCATCAACACCTATGATCTGTTAGACTGATGAGGTACCATCAAAAGAGCATCAGCTTCACCTTCTTGTAGACCACCTTCAGATTACAATCTGATCTACGGATGGCTGCTATGACAGTCTTGTATAACTACCGAGCCTTATCTCTTGAGTGTTTTGCACCTGAAGTTCTTTGCTATCTGAAAAACGGGAGCCGGGCATCTCAGAGAATCCATTCAAAACATTAATTTGTTCATGTTTACATTCTGCAACCTTGTGCAACATATCATGAAAAAAATTCACAAATAAAAATCTTAGAATTATCATGAAGTACACTGCACACACTTGGTGAAGAGCACACACTTGGTGAAGGGCCCTTATACATAGTCACAAATTCAATAGCCTTAGTCCTCTCTCTCTCATGATCGTACATTTCTCTACTGTTGGCATGTATAGAATTGGCTCCCATGGCCAAGATAAGAATGCAGGTAAATGTGTGTGCACACCTCATGGTCGTGTTTGCCACCCTTCATAAATAAATCCATGTTGTCTCCCATGCTTGAGTATCTAGAAGCAAACATTCCAGTCTGTAGCAATAATAGACAATAAGCAATTATGTTAAGCTTACCCATAACTCCCTCTAGCCGATAACAAATTCCACTACATAGAGAACTTTGACCAAGATCATTGTGAAGAGAATACTGCCCTTTTTCTGAAACCTTAAACCCTTCTGAATGATTTTGATGCATAGCAGTAATGTCATACACTTTGCGCCATTCAGACAATATTACCTAGAAAAACCTTGCATCCACTAAGCAATTGTTGGAATCTCAAAGTTGGATTTAGGTATTGTAGAAAAGTGTTAGGAGGGCCAGAGACCAAAAGGTGAAATAGGTCCATAAAGTGATATGAATGGAATTGCGACCTCTCTGTTATGAAGGTTGACGAAAAAACACAATGAGCCCGACATCATGCCCGATTAGAAACGAAGCTTGCATCTGCAGAAAAGAGAGGATTTTTCGGCACCAGAACAAACAAAAGGCTAATTTAAGTGACTAAGGGCCTCTCTGGGGAACTGGAAACTGCAAGTTTCGCTGAGTTCCAAACATTGCAGAGCTAGTAGAATTGAGACAAGCTCTTCGCTGGTTGAAGTTTGTTTTAAATTAAATCAAGCTAAAGCCAAGCATATGATCAAATGCAGTTTAGGACATAATTTTGATGGATGGCTGCATACTGATAGCGTTTATAGGACTACATTATTTCACAATCTGAATACAAAGACAGCATGAGCTGGGAGAAATAAATGAGTACAACTCGAGCTTTGTGAACACCAATTAGATAATTAGGATATACTATTATACCTCTTGTCCAGAGGATCCAATCAAGTCAGAAGTCCCAAGGTCCCAAAATAATTGTCATGCCAGCTGAACCTGGATATGTTTTTGGAAAGAACAGAAAGCAAAAGTTACAACTAACCAAGTCTAGATTATATAAATAGTTTTACAGGAAGTATGTTATTTGGGAACAAATCCCATGTTCTTGTACTGGTTTTACAATATATTATCATCCAAAATACCTATGTCCAGCAAGTAAGAATATGACCTTTCAGTCTCTCAGAATATGAATCTTCCAGACTTGAATCAAACAGGGAACAAATAGGAACTTCTTCATGAACTTATTTGTTCATGGATTTGAATCAAAAAGGGAGCAGTAATCAAAAAAACAGGGAGCAGAAGTACCATTCTTGTGAAGGGGGTATGGAATAGGCAGTAGTACCTTTATCTTGTCCACATAGTGGTCATGGTCAGGAGGGTGTCGGAGATGCTGCTGCAAGTTTTCGGTCCTCGACAGCGGTTGCAGGAGACTATATGTCCAGCAGTCCACGGGCAACAGGGCAGAGGTGGAGGCCATGACGGCCCTCACCAGCAAGGATCTAGCCGGCTCCCAGCTCGCCACCATCAACGCCCACCGCAGCAGTGAGCTCTCATCTATGCTTGCAGCCGTAAAAAGGGTGGATCGGATCGGCGCCGCGCACACAGAGAGGAGGAGGATTGGGAGGCGCTTCGTGTGGGGAGGGGTGGGACTCGAGGAGTTGCCGGCCGATGGAGAGCGGCGGCAGCAAAGGAGGAGATAGATGAGCTGGGAAGGGTGCAACGGCGGTGGAAAGCCGCATGGGTTGGGGCACCGGGTAGGGGTGATTGGCGGCGCGCCACGATTGGGGCGTGGCGGGAAGGGCGGGCGGGAAGGGGCGCCACGCGTCGTGGAGGTGCGGGGGCGGGGGCGGCGGCGTGCAGCGACATGGCGGGGGGCGGTGAGCGTTGTAGGAGGAGATGAGGTACTCGTGCCGGTTCAGATTGAGTTGAATAATAGGACTGCGGGTTTATTTCAGAAAACCCTAGGGAGTATTTTGCAAAACTGCGGTGATGGTGAACCCGACAGGTTCAAACCGTGCTTTATTATTAGGGAGAGATTACGATGGGTGAATGAATTACTGTCGAGCAATTGATAGAAAAGTGCATAATTATGAGAATATCTAGGCATGATCATGTATATAGGCATCACATCCGTAACAAGTAGACCGACTCCTGCCTACATCTACTACTATTACTCCACACATCGACCGCTATCCAGCATGCATATAGAGTATTAAGTTCATAAGAACAGAGTAACGCATTAGGCAAGATGACATGGTGTAGAGGGATAAACTCAAGCAATATGATATAAACCCCATCTTTTTATCCTCGATGGCAACAATACAATACGTGTCGTTTCCCCTTCTGTCACTAGGATCGAGCAACGCAAGATTGAACCCAAAGCTAAGCACTTCTCCCATTGCAAGAAAGATCAATCTAGTAGGCCAAACCAAACTGATAATTTGAAGAGACTTGCAAAGATAACCAATCATACATAAAAAATTTAGAGAATATTCAAATACTTTTCATAGATAAGCTTGATCATAAACCCACAATTCATCGGATCTCGACAAACACACCGCAAAAAGAGTTACGTCGAATAGATCTCCAAGAAGATCGAGCAGAACTTTGTATTGAGATCCAAAGAGAGAGAAGAAGCCATCTAGCTAATAACTATGGACCCGAAGGTCTGTGGTAAACTACTCACACATCATCGGAGAGGCTATGGTGTTCATGTAGAAGCCCTCCGTGATTGATTCCCCCTCCGGCTGAGCGCCGGAAAAGGCCCCAAGATGGGATCTCACGGGTACAGAAGGTTGCGGCGGTGGAAATAGGGTTTCGTGATGCTCCTGGATGTTTACGGGGTACATAGGTATATAGAGGAGGAAGAAGTAGGTCGGTGGAGCCACAAGGGGCCCATGAGGGTGGGGGCGCGCCCAGGGGGTAGGCGCGCCTCCCTGCCTCGTGGCCTCCTCGTTCGTTTCTTGACGTACACTCCAAGTCCTTTGGATCTCGTTTGTTCCAAAAATAACTCTCCCAAAGGTTTCATTCCGTTTGGACTCCGTTTGATATTCCTTTTCTGTGAAACACTGAAATAGGCAAAAAAAACAGCAATTTGCACTGGGGCTTGTGTTAATAGCTTAGTCTCAAAAATAATAAAAAAGTGTAAAATAAAGCCCATTAAACATCCAAAACAGAATATATAATAGCATGGAACAATAAAAAATTATAGATACGTTGGAGACGTATCAAGCATCCCCAACCTGAATTCCTGCTCGTCCTTGAAGAGGCAAATGATAAAAACAGAATTTTTGATGTGGAATGCTCCCTAGCATAATTCTCAATGTAATTTTATTTATTGTGGCGTGAATGTTCAGATCCGAAAGATTCAAGATAAAAGTTTAATATTGACATAAAAATAATAATACTTCAAGCATACTAACAAAGCAATCAAGTCTTCTCAAAATAACATGGCCAAAGAAAGTTATCCCTACAAAATCATATAGTCTGGCTATGCTCTATCTTCACCACACAAATTATTTAATCATGCACAACCCCGATGACAAGCCAAGCAATTGTTTCATACTTTTGATGTTCACAAACTTTTTCAATCTTCACAGAATACATGAGCGTCAGCCATGGACATATCACTATAGGTGGAATAGAATGGTGGTTGTGGAGAACACCAAAAAGGAGAAGATAGTCTCACATCAACTAGGTGTATCAACGGTCTATGGAGATGCCCGTTAATAGATATCAATGTGAGTGAGTAGGGATTGCCATGCAACGGATGCACTAGAGCTATAAGTGTATGAAAGATCAACAAAACAAACTAAGTGGGTGTGCATCCAACTTGCTTTCTCACGAAGACCTAGGCCATTTTTGAGGAAGCCCATCATTGGAATATACAAGCCAAGTTCTATAATGTAAAATTCCCACTAGTATATGAAAGTGACAACATAGGAGACTCTCTATCATGAAGATCATGGTGCTACTTTGAAGCACAAGTGTGGTAAAATGATAGTAGCATTGTCCCTTCTCTCTTTTTCTCTCCTTTTTTTTGTTTGGGCCTTCTTCTCTTTTTTTATGGCCTCTTTTATTTCTCTTTTTTTATTTAGTCCGGAGTCTCATCCCGACTTGTGGGGGAATCATAGTCTCCATCATCCTTTCCTCACATGGGACAATGCTCTAATAATGATGATCATCACACTTTTATTTACTTACAACTCAAAAATTACAACTCAATACTTAGAACAAAATATGACTCTATGTTAAAGCCTCCGGCGGGGTACCAGGATATGCAACGAATCAAGAGTGACATGTATGAAAGAATTATGAATGGTGGCTTTGCCGCAAATACTATGTCAACTACATGATCAAGCAAAGCAATATGACAATGATGAAGCGTGTCATAATAAAAGGAATGGTGGTAAGTTGCATGGCAATATATCTCGGAATGGCTGTGGAAATGCCATAATAGGTAGGTATGGTGGCTGTTTTGAGGAAGGTAAATGGTGGGTGTATGATACCGGCGAAAGGTGCGTGATACGTCTCCAATGTATCTATAATTTTTAATTGCTCCATCTATATTATCTACTGTTTTGGACTATATTGGGATTTATTTTCCACTTTTATATTATTTTTGGGACTAACCTATTAACTGGAGTCCCAGCCCAGAATTGCTGTTTTTTTGCCTATTTCAGTGTTTCGAATAAACAGAATATCAAACGGAGTCCAAACGGAATAAACCTTTCTGGAACGTGATTTTCTCACCGAATATGACACAGGAGACTTGGACCCTACGCCAAGGCATCAGAGAGGTGGTCCCGAGGGTGGGGGGCGCCCCCCCTAGGGCGCGCCCCCTGCCTCGTGGGCCCCTTGAAGCTCCACCGACGTACTTCTTCCTCCTATATATACCTACGCACTTCAAACGAAAGAGACGGAGCCAAAACCTAATTCCACCGCCGCAACTTTCGTATCCACGAGATCCCATCTTGGGGCCTGTTAGGAGTTCACGGAGAGGGTTGGCCATCACGAGGGCTTCAGATAATCATAGCCTCTCCGATGAAGTGTGAGTAGTTTACCTCAGACCTTCGGGTCCATAGTTAGTAGCTAGATGGCTTCTTCTCTCTTTTTGGATCTCAATACAAAGTTCTCCCCCTCTCTCGTGGAGATCTATTCGATGTAATCTTCTTCTTTTTGCGGTGTGTTTATTGAGACCGATGAATTGTGGGTTTATGATCAAGTCTGTCTATGAATAATATTTGAATCTTATCTGAATTCTTTTATGTATGATTGGTTATCTTTGCAAGTCTCTTCGAATTATCAGTTTGGTTTGGCCTACTAGATTGGTTTTTCTTGCCATGGGAGAAGTGCTTAGCTTTGGGTTCGATCTTGCGGTGTCCTTTCCCAGTGATGGAAGGGGCAGCTAGGCACGTATTGTATCATTTCCATCGAGGATAACAAGATGGGGTTTATTTCATATTGCATGAATTTATCTCTCTACATCATGTCATCTTGCTTAAAGTGTTACTCTGTTTTTAACTTGATACTCTAGATGCATGCTGGATAGCGGTCGACAAGTGGAGTAATAGTAGTAGATACAGAATCGTTTCGTTCTACTTGTCACGTACGTGATGCCTATATACATGATCATGCCTAGATATTCTCATAACTATGCTCAATTCTGTCAATTGCTCAACAGTAATTTGTTCACCCACCGTAGAATACTTATGCTCTTGAGAGAGGCCACTAGTGAAACCTATGGCCCCCGGGTCTATTCTCATCATATCAATCTCCATCACTTTAATTTTGCTTTGCTTTTTTACTTTGCCTTTTACTTTTTACTTTGCATCTCTATATCAAAAATACCAAAAATACTAGCTATCAGATCTCACTCTCATAAGTGACTGTGAAGGGATTGACAACCCCTAATCGCATTGGTTGCGAGTAGCTATTGTTTTGTGCAGGTACGAGGGACTTGAGCGTGGCCTCCTACTGGATTGATACCTTGGTTCTCAAAAACTGAGGGAAATACTTACGCTACTCTGCTATATCATCCTCTCCTCTTCGGGGAAAACCAACGCAAGCTCAAGAGGTAGCAAGAAGAATCTCTGGCGCCGTTGCCGGGGAGTCTATGCAAAAAGTCAACATACCAAGTACCCATCACAATCCCTATCTCTCGCATTACATTAGTTGCCATTTGCCTCTCGTTTTACTCTCCCCCACTTCACCCTTGCCGTTTTATTCACCCTCTCTTTCCCAATCTCCTTCTCCTTCTCTTTCTCCGTTTGCCTTTTTTCTCGCTTGCCTTTTGTTTGCTCGTGTGTTGGATTGCTTGTTTGTAGTAATGGCTCAAGATACTACCAAATTGTGTGACTTCACCAATACCAATAATAATGATTTCCTTAGGACTCCGATTGCTCCTCTTGCCAATACTGAATCTTGTGAAATCAATACTGCTTTGTTGAATCTTGTTATGAAAGATCAATTCGCTGGCCTTCCTAGTGAAGATGCCACTACTCATCTGAATAGCTTCGTTGATTTATGTGATATGCAAAAGAAAAAAGATGTCGATAATGATGTTGTTAAATTGAAGCTATTTCCTTTTTCTCTTAGAGATCGTGCTAAAGCTTGGTTTTCGTCTTTGCCTAAAAATAGTATAGATTGATTCTTGGAACAAGTGCAAAGATGCTTTTATCTCTAAGTATTTTCCTCCCGCTAAGATCATCTCTCTTAGAAACGACATTATGAATTTTAAGCAACTTGATCATGAACATGTTGCACAAGCTTGGGAGAGAATGAAATTAATGATACGTAATTGCCCTACTCATGGTTTGAATTTGTGGATGATTATACAAAAATTTATGCCGGATTGAATTTTGCTTCTAGAAATCTTTTAGATTCGCCATGGGAGGCACTTCTATGGAAATCACTTTAGGAGATGCTACTAAACTCCTAGATAATATTATGGTTAATTATTCTCAATGGCATACTGAAAGATCTTCTAATAAAAAAGTGCATGCGATAGAAGAAATCAATGTTTTGAGTGGAAAGATGGATGAACTTATGAAATTATTTGCTACTAAGAGTTTTTCTTCTGATCCTAATGATATGCCTTTGTCTACTTTGATTGAGAATAACAATGAATCTATGGATGTGAATTTTGTTGGTAGGAATAATTTTGGTAATAACGCGTATAGAGGGAATTTTAATCCTAGGCCATATCCTAGTAATCCTTCTAATAATTATGGAAATTCCTACAACAACTCTTATGGAAATTATAATAAGATGCCCTCTGAATTTGAGAATAGTGTTAAAGAGTTTATGAATTCATAAAAGAATTTTAATGCTTTGCTCGAAGAGAAATTGCTTAAAGTTGATGATTTGGCTAGGAACGTTGATAGAATTTCTCTTGAGGTTGATTCTTTAAAGCTTAGATCTATTCCTCCTAAGCATGATATCAATGAGTCTCTCAAAGCTATGAGAATTTCCATTGATGAGTGCAAGGAAAGAACCGCTAGGATGCGTGCTTCCAAAGATGCCTTTATTAAAGCATGTTCTTCCAATTCCTATGAAAATCAAGATGAAGATCTAAAAGTTATTGATGTGTCTCCTATCAAATATTTGTTTTGCAATATGAATCTTGATGAAACTGAATATGATCTTCCTTTACCTAGAAGGCGTTCTAAAAATTCGGAGTATTTAGATCTTTATGACGAAATTGATGAAAGTGGGATTGAAAGAAATAAAAATCTAGATGTTGCTAAAACCACTATATTGGATTTCAAAGAGTTTAATTATGAAAGTGGCTCTTTAGTTGATTGTATTTCCTTGTTGCAATCCGTGCTAAATTCTCCACATGCTTATAGTCAAAAGAAAGCCTTTACCGAACATATTATTGATGCCTTGATGCAATCTTATGAAGAAAAGCTTGAGTTGAAAGTTTCCATCCCTAGAAAACTCTATGATGAGTGGGAACGAACTATTAAAATTAAAATTAAAGATCATGAGTTTTATTCCTTGTGTGATTTGGGTGCTAGTGTCTCCACTATCCCCAAAACTTTGTGTGATTTGCTAGACTTCCGCGATTTTGATGATTGCTCTCTAAGCTTGCATCTTGCGGATTCTACTATTAAGAAACCTATGTGAAGTTTTAATGATGTTCTTATTGTTGCAAATAGGAATTATGTGCCCGTAGATTTCATTGTTCTTGATATAGATTGGAATCCTTCTTGCCCTATTATTCTTGGTAGGCCTTTCCTTAGAACGGTTGGTGCGATTATTGATATGAAGGAAGGAAATATTAGATTCCAATTTCCATTTAAAAAGGGCATGGAACACTTTCCTAGAAAGAAAATAAAATTGCCATATGAAACTATCATGAGAGCCACTTATGGATTGCCTACCAAAGATGGCAATACCTAGATCTATCCTCGCTTTTATGCCTAGCTAGGGGCGTTAAATGATAGCGCTTGTTGGGAGGCAACCCAATTTTATTTTTAGTATTTTGTGTTTTTCTTCTGTTAGGGAATCAATAACCCATATACCCTCTGTTTGGATGTGGTTTTGTGTTTTAATTAGTGTTTGTGCCAAGTTAGACCTATTGGATCTTCTTGGATGATAGTTATTTGATCTTGCTGTAATTTCCAGAAACTTTGCGTTCAGTGCCCGAATTATTAAAATTCATCAGAACGTGATAAAATACTGATTCCAATTGCTTCTGATAAATAAACAAATTGTCTAGGTCGTCTAATTTTGGTAGAAGTTTTTGGGTTCCAGAAGTTTGCGTTAGTTACAGATTACTACAGACTGTTCTGTTTTTGACAGATTCTGTTTTTTGTGTGTTGTTTGCTTATTTTGATGAATCTATGGCTAGTAAAATAGTTTATAATCCATAGAGAAGTTGGAATATAGTAGGATTAACACCAATATAAATAAAGAATGAGTTCATTACAGTACCTTGAAGTGGTCTTTTGTTTTCTTTCTCTAACGGAGCTCACGAGATTTCTATTGAGTTTTGTGTTGTGAAGTTTTCAAGTTTTGGGTGAATTCTTTTGATGGATTATGGAACAAGGAGTGGCAAGAGCCTAAGATTGGGGATGCCCATGGCACCCCCAAGATAATCCAAGGACACCAAAAAGTCAAAGCTTGGGGATTCCCCGGAAGGCATCCCCTCTTTTCGTCCACTTCCATCGGTAATTTACTTGGAGCTATATTTTTATTCACCAACATGATATGTGTTTTGCTTGGGGCGTCTTGTATTATTTGTGTATTTGTTTGTTAATGTGCCACAATCATCCTTGCTGTACACACCTTTTGAGAGAGCCATACATGAATTGGAATTTGATAGGATACTCTATGTGCTTCACTTATATCTTTTGAGCTATGTAGTTTTGCTCTATCTGCTTCACTTATATCTTTTTGAGCGTTATAATCTTGCTCTATGTGCTTCACTTAGATCTTTTAGAGCTTGGTGGTGGATTTGTTTTAAAGAAACTATTGATCTCTCATGCTTCACTTAAATTATTTTGAGAGTCGTAATAGCATGGTAATTTGCTTAATAATAACACACTTAGTATTCAAGATTTGTGAAACTTTCTTTTGAGTGCATTGAATACTAAGAAAAGTTGGATGCTTGATAATTGTTTTGAGATATGGAGGTAGTAATATCAAAGTCATTGTAACACCCCCAGTGTCATGCTACAGTAATCCTCTATTAAAGGTGCCATGTCATCACATTACTGTTGCTAATCTTCACTTGATCCAAATCACAATTCAAATTCAAATCCAAACTAAAAGTCAAAATTTCATTATTGCCAAACCTGAAAACTAAAATGATCAAGGTGTGGCAAATAATCCCTAGATATTTGTCATGTTGGAACCAACCTCTTTTGTATTCCAAAAGTGCTCCTGGAAATTATTTAGTGGTCCACCACCATTTAAACTTAGCCTTTTCAATTTATAAAAATGGTTAGGCAACTCCTTTTGGCCTCAAACTTTTTGTGTCTCCTAGGAATAAGGTGCTTGATTTATGTGACAAGTCTCATCTCTAGCAAAGCTCATTTAGTTTTACAAATTAAATAGAAAAAGTAAAGAATATAAGGAACATAAAAGGAATGTGGTAAAAGGCTAACCTAGTGCTACGATGGCCCAGCCCACCCAACCTACAGTGGCCCAGCCCACCTCTTCTCATCTCCCTCCTCTCGCTACAGGAAAACGGAGAGGGTGTGGCGGCCATCCCGCGGTCGTGGCCGCCCCCCAGCCACGTGCGGCCATCCCCGATCCCCCACCTCTTGGTTAAAGAGCACCTCCCCTGGAACCCTAGATCGAAACCCTAGCTTAATTCCCCTCGCTCCCTTCCTCACCATCATCGTTCTGGACGCGCTCGAGCTCGTGGTCGCCATGGCCGACCTCGTCGACGTGCCCACCGTCAACCCCGCGCCTTGAGGTCGCGTCCAGGAGCTCCGACGAGTTCGTCTACGTCCTCTACGTCCACCCGTTTGAGCTCGACGCCTCTGCATCGTACGGATCGAGCTTCATCTTCCTCGGTCGCCGCCGACGTTCTTCTTCAAATTCGTCTGATCCTGCGCTCCTAAGCTCCCACCGGGCCTACTTGTGCCTCCACAGTGAGCTCCTCCTCGGAATCCCCCTGACCGCGCTCTCGATCCGTCGCCGTAGTCGCCTCTACGAGTCGGTGGCCGCCATGGCCGAAGCTCAATGTACGCGTACGCGCCCCTACTTCGCGCTGCAGTGCCGCCGCCGCCGGCTACGCCTCGAGCGCCTCCCCTCCGTTGCCTACAGCTCCGCCCTGCCAGCGGCGCTCCGCCCTGGCCTCACCGACTTGCTTGCCGCCTCCCGCTCGCTAATCTGCGCCCGGCCGGCTGCGCCGTGTCCGTCGCCCGCCCCGCTGCTGCTCATACTGCTGCGTTGCTACTAGTGCAGCCACCTGCTACAAGAACGTTCGATTCTCGTAGCGATAGCTAGCTTTCCTATTTTTACATTGACTAACCCACTAGGCAGCCCCTAATCAGTGGTTAGACAACTACTAACAGGAGTAAAAAATAATATGAGGTGATAGTACACTTGACAAGGCTCAAATGTTTCCACTGGACCAAATCCTTTCGATGCGTGGATTAATTCCTACGAAAATCACAAATTTCAACGTTCTGTTAACTGAAAAACTGAATAGCAGCTTTATTTTCTTAGCTACTTTAGAACTGTTGATGATCAAGCTAATTAACTCTAATATGGACAAAAGTGGTACTAACATGTAGCTTGCAGAAAAATGCTCAAAATTGATATAAGGCACTAACCCATAGAATGTGCAAAAAAATAGCTATAGCCTCAGGAAAACCGCTAAGTGATGTTTAAAACCGGCGAATACTCAGACTTAGCAAAATTTCAGGGATTTTCGGGTATTGTTAAATCTTTGAAAATCTTAGAAATTAAACCGTATCTCGGATGGAAAAACTTTGTACAAGAAAGTTGCTTAGAAAATCCAACGAATCCGAATCGTGGTCCGTTCATCCGTCACATGCCCCTAGCATGCTAAACTTGGAACTTTCCCCTCTTTTCCTTTGTCGGAATCCACCTAATGTCGGAATTCATCCTCGATGTTTATCCCTCCGTCGCAACATGTAGTACTACGTTAGGTCGACCCTAGTTCTGCTTATCGTCATGTCATGCTTAGTGTTGCATCTGTTTGCTTATATTTACTGTTTCTTCCCCCTCTTCTCTCCGCTAGACCCTGAGACCGGTGCTGCCCCTGTGTTCGACTACGTCACCGACGACCCCTCCTTGCCAGAGCAACCAGGCAAGCCCCCCCTTCGATCATCCCGATATCGCCCATTACATGCTCTCATGCTTGCATTAGATTTTGCTACTGTTATTGTTTGCTCCTATTCTGATGCATAGCCTGCTTTTGTATCTGCTGTTGTTCCTTACCGCTTATCCTAAACTGCTTAGTATAGGTTGGTTAGTGACCCATCGGTGACCCCACCTTGTCCTTGTTGCCCTGCTTCATCATTGAAGACCGATCAACGTGATCGAAGACCAGCCCCGACACCGCACATCACTTTCCCTTAGTTGTTCGACACTCTTTGGGTTACTATCGAGTACCGAGGGTGAGACCTCTTCACTCTTCTTCCGTGTTAACCCTGTAGTGTAGTCATTGATCGTGGTCATCGAGGGTGATTTCCTCTTTAACCACTTCTGATACGACTCTGTCGTGCAACCCCTCAAGTGTGGACCTCTAGGGTGAATCCTCTTACGTACACCTTGATGATTACATCGAGTGGAATTCACCGGGGGTGATTCCTCGGGCTTTCCCCTTGATGTTTAGATACACAGTTACTATGATTACTATGACTTTACACTGAGCCATGTTACTGAAGACGGGTCGACCCTGAAGGGTGCCCGCGCGAGCTTAATTGCGAGTGATGTGGAGTCGGGTTGACCTGGAGGGTGCCCGCGAGATAATTACGAGGCGTGGCTGGGCATTCCTAGCCCTTGCCGCTAGTCCTCGAGACGGGGCAATGGGGTCACATCTTTCGTGAGTCTCTGCTTGTTACCGCGCGTTCCTAATCCACTACGATTTGGATATTTGATCCGAGGGCCTCGCCCGATAGCACTAACCATCACGTGGGCATAGTATGGGCGTTCTGCGCCGTATGCATCACCGAAGCTTAATAGGCGTCGGCCGACCGAGTGGGCTGGCCGGGTTGGACTGCGTGGCGCCTGCCTTGTTGAAGGAGGTAGCTAGGTCTGCTCACCGCAGCAGACGCATAGCGTGTAGGAGTTCCCGGGAGATGGCCCATGACCCACGGGGCATAGGTTTAGTCCGGCGTGCTGGCCTCTCTATTAAGCCTAGGTCGGGTTGTGGTGTATTGTTTGGCCGAGGCGGGCATGACCAGGAAAGTGTGTCCGCCGGGTTAATCGAGCATGGTGGGTAAGTTGGTGCACCCTGCAGGAAGAAAACAACTATCGATAGCCTGTCCTACTGATAGCGGACACTTGGAGTTGTATCCGATCGATACAACTAGAACTGGATACTTGAGATGAGACATGGATATGAGCAATGGATTGCGATGAGAATTGGATTGTGATGATAACTGGATAGTATGGCTCTAGGATGCCTTTCTCGCAGGGAGTCGAGAAAGGATCTCCGGCCGAGGTTGATAACACTTCTACTACTTTATTTTATGTTACTCTACTCCTCCGGATCTTTGCAAGATGGTGGTTTCCAACAGATGCTAGTCTTCGATAGGACTAGGCCTTCTCTCTATTCTGGCATTTCTGCAGCCCAGTCCACATATACAACCTTCCTTTGATAATGTTGCATATGTAGTGTAGACCCTTGCTTGCGAGTACTTTGGATGAGTACTCACGGTTGCTTTGCTCCCCCTTTTCCCCCTTTCTTCTTCTTTCCGGTTGATGCAACTAGATGTCGGGGCCCAGGAGCCAGATGCCACCTTTGACGACTGCTACTACCCCGAGGGTGCCTACTACTACGTGGAGACCGTCGATGACCAGGAGTAGTTAGGAGGCTCCCAGGCAGGAGGCCTTGCCTTTTCGATCGTTGCTGCTTTTTGGTGCTAGCCTTCTTAAGGCAAACTTGTCTAACTCATGTCTGTACTCAGATATTGTTGGTTCCGCTGACTCTTGTGTATTCGAGCTTATGTATTTGAGCCCTCGAGGCCCCTGGCTTGTAACATAAAGCTTGTATTATTTTAATTTGTGTCTAGAGTTGTGTTATGATATCTTCCCGTGAGTCCTTGATCTTGATCGTACACATTTGCGTGTATGATTAGTGTACGATTGAATCGAGGGCGTCACAAGTTGGTATCGAGCCATTGCCTGTAGGTAGCCCCTTTCCAACACCTTGGCGAAGTTGAGTCTAGTCACCGAAAACTTTTACTAACATTGGTACGTGTGGCTTACGGGCCCACGTCGCCATTGGGTGGTATTAGGATCTTTTATTCCTCGTCTATACTCTGGGATTCTGATCTCTCTTCTATTCGGGTTAAACGATTTTACTAACTCTAACGCTAGGTTCTCGCAATGACTTCCTCCCGGAGAGCCCCTTCCTTCCAGATGATCGCCTGCTCCCCCAGAAGCCTTCGAAGATACTCTCCGATGTTCGCTCGAGAACTTGTGCTCATCACTTTTGCGATTCCCTTCCACCGTCAACCCCTATGGAAAACTACATACACTTGCCATTCATACGATCATTCCTCGATGCTCTTGTTATTACAAGATGCCCCAAAATTCTCTATTGTTTCGAGAATCCTTTGAGCTTACTGCCTTGCAGTTCTTTGCCCCATGAATACCCCCCTTCGAATAATTCCTCGCACTCACCGAGGATCCGTTCATCCTCAGTTGTTCGTGTGATTCTCAAAATCTTTGAAATACTATATGATCTTCCGAAAATCCTCTACAACCTATTGCTCTTGGAATTCTTGCATACTTGCTTTCTGGTTAATTCCATTTGTCTAGCGATATTCATTAAAATCCTTTGTGATTAACATTCGGATCCTAATGATTCAGCATGTGTGTGAATGCATACGATCATCAATCAATCCTTGGAAATTTTCTTTCCGGCCCAGACATCCTTCCAGAGATGAGCTGGTTCTTGCCCAATCAAGATTTGATCGGGTGCACCTCTAAGTCTATACAACTTACTCATCTTTTGATCGAGCCTCTACTTCGATCCTTCGTCTTGAAATCATAATTCCTGTACCCAACCATGAATCATTCAGACGTTTCTATAAGCTGATGCCTTTGCATCGCCTTCTTCATCGATTGATTACCGATGCTCACATCAACTCGTCGTGAATCTCCGGATCCATTATTGGATTATCATCCGAGTGTCCTTCATATTCAAAGAATCTCGTGGACGTTCTTTCCGGATACATAACACCTTTGGTAATTGTATCCTCTCCTTTTATCAACCATGCTCGCTTCCGAGCTTGAGTTAGTTACCTCTAAAGTTTTTGCAAATGTTCCTAAGATGCCCGACGGGTTGAACTTATGCCTTCCATAATCCGTGTGAACCCAAAAGTTCTCACGAGCCTTACTCTTCTGGTACATCGCCAGATAATTTTTCTGCGCTACAATTTATTCGAAAACGAGGAGTGAATGAAAGGTTATGCATTGAAGAAGTGGGAGTCGACCTTGAACTTTGTGTTCATGCCCATAGAAACGATGTAGATCTTATCATGGAAGCTTCTCTTATAATCAAATGCTCCCTTGGTATGAGCTCATCTTGCATCGTAAATTGATTCTTTGCAATCGTGGTTCCACCATATTTTCTCCTTGATTCCATTTCCGGACAAGTTAAAATACTTGTCTTCTGCAGATCATTTCATCTGTCCAATCTCTATTTTGATCTACCTCGAGTATTGCCCCCTGTTATCTCGAGGATATTGTGTCATTGCACTACCTCTTGTAAATTCTTAATTGGAGTGATACTCCGTCATCTCATTCCTAGCCTGATCGACTAAATCATTATCATGCTAATTTTAACTGTGCTACCAGGTCCTTTCCGGAGCACAATTTTCGACGACGAGCTAAGCTTATGTCGATCCTCCTCGTCATACCATTTTGCCATGAACAGCAAGCTTGCTTTCGAGTTTGTGTCGTACTCGTGGTTCAAATAACCTTACGCTTCATCTTTTCTTTTGCTTAATGTCGTCGTTGATCGATTACATCTTCATGAAACCTCTCGACAAATGTGTCGTGATCATCATCATCATTCCAAACTTTTCTAGAATATCAACCGGATTCATGATGAGAAATACCATCCTTGCCCCCTCGACGAATTGTTGTTGAGCCCGTGGGCCCCATCCTCATCTTTTCCTTGCTAAAATTGTATGACTTATTTTATAAGTTGTTCCGATGGATCCTTTGTGTATCCGAAGTTTGACCTTTCCCCGATGACCATGTCAACTCTATCCCAAAGCATGTGTGTGGTACTCCGATCATCAACAAGAACATTGGGAGCGCAATGCTAACTGTTCTTGATCAATTATCCAAACACCGTTGTATGGGTAAACCTCATAAATTCCTTGCCCCTTTGTCTAAACGGCTTAATACTTGGAGCCCTATCATGCTCTGCCTTTTCTTTGGGATAGTTATAATCTAATACTTGGGTATAAACACCTTTCCTTTCCATTGGTCTGATTATCATAATAATCACATTTTTCTTTCCATTGTTTTGTTTAACATTTCTTGTGTTCTATAATATACAAGCAGTAATATTTCTCTGCTTATGTAAACACCTCGGTGTACAACTCTATCGAGAAGACCCGTTACTATTGTTGTTAACATTCGGTAATCACGGTGGGCGAGAACTTTGCCTATTGGTCCGCCTCGTTGCAAGAAGCAGGAAAGTGGTTCTCTTCGTTCCCCGCCCTTGGTACCGACGTCGTTGCCAACATAACTGACAGGTTGTCATCTGACATGCCTTGCTATCAACTGTGCCAGATTGTCAGCGCCTTTCCTACCTTTAACCCATGGTGGTCCCATAACCCACAGTTCCACAGGATCGAAACCTGACTCTCTTGTACACCCTTATTCCTCACCCTGGCTCCGCATGTAATTCACGAGCCACCTTCCTAGAGATGATCTACTCTGGTATCAAATGCAACACTTATTCCGATTGCTTCGAACCCCTTTCACCCTCTGTTTCAGGCAACAAACTATTGCCTACCCATTTGAAGCTTCTTATTGCACCTCCTTACCTTGCTCTCAACGTCTTTCTTGAATTTCAACTCGAGAGATGCCTCTTTGCCACATTCACTGAGATAGTCCCCAGGTAACTATCTTGTGTTGAGTTCCGTCCTTCTTGAGTTTTCCCCCCTTATCTTTTCCGTAAGTACGATGAAGGTCCGGAAGGAAGAACGACAACTTCATCATGATGCCCTGATGCAGCGACATGAAGACATCAACGTAAGGGGTCAACTTCTTCAAAAAGAGCAACCAAGAACGAGAAGATCCGTTAGAATTCCGTAACCAGAACTTTCCCCCTACATCACCTCTTAAATCTCGGGACGAGATTTCTTGTAGTGGAGGAGATTTGTAACACCCCCAGTGTCATGCTACAGTAATCCTCTATTAAAGGTGCCATGTCATCACATTACTGTTGCTAATCTTCACTTGATCCAAATCACAATTCAAATTCAAATCCAATCTAAAAGTCAAAATTTCATTATTGCTAAACCTGAAAACTAAAATTTTCAAGGTGTGACAAATAATCCCTAGATATTTGTCATGTTGGAACCAACCTCTTTTGTATTCCAAAAGTGCTCCTGGAAATTATTTAGTGGTCCAGCACCATTTAAACTTAGCCTTTTCAATTTATAAAAATGGTTAGGCAACTCCTTTTGGCCTCAAACTTTTTGTGTCTCCTAGGAATAAGGTGCTTGATTTATGTGACAAGTCTCATCTCTAGCAAAGCTCATATAGTTTTACAAATTAAATAGAAAACAGTAAAGAATATAAGGAACATAAAAGGAATGTGTTAAAAGGCTAACCTAGTGCTACGATGGCCCAGCCCACCCAACCTACAGTGGCCCAACCCACCTCTTCTCATCTCCTCCTCTCGCTACAGGAAAGCGGAGGCGTGGCGGCCATCCCATGGTCGTGGCCGTCCCCAGCCACGTCATGCCATCCCGACCCCCACCTCTTGGTTAAAGAGCACCTCCTGGAACCCTAGATCGAAACCCTAGCTTAATTCCCTCGCTCCCTTCCTCACCATCATCGTTACGGGACGCTCGAGCTCATGCGGTCGCCATGGCCGACCTCGTCGACGCGCCCACCATCAACCCAGCGCCTTGAGGCGCGTCCCAGAGCTCCGACGAGTTCGTCTCGTCCTCTCGGCCACCCGTTCGAGCTCGGCGCCTCTGCATCGCACGGATCGAGCTTCATCTTCCTCGGTCGCCGCCGACGTTCTTCTTCAAATTCGTCTGATCCTGCGCTCCTAAGCTCCCACCAGGCCTACTTGTGCCTCCACAGTGAGCTCCTCCTCCGAATCCCCCCGACCGCGCTCTTGATCCGTCGCCGTAGTCGCCTCTACGAGTCGGCGTCCGCCATGGCGGCTTCATGCAGCGACGCGCCCTACGCCGTGCTGCAGTGTCGCCGCCGCCGGCTACGCCTCGAGCGCCTCCCCTCCGTTGCCTACAACTCCGCCGGCCAGCCGCGCTCCACCCCTGGGCCTCGCCGACTTGCTTGCCGCCCCTCCCGCTCGCTAATGCGGCCGGCCGGCGGCTGCCGTGTGTCGTCGCCCGCCCCGCTGCTGCTCATACTGCTGCGTTGCTACTATTGCATCCCTGCTACAAGAACGCGTTCAGATTCATTGTAGCAGAGCTAGCTTTCCTATTTTACATTGACTAACCCACTAGGCAGCCCCTAATCGGTGGTTAGACAACTACTAACAGGAGTAAAAAATAATATGAGGTGATAGTACACTTGACAAGGCTCAAATGTTTCCCTTGGACCAAATCCTTTCGATCGTGGATTAATTCCTACGAAAATCACAAAGTTCAACGTTATGTTAACTGAAAAACTGAATAGCAGCTTTATTTTCTTAGCTACTTTAGAACTGTTGATGATCAAGCTAATTAACTCTAATATGGACAAAAGTGGTACTAACATGTAGCTTGCAGAAAAATGCTCAAAATTGATATAAGGCACTAACCCATAGAATGTGCAGAAAAATAGCTATAGCCTCAGGAAAACCGCTAAGTGATGTTTAAAACCGGCGAATACTCAGACTTAGCAAAATTTCAGGGATTTTTCCGGGTATTGTTAAATCTTTGAAAATCTTAGAAATTAAACCGTATCTCGGATAGAAAAACTTTGTACAAGAAAGTTGCTTAGAAAAATCCAACGAATCCGAATACGTGGTCCGTTCATCTGTCACATGCCCCTAGCATGCTGAACTTGGAACTTTCCCCCTCTTTTCCTTTGTCCGGAATCCACCTAATGTCGGGAATTCATCCTCGGATGTTTATCCCCTCCGTCTGCAACGTGTAGTACTACGTTAGGTCGACCCTAGTTCTGCTTATCGTCATGTCATGCTTAGTGTTGCATCTGTTTGCTTATATTTACTGTTTCTTCCCCCTCTTCTCTTCGCTAGACCCTGAGACCGGTGCTGCCCCTGTGTTCGACTACGTCACCGACGACCCCTCCTTGCCAAAGCAACAAGGCAAGCCCCCCCTTTGATCATCCCGATATCGCCCATTCCATGCTCTCATGCTTGCATTAGATTTTGCTACCGTTATTGTTTGCTCCTATTCTGATGCATAGCCTGCTTTTGTATCTGCTGTTGTTCCTTACCTGCTTATCCTAAACTGCTTAGTATAGGTTGGTTAGTGACCCATCAGTGACCCCCACCTTGTCCTTGTTGCCCCTGCTTCATCATTGAAGACCCGATCAACAGGATCGAAGACCAGGCCCCGGCACCGCACAACACTTTCCCCTTAGTTGTTCGACACTACTGGGTTACTATCGAGTACCGAGGGTGAGACCTCTTCAGCACTTCTGGTGTTAACCCTGTAGTGTAGTCATTCGGTCATGGTCATCGAGGGTGATTTCCTCTTTAACCACTTCTGATATGACTCTGTCGTGCAACCCCTCAAGTGTGGACCTCGAGGGTGAATCCTCTTACGTACACCTTGATGATTTCATCGAGTGGAATTCACCGGGGGTGATTCCTCGGGCTTTCCCCTTGATGTTTAGACACACAGTTACTATGATTACTATGACTTTACATCGAGCCATATTATCAAGGCGGGTCGACCACGAAGGGTGCCCGCGAGCTTAATTGCGAGTGATGTGGAGTCGGGTTGACCTGGAGGGTGCCTGCGAGATAATTACGAGGCGTGGCCGGGCAGTCCTAGCCCTTGCCGCTAGTCCTCGAGACGGGGCAACGGGGTCACATCTTTCGCGAGTCTCTGCTTGTTACCGATCGTTCCTAATCCACTACGATTTGGATATTTTATCTGAGGGGCCTCTGGCCTGATAGCACTAACCATCACGTGGGCATAGTATGGGCGTTCTGCGTCGTATGCATCAGCCAAAGCTTTATAGGCGTCGATCGAGTGGCGTAGCGCGGGTTGGACTGCGTGGCGCTACCGCCTTGTTGAAGGAGGTAGCTAGGTCGCTCACCGCAGCGCAGACATAACGTCTTGAGGAGTTCCGGGAGATGGCCCATGACCCCGGGGCATAGGTTTAGTCCGCGTGCTGGCCTCTCTATTAAGCCTAGGTCGGGTTGTGGCGTATTGTTTGGCGAGGCGGGCATGACCAGGAAAGTGTGTCCGGCGGAGTTAATCGGCGTGGTGGGTAAGTTGGTGCAC
The DNA here is from genome assembly GCA_021605205.1 of Aegilops longissima. Taxonomy (NCBI): domain Eukaryota; kingdom Viridiplantae; phylum Streptophyta; class Magnoliopsida; order Poales; family Poaceae; genus Aegilops; species Aegilops longissima. The sequence goes on from CM038682.1 coordinate 357,605,614, forward strand.
CCTGCAGGAAGAAAACAACTATCGATAGCCTGTCCTACTGATAGCGGACACTTGGAGTTGTATCGATCGATTCAACTAGGCTGGATACTTGAGATGAGACATGGATATGAGCAATGGATTGCGATGAGAATTGGATTGTGATGATAAGCTGGATAGTATGGCTCGGGATGCCTTTTCGCAGGGAGTCGAGAAAGGATCTCCGACGAGGTTGATAACACTTCTACTACTTTATTTTATGTTACTCTACTCCTCCAGATGTTGCAAGAGGGTGGTTTCAACAGATGCTAGTCTTCGATAGGACTAGGCCTTGTCTCTATTCGGCATTTCTGCAGCCCGGTCCACATATACAACCTTCCTTTGATAATGTTGCATATGTAGTGTAGACCCTTGCTTGCAGTACTTTGGATGAGTACTCACGGTTGCTTTGCTCCCCTTTTCCCCTTTCTTCTTCTTTCCGGTTGATGCAACCAGATGTCGGGGCCCAGGAGCCAGATGCCACCTTTGACGACTGCTACTACCCCGAGGGTGCCTACTACTACGTGGAGACCGTCGACGACCAGGAATAGTTAGGAGGCTCCCAGGCAGGAGGCCTTGCCTTTTCGATCGTTGCTGCATTTTGGTGCTAGCCTTCTTAAGGAAAACTTGTCTAACTCATGTATGTACTCAGATATTGTTGCTTCCGCTGACTCTTGTGTATTCGAGCTTATGTATTCGAGCCCTCAAGGCCCCTGGCTTGTAACATAAAGCTTGTATTATTTTAATTTGTGTCTAGAGTTGTGTTATGATATCTTCCCGTGAGTCCTTGATCTTGATCGTACACATTTGCGTGTATGATTAGTGTACGATTGAATCGAGGGCGTCACAGTCATGCTAGTAGAGTAATTGTGAATTTGAGAAGTGCTTGAGTTAAAGTTTGCAAGTCCCGTAGCATGCACGTATGGTAAACTTATGCAACAAATTTGAAACATGAGGTGTTATTTGATTGTCCTCCTTATGAGTGGCGGTCGGGGACGAGCGATGGTCTTTTCCTACCAATCTATTCCCCTAGGAGCATGCGCGTAATGCTTTGGTTTTTGATGGCTTTTAGATTTTTATAATAAGTATATGAGTTCTTTATGACTAATGTTGAGTCCATGGATTATACGCACTCTCACCCTTCCATCATTGCTAGCCTCTACGGTACCGTGCATTGCCATTTCTCACATCGGGAGTTGGTGCAAACTTCGCCGGTGCATCCGAACCCCGTGATATGATACACTCTTTCACACATAAACCTCCTTATATCTTCCTCAAAACAGCCACCATACCTACCTATTATGGCATGTCCATAGACATTCCGAGATATATTGCCATGCAACTTTCCACCATCCAGTTTATCATGACACATTCATCATTGTCATGTTGCTTAGCATGATCATGTAGTTTACATAGTATTTGTGGCAAAGCCACGGTTCATAATCCTTTCATACTTGTCACTCTTGATTCATTGCATATCCCGGTACACCGCCGGAGGCATCCATATAGAGTCATACTTTGTTCTAGTATCGAGTTGTAATCATTGAGTTGTAAATAAATAGAAGTGTGATGATCATCATTCAATAGTGCATTGTCCCAAAAAAAGAGAAAGGCCAAAGAAAAAAAAGAAGGCCCAAAATAATAATAATAAAAAGGGGCAATGCTACTATCCTTTTTTCCACACTTGTGCTTCAAAATCTTCATGATAGAGAGTCTCGTGTTTTGTCACTTTCATATACTAGTGGGAATTTTTCATTATAGAACTTGGCTTGTATATTCCAACAGTGGGCCTCCTCAAGTGCCCTAGGTCTTCGTGAGCAAGCAAGTTGGATGCACACCCACTTAGTTTCTTTTGTTGAGCTTTGATACATATTATAGCTCTAGTGCATCCGTTGCATGGCAATCCCTACTCCTTGCATTAACATCAATCGATGGGCATCTCCATAGCCCATAGATTAGCCTCGTCGATGTGAGACTTTCTCCTTTTTTGTCTTCTCCACATAACCCCCATCATTATGTTCTATTCCACCCATAGTGCTATATCCATGGCTCACGCTCATGTATTGCGTGAAAGTTTATGAGTTTGAAATTATTAAGGTATGAAACAATTTCTTGGATTGTCATCGGGGTTGTGCATGATGAGAGCATTCTTGTGTGACGAAAATGGAGCATGACTAAACTATATGATTTTGTAGGGATGAACTTTCTTTGGCCATGTTACTTTGAGAAAACATAATTGCTTTGTTAGTTTGCTTGAAGTATTATTATTTTCTATGTAAATATGAACTTTTGTCTTGAATCTTTCTAATCTGAGTATTCATACCACAATTAAGAAGATTTGCATTGAAATTATGCCAAGTAGCACTCCGCATAAAAAATTCTCTTTTTATCATTTACCTACTCGAGGACGAGCAGGAATTAAGCTTGGGGATGCCTGATATGTCTCCAACGTATCTATAATTTTTGATTGCTCCATGCTATATTATCTACTGTTTTGGACTATATTGGGCTTTATTTTCCACTTTTATATTATTTTTGGGACTAACCTATTAACTGGAGGCCCAACCCAGAATTGCTGTTTTTTTTGCCTATTTCAGTGTTTCGAAGAAACGGAATATCAAACGGAGTCCAAACGGAATATACCTTTCTGGAACGTGATTTTCTCACCGAATATGACCCAGGAGACTTGGACCCTATGCCAAGGCATCAGAGAGGCGGTCATGAGGGTGGGGGCACTGCCCCCGCCCCCTGCCTCGTGGGCCCCTCGAAGCTCCACCGACGTACTTCTTCCTCCTATATATACCTACATACCCCCGAACGAACAGAGACGGAGCCAAAAACCTAATTCCACCGCCGCAACTTTCTGTATCCATGAGATCCCATCTTGCGGCCTGTTCTGGAGCTCCGCCGGAGAGGGCCGTCATCACGGAGGGCTTCTACATCATCATAGCCTCTCCGATGAAGTGTGAGTAGTTTACCTCAGAACTTCGGGTCCATAGTTAGTAGCTAGATGGCTTCTTCTCTCTTTTTGGATCTCAATACAAAGTTCTCCCCCTCTCTCGTGGAGATCTATTCGATGTAATCTTCTTCTTTTTGCGGTGTGTTTGTTGAGACCGATGAATTGTGGGTTTATGATCAAGTCTATCTATGAATAATATTTGAATCTTCTCTGAATTCTTTTATGTATGATTGGTTATCTTGGCAAGTCTCTTCAAATTATCAGTTTGGTTTGGCCTACTAGATTGGTTTTTCTTGCCATGGGAGAAGTGCTTAGCTTTGGGTTCAATCTTGCGGTGTCCTTTCCCAGTGACAGAAGGGGAAGCAAGGCACGTATTGTATCGTTGCCATCGAGGATAACAAGATGGGGTTTATTTCATATTGCATGAATTTATCTCTCTACATCATGTCATCTTGCTTAAAGCGTTACTCTGTTTTTTTACTTAATACTCAAGATGCATGCTGGATAGCGGTCGATGAGTGGAGTAATAGTAGTAGATGCAGAATCGTTTCAGACTACTTGTCACGGACGTGATGCCTATATACATGATCATGCCTAGATATTCTCATAACTATGCTCAATTCTGTCAATTGCTCAACAGTAATTTGTTCACCCACCATAGAATACTTATGCTCTTGAGAGAAGCCACTAGTGAAACCTATGGCCCCGGGGTCTATTCTCATCATATCTATCTCCATCACTTTAATTTTGCTTTGCTTTTTACTTTGCCTTTTACTTTTTACTTTGCATCTCTATATCAAAAATACTATCTATCATATCTCACTCTCGTAAGTGACCGTGAAGGGATTGGCAACCCCTAATCGCGTTGGTTGCGAGTAGCTATCGTTTTGTGCAGGTACGAGGGACTTGAGCGTGGCCTCCTACTAGATTGATACCTTGGTTCTCAAAAACTAAGGGAAATACTTACGCTACTCTGCTGCATCATCCTCTCCTCTTCGGGGAAAACAACGCAAGCTCAAGAGGTAGCAGTGCGCGCTATTAGAGAGGCTAGCAATGGTGGAAGGATGAGAGTGCGTATGATCCATGGACTCAACATTAGTCATAAAGAACTCACATACTTATTGCAAAAATCTATTAGTTATCGAAACAAAGTACTACGCGCATGCTCCTAGGGGGATAGATTGGTAGGAAAAGACCATCGCTCGTCCCCGACCGTCACTCATAAGGAAGACAATCAATAAATAAATCATGCTCCGACTTCATCACATAACGGTTCACCATACGTGCATGCTACGGGAATCACAAACTTTAACACAAGTATTTCTCAAATCCACAACTACTCAACTAGCATGACTCTAACATTACCATCTTCATATCTCAAAACAATTATCAAGTATCAACCTTCTCATAGTTTTTATTATTCCTATCTTGGATGCCTATTACTTTAGGACAAAAAATTTAACCAAAGAAAATTACCATGCTGTTCTAAAAGACTCTCAAAATAATATAAGTGAAGCATGAGAGATCAATTATTTCTATAAAATAAAGCCACCTCCGTGCTCTAAAAGATATAAGTGAAGCACTAGAGCAAAATTTTCTAGCTCAAAAGATATAAGTGAAGCACATAGAGTATTCTAATAAATTCCGATTAATGTGTGTCTCTCCCAAAAGGTGTGTACAGCAAGGATGATTGTGGTGAACTAAAAATCAAAGACTCAAATCATACAAGACGCTCCAAGCAAAACACATATCATGTGGTGAATAAAAATATAGCTCCAAGTAAAGTTACCGATGGGCGAAGATAAAAGAGGGATGCCTTAGGGGCATCCCCAAGCTTAAACTTTTGGTTGTCCTTGAATTTTACCTTGGGGTGCCTTGGGCATCCCCAAGCTTAGGCTCTTGCCACTCCTTGTTGCATAATCCATCAAATCTTTACCCAAAACTTGAAAACTTCACAACACAAAACTTAACAGAAAATCTCATGAGATCCGTTAGCGAAAGAGAACAAAACACCACTTCAAGGTATTGTAATGAACTAATTATTTATTTTTATTGGTGTTAGACCTACTATATTCCAACTTCTATATGGTTCATAACCTCCGATACTAGCCATATATTCATCAAAATAAGCAAACAACACACGAAAAACAGAACAGTCTGTAGTAATCTGTATCTAACACAAACTTCTGTACCTCAGAAAAATCTACCAAAATAGGAAGACCTAGATAATATTTTTATTGATCTACTGAAATTTGAATCAGTATTTATCACGTTCTGGTGATTTTTAACAATTGTATTCGTGAGCAGAAAGTTTCTGACTTTTTTCAGCAACATCAAATAACTATCATCCAAGAAGATCCTATAGGTTCTACTTGGCACAAACACTAATTAAAACATAAAACCACATCTAACCAGAGGCTAGATCAAAGATTTATTACTAAACATAACCAAAAGGCAAGAAACAAAAATAAAATTGGGTTGCGTCCCAACAAGCGCTATCGTTTAACGCCCCTAGCTAGGCATTCATAATTCAATGATGCTCACATGAAAGACAAGAATTGAAGCACAAAGGGAGCATCATAAAACACGTGACAAAAACATCTAAGTCTAACATACTTCTTATGCATAGGCATCTTATAGGCAAACAAATTATCAAGGCAAGCAAAAACTAGCATATGCAAGGAAGTGGAAAGAAACAATAGCAATCTCAACATAACGAGAGGTAATTTTGTAACATGAAATTTCTTACAACCATACTTTCCTCTCTCATAATAATTACATATAGGATCATAAGAAAATTCAACAATATAGCTATCACAAAACATATTCTTAACACGATCCACATGTATGCAAAGTTGACACTCTTCCAAAATAGTGGGGTTAACATTAACTAAAGTCATGTCCTCTCCAAACCCACTTTTATCAAAAACTTCATAAGATTGAACATTCTCCAAATATGTGGGATATAAATTTGACACTCTTCCAAACCCACTTTCAATATTATTGCAAACAATATTATCAATCTCATATTCATCACGGGGCTTAAATAAATTTTCAAGATCATAAGAAGAATCACCCCAATCATGATCATTGCAACAAGTAGTAGACATAACAAAACTAGCATCCCCAAGCTTAGGGTTTTGCATATTATTAGCACAATTGACATCAAGAGAATTTATAGTAAAATCTTTGCAATCATGCTTTTGATTCAAGGAACTATCAAGTATGGGTGCAATAGCAATAATCTCATGTTTAACATAAGGAACTATAGCAAATTCATCTCCATAAATATTGGCATCATGGCCATAAGAATAGCAAGCATCATGTTCATCAAGGGATATTTCAATCAAATCATCGGAATCATAATTATCTATAGATTCGTGTATATCATTATTTTCTTCCAAAGCAACGGTCATTATCTCAATAAATTCCTAACATAGGCATTATGAGCATAGTTTTCATAGCAATATTTAAGTATGTCAGAATTTTCAGATTTGTAGAGAGTAATATCATACTTTTCAATCAAAGAAGCAACTTCATGAGCACCCTTAAAAACGACAAATTCTTCAATTTGTTCGATATCATAGTAACTATAAAAACCCTTTCCAAAAGAAGATAAGATTTCATTATCATTAAACTCACATAGGTAGGGAAGGTGTTTTTTAGGGTTCTTAGAGCAACAAGTAAAATCATAAATTTCACAAAGATTCCAAGCATAGCAAAGCAAACTATTTATTTGATACCATAAGAGCTTCCCCTTTTCAGACAAACGATGACGCACAAAATGAGCATGCTCATCTAAAGATTTCCCATCAACTGTGCTAGTTGGGGTTTCAGCACGAGCGCATAAGGATCGAAGATGATCCAAGTAGAACACTTTAAGTGGATCCATATCAATATATTTTTAGCAAGCAAAGATGCAAGAAAATAGAAGGCACATGGAAACACAAGCAAAAAGGCATCGAGAAGAAGGAGAAGAAAAGGCAAAGGTGAAGTGGGGGAGAGGAAAACGAGAGGCAAATGGCAAATAATGTAATGCGAGGGATAAGAGTTTGTGATGGGTACTTGGTATGTCTTGACTTGTGCGTAGACTCCCCGGCAACGGCGCCAGAAATCCTTCTTGCTACATCTTGAGCATGCGTTGTTTTTCCCTTGAAGTGGAAAGGGTGATGCAGCAAAATAGCGTAAGTATTTCCCTCAGTTTTTGAGAACCAAGGTATCAATCCAGTAGGAGGCCACACGCAAGTCCCTCATACCTACACAAACAAATAAGAACCTTGCAACCAACGCGATAAAGGGGTTGTCAATCCCTTCACGGCCACATGATAAGATAATATTTTTAGTATTTTTATGATAAAGATTAAAAGTAAAGATTGCAAAGCAAAAATAGATTGGAAACTTATATGATGGAAAATAGACCCGGGGGCCATAGGTTTCACTAGTGGCTTCTCTCAAGATAGCATAAGTATTACGGTGGGTGAACAAATTACTGTCGAGCAATTGATAGAAAAGTGCATAATTATGAGAATATCTATGCATGATCATGTATATAGGCATCACGTCTGTAACAAGTAGACCGACTCCTGCCTGCATCTACTACTATTACTCCACACATCGACCGCTATCCAACATCCATCTAGAGTATTAAGTTCATATGAACAGAGTAACGCATTAGGCAAGATGACGTGATGTAGAGGGATAAACTCAAGCAATATGATATAAACCCCATCTATTTATCCGCGATGGCAACAATACAATACGTGTCGTTTCCCCTTCTGTCACTAGGATCGAGCAACGCAAGATTGAACCCAAAGCTAAGCACTTCTCCCATTGCAAGAAAGATCAATCTAGTAGGCCAAACCAAACTGATAATTCGAAGAGATTTGCAAAGATAACCAATCATACATAAAGAATTCAGAGAAGATTCAAATATTGTTTATAGATAATGTTGATCATAAACCCACAATTCATCAGATCTCGACAAACACACTGCAAAAAGAGTTACATCGAATAGATCTCCAAGAAGATCGAGGAGAACTTTGTATTGAGATCCAAAGAGAGAGAAGAAGCCATCTAGCTAATAACTATGGACCCGAAGGTCTGTGGTACACTGCTCACACATCATCGGAGAGGCTATGGTGCTGATGTAGAAGCCCTCCGTGACCGATTCCCCCTCCGACGGAGCGCCAGAAAAGGCCCCAAGATGGGATCTCATAGGTACAGAAGGTTGCGGCAGTGGAAATAGGGTTTCCTGGTGCTCCCGAATGTTTTTGGGTACGTAGGTATATATAGGAGGAAGAAGTAGGTCGGTGGAGCCACGAGGGGCCCATGAGGGTGGGGGCGCGCCCAGGGGGGCAGGCGCGCCTCCCTGCCTCGTGGCCTCCTCGTTCATTTCTTAACGTCCACTCCAAGTCCTCTGGATCACGTTTCTTCCAAAAGTAACTCTCCCGAAGGTTTCATTCCGTTTGATATTCCTTTTCTGCGAAACACTGAAATAGGCAAAAAACAACAATTTGCACTGGGCCTTGGGTTAATAGGTTAGTGCCAAAAATAATATAAAAGTGTAAAATAAAGCCCATTAAACATCCAAAACAGAATATATAATAGCATGGAACAATAAAAAATTATAGATACGTTGGAGACGTATCACGCCACATTGACGGCCTCCTGTACCTCTCCCTGGCCTGGGAAGGTCCTTCGGGACAACACTTCGGCGTCGTCCGTTGTCTTGGGGGAGGAGGCCGGCGGTGGCGACCCGCTATCCATCACATTTGGATCCAGTGAATTCCCAGAAGATGAGGATCGCCGGAGGTGGACGTGAGCCGGACTATAGCGCATGATTCGACATGTTAAAACCACGAAGTAAAAGGGCTGGATATATATGTGCATGAGTGCCTTTGAGTAGTTTTGATTTGGCTTGGGGCTTCTTCCTGGGAAGCCACTCAGGGCTGCTGTTGGTGTCCGAGTCGGAATTGTCCTCAAGGGAGACCCTCCCTTTCTTGGACGCCTCCGCCTCTGCCTCCAGATCCGTGGAGGCCGCCCTTTTCTTATTTCCCCCCTCAGGGGGAGAATTGCTTTCCTCCTCCTCCTCGTCCTCGGTGGGGGAGGAGTGGGTTTCGGCGTCTTCGGACGTTGCGTTCGAAGTGCCTTTACGGCGAAGGCCGCTTCTTGCCGCCTGGCTCTTCTTCTTGGCCTTCTTCTCCGGCGCCTGGTAGGGCGCCGAAACCAGCATCTTCGTTAGAAGTGGGATAGGTGGGTTTTCGAGCAACGGAGCCGGGCATTGGAGCCGCTCCGCCTTCTTTGTCCGGCCTTGAAAAGACAAATGGAGAAGCTTAGACATCTTCCTTGAATACACAGGTAGAGGATACACCTGGAAATACGGAAAACTTACCGGACTGGCTGGATGAGTCAGGTTATGCCCACGGTCCTTGGTTGATTTCAGCCATGTCTGGTTGCCCTTGAAAAGCACCTTCCAGATACCTTCGTGCATGGAGCCGAAGAACCGTTGTAAGGTCTGGTGCTTGGCCGGATCGAACTCCCACAAATAGCAAGTCCGGCTTTGGCAAGGAAGGATCCAACGATAAAGCAACACCTGGATCACATTGACAAGCTTGATGTTCTTGTCAACCATGCTCTTAATGCGCATCTGCAGCGCTGACACCTCATCCGACGACGCCTAGTCCAGGCCCTTTTTTAGCCAGGAGGTAAGCCGCATTGGGGGCCCGGATTTGAATTCGGGAGCCGCAGCCCAGGTGGTGTCACGGGGCTCTGTGACGTAGAACCACTGCTGTTGCCACCCTTTGACAGTCTCCACAAAGGTGCATGTGGGCCACGTGACATTGGACAGTTTGCTCACCATCGCGCCTCCGCACTCTGCATGTTGACCATCCACCACCTTCGTCTTTCACATTGAAGATCTTTAGCAATAATCTGAAGTGGGGTGGGATGCGGAGGAAGGCCTCCCACACGACAACGAATGCTCAGATGTTGAGGAAGGAGTTCGGGGCTAGATCATGGAAATCTAGCCCATAGTAGAACATGAGTCCGCGGACGAAGGGGTGGAGAGGAAACCCTAACCCACGGATGAAGTGGGGATGAATACCACCTCTCGTGGGGCTCTGGGGTGGGAACAATCTGCCCCTTGGCCGGAAGCCGGTGGGCGATTTCCTTGGCCAAGTACCCCGCCTCCCAGAGCTCCATGATGTTCTCCTCTATGACGGAGGAGGCCATCCACTTGCCCTGCGCTCCAGATCCGGACATGGTCGGAGTGCTTTTTGGGGGGCGGAAAGAATGGAAGCTTGGGTGTTGGAGCTCGAGAACGGATGGGTAGAGAGGAAGAAGACGTGGGTGAAATAGTGGATCCTTATCCTCTTATAAAGGCAGCGAATATCAAGCGCCTCCCCACTCGCCTTAAAACTCCCCTATTCCCCAAGGGTCATGTGGACGGCGCGGTTGGATTACCCACACCCGTATTGATGAGAATCCCGAGATAAGGGGACATGATCTCTGCTTCGACAAGACGTGCCAATGAAAACCGCATCTCTAAACATGGAGCGTGAGGCTAAAAAACGGTTCAAAATAATGACCGGGCAGGGACATAACATCTCGCTACAAAAGTTGTCAGTAGATGGGACTTGTTAAATATTATACTCTTTGCGGCTGTATGTGGTGACTGTTTTGCAGAGCCAGACACATTTTCTGTGTTTGAGGACTACTTTGAAGTATTCGGAGGAGGAACCCGCCTTGCAATTCCGAACACAATCTGCGCGCCGGACACGTCGACATTGAAGACTGGTTCAGGGGCTATTGAGGTAGTCCTGGATTAAGGGGTCCTCGGGCAGCCGGGCTATGTGACGTGGGCCGGACTGATGGGCCATGAAGATACAAGACAGAAGACTTCTACGCGTGTCCCGATGGGATTCTCCTTTGCGTCGAAGGCAAGCTTGGCATTTGGATATGAAGATTCCTTCCTCTGTAAACCGACTTTGTATAACCCTAGGTCCCTTCGGTGTCTATATAAACCGGAGGGTTTAGTCCGTAGAAGCGATTAGAATCATAACCATATAGGCTAGACATCTAGGGTTTAGCCATTACGATCTCGAGGTAGATCAACTCTTGTAACCCCATATTCATCAAAGATAATCAAGCAGGAAGTCGGGTATTACCTCCATCAAGAGGACCCGAACCTGGGTAAACATCGTGTCCCCTATCTCCTGTTACCTTCGATCCTTAGACGCACAGTTTGGGACCCCCTACCCGAGATCTACCGGTTTTGACACCGACAGCCCTCCCTGATGTCGCAGATGGGCTCTTGCCCCTTGGAAGAGCCGGAGAGGGTGCCCTCCTCGTGGTCGTCGTCGATGAGGCGCGACTTGGCAATTGTGGATCCCAAGCCAGTGTCGTAGAACGTGTCCTTCAGAAATGACAAAAGGGGCTCGATGGCGATGTAGGATGGCAAATTCTTGATAACGAGCCAGAGGGGATCCTCGGCGGAGCCATGGATGAGATTGATGGTGATTGAACCCAATGGGTTGGGGGTGGGCCACTTAACTAGTGACATAGCCCGCGTCAGGCTGTCGCTGTCGACGACCTTGATGTCTTTGCCAGCGTACGTGCATACCAGCATACTCTAGCCTGCTGATTGAGAGCCTGCGGCCAGTAATGGTCGTCAGCTTCCTCGGCGGCCACCTCGGCGACGTCGGGAGAAGAGGCCGCGATAATCCTTTTTTGGGCCAGTCGCTCCTCGATCTCCATGGGAAGCGTAGCCGGGCTTAGGTTGCGACGCTCTAGAGTGGGGGATGGGGATGGGGATCTGTGGGAAAGGGGGTGTTTGGCAGGCGTCATCTATGAAACTCAGGGCGGCTAGGGTATTGAGATCGGTGGGTTAGCTGGATGGGCAAACCGGCAGATGTTGACAATGGAGGGAGGGGTTGTGGTGGGTGTGTGTCTGCATGCACGTGGAGTTTTTGGGTGTGCGTGTGTGGGGGGGGGGGGAGGGCTTGAGGAAATGACGCGGCTACTGAAATGTTTACTACTCGGGAGTAAAATGCCGGGGCTATCGAAAATTTGGGTGACGCATTGCACACGGTCCCGAAATAAGAACCGTGTGTTATCAAATAGAAAAACCCTCGAGCTGGGCAGACATTGTGAGGGATGCAGGTGGGAGCGGGAACAACAAACATCACACACAGTCGAAACATAATAACCGTGTGCTATCAAACAAAAAAAACCAGTAGGCGGGTAGATATTTTTGAGATTGTGAGGGAAGCCTTGTGGAGCCCAATGTACTATGCTGATGTGAGTGACAGGGGCACCGGCGTGGCACACAGGTAGTGTGAGTGAACCGTGTATGTTGTGTCATCCGACTTGTGATTGCTTGTATCTGCTTTGGCAATTCCCCGAAGAGGAGAGGATGATGCATCACAGCAACGGTAAGTATTTTTCACTCAATTATGAAACCAAGGTTATCAATCCAGAGGGGAACCAAGCAACACTATGTGAACATCACCTGCACACAAACCACAAAAACTTGCAACCCAACGCGTAAAAGGGGTTGTCAATCCCTCCTTAGTATTGAGATAAATTAAATTGTATAACATTGGATAAATAGATCTAGAAAAAAATAGAAAATAAATAAATAAAAAGTGCAGCAAGACATTTTTGTATTTTTGGATTAATAGATCTGAAAATAATATGATAGGAAATAGACCCGGGGGTCGTAGATTGCACTAGAGGCTTCTCTCGAGAAAATAGCATACGATGGGTAAACAAATTACTATTAGGCAATTGATAGAAGAGCAAATAATTATGACGATATCCAAGGCAATGATCATGTATATAGGCATCACATCCAAGATTAGTAGATCGACTCCTGCATGCATCTACTACTATTACTGCACACATCGACCGTTATCCATCATGCATCTAGTGTATTAAGTTCATGGAAAAAAGGAGTAATGCAATAAGAACGATGACATGATGTAGATGTAGCGACCCAACCTCAAACGGTCAAGTCTCTATGCTTCCGTGTCATCCCTGGATTGGTAATGCTGACACACATAATAATCGAAAATTAATAACAGAGTAGCAATCACACTCTTATTACATCGAATGTCTCAAAACAGAACTTATTACAATAAATATGGCATAAGGCCATCTAATACGATAACAGCGGAAGGCTTGGAAGATAAACTGGGTCCATCAACTCCAACGGCATAGCTGAGCTGCACGGAAACGACCTAACGAACCTTACTCCTTGTCTGCAAAGTCTGCAACATAATACGTTGTAGCCCAAAACTGGGTCAGCACATGGAATATGCTGGCAATATAACACAGTAGAGCAAGAACAGAAATAATGCTATCACCACATGCATATTTGGCTGGTGGAAAGGCTCTATGATTATAGATTTTATTCAACTATCATGGTAGTTGAAACATCATTGAGAAGGTTCCTCCAACTCAATCCCAATTAAAAAGTAATTATCAACCCAACAATATTAAATTAGAGTGATGAGATACATATGATAATCCAAGTACTAGATACTCAAGATGTCCACAACCGGGGACACGGCTAACCATGATTAGTTTGTACACTCTGCAGAGGTTTGCGCACTTTTCCCCACAAGACTCGATCTCCTCCGTTGGATTTCTCGCACTACATGGTGTTTGAGAAACGGATGACCGAGACACAGTCTTTCAGAAGCATTAACTCTAACCCCGGGTAGACAGTACCAACCTACATCCCTCTACATCTGCTAGCCTACCACTAGAAGAGGTCATGCAACTTCCTCAACTATGCTAGAGCCCATAATGGCTTGTGGCTGCACACGGAAGTTTCTAGCATGAAATATCTCAGTTCCCTTTGAGCCTGGGTGGCGGACCTTAGGATTAGCACACGGGTACTCTGGGATATCCTAGGACAACACTGGATTCTCCATGTGCCCGACAATCAAACCACCCAGATGTGTATTAAAGTTGCCACCTTAAGTTGAACCATTAATTAATAATCTCACATCTGTCATGGAGTCACTCACCCAAACCACATCTACGAGCATAACATAGCAATATAAGCAATACGTAGAAGTAACTCCCAAGGGTTTGATTATAACAGTGCAATCGGTTCTACCTCATCAACTACTTCCCATTACCCACAAGTTAATCACATCCTAATCATGAAGTGTTTTAGGATTGGAGCTAATGCATGAAAACTGGGTAATAATGGGATATAATCAAAGCGTTACTTGCCTGGCTGATGATCCGCAAAACCTAGAGACTCGTAGTAGCACGCTTCACACTCCGGGAATTCTATCGCAAACAAACAATAGCATACATAAGCAATCAAGCAAAGATGCACAGGTAAAACTCAAATAAGAAGATCTAACCAGAATGTTCAACTTAAGAACTCCGTTTTCCAAAAAGAATCAAATCAAACGGAGCAACAAAACTCAAACAGCGAAAGAAACAAGATTCGTTTACTAATCTGGACTAAAGTCAAACTTTTACAGTACCAAAATCTTGTTCAAGTTGGTTAAACCGAAAGAGGGCTTCGAGACGAAGATCTAGGTGCTTGAATCGCCTGATTCTGACAAACGAGCGAAAAGTTATTCTAAAACGAAAATCGGATCAGAAATCGCGATCGAGAATAATCGCAAAAAATCCGAGAAAAAGAAAAACTGACGAACAGGCTAACGAACGAATGTTCGCTGTTTGCCGGTAATGGGTGAAAACCGTTCGTTAAAATGAACGAACAAATGGGCGTTCGCTAAATAAATAAACCGACGGGAAAAACCGTTCTAAAAGAATAAACCGGAATTTAAAAAAACCGGATCTAGATCTACGGTTTACCGAAATAAACTGACGAGAGAAAAAAAACGGCGGCGGCTCCGGCGAAGTCGGCTGGCGCGGCGGCGGAGCTGCGGTAGTGGATTGGGGGTCGAGGCGGGGGTCGGCTCGGCCTTTAAAGGGTCGGGCGAGGCCGCGGCTTGGGCAAGGGGCCGGGGGAGGAGGAGTCCTCCCCAGACTCGGCGGCGGCGGCGTGCGCCGGCCGGACTCCGGTTGGAGTCGGTCGGGGCGACGGGTGGGCTGGCGCGGCTGGCCAACTGGGGCTCGGCCCAGTTCGGTCCGCCGGAAAAACTTTTTTTAAAATAAATTTTGCGCGGAGAAACGCCGAAAATAAATACTAAACGGACGCCAAAAATCCCGAAATAAATTTTCTCCGTCCTCTAAAAATCTACTGGACAAGGTGAACATTTATATGGGCCTAAAATGCAATTTTTAGAAACGTGAATTTTTCCTATACAGATAAAATGGCAATAAAATCCCAAATAAAATATTTATTTGTATTTAAAATTTTTCCTCCAATATTTCATTGTTTTTGGGGAAGTCATATTATCCCCTCTCATATACTTTTATTTATTTGAAATATTTTCAGAGAGAAAAATAATAAAACAAATTGATCCTCGTTTCGATATTTGATAAAATTCAAATATGTAAACAGTGAAATCCCCAACTCTCTCACAGGGTCCTTGAGTTGCTCGGATACCATCGTGTAGCGACCCGACCTCAAATAGTCAAGTCTATGTGCTTCCGTGTCATCCCTGGATCGGTAATCTTTGACACACACAAGATCAAGGATTTATAACAGAGTAGCAATCACACACTTATTACATCGAATGTCTCAAAAGAGAACTTATTACAATAAATATGGCATAAGGCCATCTAATACGATAGCAGCGTAAGGCTTGGAAGATAAAGTGAGTCCATCAACTCCAACGGCATAGCTGAGCTGCACAGCAACGACCTAAAGAACCTTACTCCTCGTCTGAAAAGTGTGCAACATAATACGTTGCAGCCCGAAAAAGGGTCAGCACATGGAATATCCTGGCAATATAACACAGTAGAGCAAGAACAGAAATAATGCTATCACTACATGCATATTTGGCAGGTGGAAAGGCTCTATGGTTATAGTTTTGCGAAAAGCCAATTTTTCCCTACAACAAAGGAATAGATTTTATTTAACTATCATGGTAGTTGAAACATCATTGAGAAGGTTCCTCCAACTCAATCCCAATTAAAAAGTAATTATCAACCCAACCATATTAAATTAGAGTGATGAGATATATATGATAATCCAAGTACTAGATACTCAAGATGTCCATACCGGGGACACGGCTAACCATGATTAGTTTGTACACTCTGCAGAGGTTTGTGCACTTTTCCCCATAAGACTCGATCTCCTCCGTTGGATTTCTCGCACTACATGGTGTTTGAGAAACGGATGACCGAGACACAGTCTTTCAGAAGCATTAACTCTAACCCCGGGTAGACAGTACCAACATACATCCCTCTACATGTGCTAACCTACCACTGGAAGAGGTCATGCAACTTACTCAACTATGCTAGAGCCCATAATAGCTTGTGGCTGCACACGGAAGTTTCTAGCATGAAATAACTCAGTTCCCTTTGAGCCTGGGTGGCGGACCTTAGAATTATCACACGGCTACTCCGGGATATCCTAGCACAACACTGGATTCTCCAGGTGCCCGACAAGCAATCCACCCAGATGAGTATTAAAGTTGCCACCTTAAGTTGAACCATTAATTAACAATCTCACATCTGTCATGGAGTCACTCACCAAAACCACGTCTACGAGCATAGCACAGCAATATAAGCAATACGTAGAAGTAACTCCCAAGGGTTTCATTATAACAGGGCAATCGGTTCTACCTCATCAACTACTTCCCATTACCCACAAGTTAATCACATCCTAATCATGCGGTGTTTGAGGATTGGAGCTAATGCATAAAAACTGGGTAATAATGGGATATGATCAAAGTGTTACTCGCGTTGCTGATGATCCGCAAAACCTAGAGACTCGTAGTAGCACGCTTCGCACTCCGGGAATTCTATCGCAAACAAACAATAGCATACATAAGAAATCAAGCAAAGATGCATGGGTAAAACTCAAATAAGAAGATCTATCCAGAAAGTTCAACTTAAGAACTCCGGTTTGCAAAAAGAATCAAATAAAACGGAGCAACGAAACTCAAACTGCGAAAGAAAAAAGATTCATTTACTAATCTGGACTAAAGTCAAATTTTTACAGTACCAAAATCTTGTTCAAGTTGGTTAAACAGAAAGAGGGCTTCGAGACGAAGATCTAGGCGCTTGAATTGCCTGATTCCGACAAACGAGCGAAAAGTTACGCTAAAATGAAAAGCGAATCAGAAATCGTGATCGAGAATAATCACGAAAAATCCGACAAATAGAAAAATTGACGAACAGGATAAAGAATGAACGTTCGCTGTCTGCGGGTAACGAGTGAAAAACGTTCGTTAAAATGAATGAACAGGCATTCGCTAAATAAATAAACCGACGAGAAAAACCATTCTAAAAGAATAAACCGGAATTTAAAAAAACGGATCTAGTTCTAGGGTTTACCGAAATAAATCAACGAGAGAGAAAAAACGGCGGCGGCTCCGTGAAGTCGGGCGGGCGGCGGGCGTGCATGGCGGCGACGCAGCGGAGCGACGGCCGCAAGGACGCAAAGGCGGCAGCAAGGGCAGAGCTGTGTGTGGTGGTGTCGGTCGGCGGGGTCGGCTCGACCTTTAAAGGGCCGGGCGAGGCGACGGCTTGGGCAAGGGGCCGGGTGAGGAGGAGTCCTCCCCAGACTCGGCGGCGGCGGCGTGCGCCGGCCGGACTCCGGTCGGAGTCGGTGGGGGCGAGGTGGTGGCTGGCGGCAGTTAACTGGCCTCGGCCCGATTGGTCCGGCAGAAAAACTTTTTTTTAAAATAAATTCCGCGCAGAAGAACACCAAAAATAAATTCTAAACGGACGCCAAAAATCCCAAAATAAATGTTCCCGTCCTCTAAAAATCTACCGGACAAGGTGAACATTTATTTGAGCCTAAAATGCAATTTTGAAAAATGCGATATTTTCCTATGCAAATAAAATGACAATAAAATCCCAAATAAAATATTTATTTGTTTTTAATATTTTTCCTGCAATATTTCATTGTTTTTGGGGAAGTCATATTATCCCCTCTCATATAATTTTTTATATGAAATATTTTTGGAGAGAAAAATAATAAAACAAATTGATTCTCGTTTCGATATTTGATAAAATTCAAATATGAAAACAGTGAAATCCCCAACTCTCTCCGAGGGTCATTGAGTTGCTCTAATACCATCTTGTAGCGACCCGACCTCGAACGGTCAAGTCTCTTTGCTTCTGTGTCATCCCTGGATCAGTAATGCTGACACAAACAGTACTCAAAGGATTTATAACAGAGTAGCAATCACACACTTATTACATCGAATGTCTCAAAAGAGAACTTATTACAATAAATATGCCATAAGGCCATCTAATACGATAACAGCGGAAGGCTTGGAAGATAAAGTGAGTCCATCAACTCCAACGGCATAGCTGAGCTGCACGGCAACGACAAAACGAACCTTACTCCTCGTCTGAAAAATCTGCAACATAATACGTTGCAGCCCGAAGACGGGTCAGCACATGGAATATTCTGGCAATATAACATAGTAGAGCAAGAACAGGAATAATGCTATCACTACATGCATATTTGGCAGGTGGAAAGGCTCTATGGTTATAGTTTTGCGAAAAGCCAATTTTTCCCTACAACAAAGGAATATATTTTATTTAACTATCATGGTAGTTGAAACATCATTTAGAAGGTTCCTCCAACTCAATCCCAATTAAAAAGTAATTATCAACCCAACAATATTAAATTAGAGTGATGAGATACATATGATAATCCAAGTACTAGATACTCAAGATGTCCATAACCGGGGACACGGCTAACCATGATTAGTTTGTACACTCTGCAGAGGTTTGCGCACTTTTCCCCACAAGACTCGATCTCCTCCGTTGGATTTCTCGCACTACATGGTGTTTGAGAAGCGGATGACCGTGACACGCCTCTTCGTAAGCATTAACTCTAACCCGGGTAGACAAGTACCAACCTACATCCCTCTACATCTGCTAGCCTACCACTTGAAGAGGTCATGCAACTTACTCAACTATGCTAGAGCCCATAATAGCTTGTGGCTGCACACGGAAGTTTCTAGCATGAAATATCTCAGTTCCCTTTGAGCCTGGGTGGCGGACCTTAGGATTAGCACACGGGTACTCCGGGATATCCTAGGACAACACAGGATTCTCCAAGTGCCCGACAAGCAATCCACCGAGATGTGTATTAAGGTTGACACCTTAAGTTGAACCATTAATTAACAATCTCACATCTGTCATGGATTCACTCACCCAAACCACGTCTATGAACATAGCATAGCAATATAAGCAATACGTAGAAGTAACTCCCAAGGGTTTGATTATAACAGGGCAATCGGTTCTGCCTCATCAACTACTTCCCATTACCCACAAGGTAATGCATATAAACTGGGTAATAATGGGATATGATCAAAGTGTTACTTGCCTTGCTGATGATCCACAAAACCTAGAGACTCGTAGTAGCACGCTTCGCACTCCGGGAATTCCATCGCAAACAAACAATAGCATACATAAGCAATCAAGCAAAGATGCACGGGTAAAACTCAAATAAGAAGATCTAGCCAGAAAGTTCAACTTAAGAACTCCGGTTTGCAAAAAGAATCAAATCAAATGGAGCAACAAAACTCAAACTGCAAAAGAAACAAGATTCGTTTACTAATCTAGACTAAAGTCAAATTTTTACAGTCCCAAAATCTTGTTCAAGTTGGTTAAACAGAAAGAGGGCTTCGAGATGAAGATCTAGGCACTTGAATCGCCTGATTCCAACAAACGAGAGAAAAGTTACACTAAAACGAAAATCAGATCAGAAATCGCGATCGAGAATAATCGCGAAAAATCCGAGAAAAAGAAAAATCGACGAATGTGCTAACGAAGCTAACGTCATTGCCGGTGTAAAACCGGCGGATCTCGGGTAGGGGGTCCCGAACTGTGCATCTAAGGCGGATGGTAACAGGAGGCGGGGGACACAATGTTTACCTAGGTTCGGGCCCTCTCGATGGAGGTAATACCCTACTTCCTACTTGATTGATCTTGATGATATGAGTATTACAGAGTTGATCTACCCCGAGATCGTATAGGCTAAACCCTAGAAGCTAGCCTATGTTTATGATTTCTGTTGTCCTATGGACTTGACCCTCCGGTTTATATAGACACCAGAGGGGGCAAGGGTTACACAGAGTCGGTTACAAGGGAGGAGAGCTACATATCCGAATTGCCAAGCTTGCCTTCCACGCAAAGGAGAGTCCCATTCGGACGCGGGACGAAGTCTTCAATCTTGTATCTTCATAGTCCAACAGTCTGGCCAAAGGATATAGTCTGGCTGTCCGAGGACCCCCTAATCCTGGACTCCCTCGGTAGCCCCCGAACCAGGCTTCAATGACGATGAGTCCGGCGCGCAGATTGTCTTCGGCATTGCAAGGCGGGTTCTTCTCCAAATTCTGAGTACCTGTTGAGTAGTGTCCGGCTTCCCATAAACGTTGCTCTCCTTGGCTTCCGCGCCTAATAATGGCTATCTTCCACGTGTCAAGCGAATGCGAGAAGCCAGGGCATTTTTACATTTGCCACCCTAGCCATGTGAGTAAATCATCTATTTAAAGAGCCGGGGATCCTCAGATCCAGATCACACCATCCTCCCATAGCGTTATGCATCGGAGCGCGCCCGGAAAAATCCATCCTATCATGGCCGGTCATCGCAACTCCTCCTCTCGCTCTCGTAGCCCTAAGCAAGGCAACTGGAAGAAGTGTTCCGTCTCCCACAGACAGTTAATAGAGTTACAGACCCAGGGGTTTCTTCCTCCTGCGTATATGGTCCCCGTCCGAGCTGGACTAGCCACTTACAATGGCGTGGAGCAGGCGAAGAGCTTTCCTGACCCATCTATGGGGGAGCGGGTATGCCTTGTCCCGTACTTATTAAGGGGACTTGGATTTCCAATCCATCCGTTCCTCCGCGGGCTCCTGGAGTTCTACGGCCTCCAGCTGCATAATTTTACTCATGGCTCCATATTACACATCGCAGGCTATGTCGCC
Source organism: Aegilops longissima (assembly GCA_021605205.1). Classification (NCBI taxonomy): domain Eukaryota; kingdom Viridiplantae; phylum Streptophyta; class Magnoliopsida; order Poales; family Poaceae; genus Aegilops; species Aegilops longissima. The sequence continues at coordinate 357,626,639 of CM038682.1, forward strand.
CTTTGCGAGCTGTTTTTGGGCTGCGAAGCTCATTTCGAGCTATGGAAGAGACTATTCTGCCTCGTGCCCCGTACACAGGAGGGGTCAATATATCAAGTTGGCGGAGCCGAAATATGGCGCATCGCCGGGACCGGATATCTGTCCGGTACTCCGAAGAAGACATCCGAAGACTGGCCTTCGGAGTGGTTTTATATGGAGGACGTACCCCTTCCAGACCCTATTCGGAGGAGCCTTCCTGAGTTTGATAATGCCCCTCTGAAGAAACGCTACAGCTCCCTCGGAGCCTCAGGTGGAAGATAACAGGGAGGTCCTGTACCTGATGGGCTGGATACAAATGCTGGCCAAATCAGGATTGACAATAATCGAGGTTATGTCAATATGTATAATGCGGGGGGTGCAGCCACTTCAATATCGGGGACAACCCGTGTGGCACTTCAATGGAGAAGACGATGCCACCCACTGCGGTCGTAAAGGTCCGGACTCAGTTGCTGCTCTAGCGAAAATACTGTCCGATTTATATAAAGGAGAGGAAGAGGAGTTCATCCGCATTAAGCCATAGGATGGATTCTCCATGTACAACCCCCCAAGCTGGGTGAGCTGCTACTTTTTACTCCAAACCTTCCCGCATTCTTTGTCATAAGTATTTACCTTGATATTTCATAGCAGGAACTGCGAAAAGCTGTGAGGGAGGTCCACAGCCCGCCTCCACAACCAGAGGAACCTGACCGAGCCCTCGACCCCGGACTCGAAGAAGATCCGGACACATTTGTGGAGCTTATTGACAGGATGTTCTATCAATTAAGCTTCGACGGTGCCTTGGTGGCCATTATAGCCGATTATCCCGGACTACTCCCTGCATCGCATGTAAGTAAAACCGGAGTCCCAACCTCCGAGAAGGATCCCTTTTTTGGCACTTCACCTACTGCACACATATGGTGTCTTACAGGGAAGGCCCTCGGGACGCCATGCCGAACCTGCAGTGACTCACCAACAAGGGGCACCGAAGCCGGGTAGGCTTAAAAGGAAGGGGGTCAGGACTGAGACGCCGTCGCAGAGGTATGAAAAAGAACCCCGCTCCGTGGTTGTCGTCTTTTAAAATATAATAACGTTCATGTTTCCTAATAGGAAAAACGCTCGCCGGACTATATCCGGAGAGCCTGCCAGCCACGCCTCCACCAGCCGGGCTCTAGCGCCGGACTTAGAGGTGAACAATAACATAGGGCCAAAACCGGATGTTCCTCCTACAGACGATGCGGATAGGCTGTCCACTACGAATTCCGAAGTGGAGAGTGCCATGAATCACAGGCGTCGCCGGGCCATACTCCGTGACGCTTGTTTCTCTCAAGAGGCGTTCGATGCCTTCAACTCAGGAGACGCGCACATCTGAGCTGCTCAAAATGGTCTTGCCAGAGCCACGGACCAGTATGTAAAGGATATACGGGTAAGAAAATTTGATAATTATATATATCAGTAGCCCCTGAGACTTGAAACAATTGACACAACTGATTTAAGGATCATTATTTGTGTAGGTTCTGTCGGATTTTGGGTTCCGGCAGACCCTTGAGGTTCAACTTGGGGTGCGCGGAGATCCAACCCTCCACCGTCTCGCACCTTGCCAATCGCTGGGACCTAAACTACTAAATGTAACAGCACAAGAGACACAAGATTTATACTAGTTCGGCCACTGCCAGGTGTAATACCCTACTCTAGTTTGTGGCATGGTGGATTGCCTCTGGGGCTGATGAGGAACAGTACAAGGAAGAACAACCTCGCGAGGGTCTGTTCTTGGTGGGTGTGATGAACTGCTAGGTGGTGTCCCGTCGCTCTAGCTTGGGGATCGGGTCTCTGTCTTTCTCTGGATTCCGGAACCCTCTACCCCGTGGGTGGCTACTCCTATTTATAGGCGAAGGCCCTGGGCCTGGGTACACTTATCCTGACTAAAGTTGGTCCTCGCCTGCCAAAGGCTCTAGTGATGACACCTGCTTGGGCTCCACGATGACTCCCTTCCAGCCGTTGGGGCTGGTCTTGGTCTTGTTGCACCCAAACGGATGCCTTTGCTTGATGCTCTCGCCTGCGCTTGCTCCCTTTGCACCAAAGAGGAAAGGAGGACGCTGCGTGGGCTGGCGCCCGACTAGCGCCCTTGGTCGTCATGGCTTGCGTCATGGGCACCTCGCGAGGTACCCTGCCTTGAACTCTCCGCCTCCTCATGAGCCAGCCTGACGAGGCCATGCCTGAGGAAGCTCCTGGTCGTCCGCCCCGCGAGGCTTGGCCCCTCGCGAGGGTCTTGAGCTTGTGTTGATGAAGATGAGCTGTCCTGGCCTCCTTTGAGCCACGCCAGCAGCAGCAGTGCAAGTCTGGGACCCCTGCTCCCGAACGCCGACAAGAGCCCCGGCCCATGGCGCGCCTCAACTTGGCCGAGCAGAGAGGCGAAGGGCAAGCGCGAAGCGTCAAGGACCTAACAGCATGCGACCTTGGGCGACGCGTGGCGGTTGATTGACGTAGCGATCGCTCCCCACGATGCTTCGTAACCACCCGGATTCGACAAGTCCTCGCATGCGAATTGGTCATGATTACCGTGATCGTGGAGGCCGATCGTTGGCCTTCGCCGACAATAAGCACGGAACGGCGCGCGCCCTTCCGCCTATCCTTTCTTGTCTCTCCTTCTTCTCCATGGCTCCACCAAGGAAGTTCTCGGGACGCAGAGAAGGGAAGGGCCATCAGTCGAAGTCTTCCTCTCCTCCGCCTAAGCGTGGTCGAGGTCGCCTCGCAGCACCCGTGGCCTCCACGGCGGTCCCCATGGTCGTGGGGAGGCTCTCGGCGTGGCGACGAGCGGCTGGCCATGGTCGGCGGGCGGCCCCGCCGCTGGCCCCCGAGGCCCCGCCCATGCTCAGCCAAGCGCTGCCGAGTTCATGGTGAGGGCGGAGGAGCCGTCCGCGTCCGCTTCAGCTCGTGCTTCCTCTTGGGTGAGCTCCCGGATGGCGCCTGAGTGGCCTCTGCCTGTGCAGATGGCTGCTGAGCCAGGCTTCGTGGGCTTCTCTCGAGGTCTCCATTGCAGGAACCTGTTCTGACCCTTGGCCGGCAGACGTTCGCACAAGTGGTCTTCGCCGCCGGTGCTCCCCGCACTTCAAGCACGACGGCGACGCCACCCCCACGTGAGGGTGTTCGGGAAGATGGTCGCGCATGGGGTGCTGCCTCAAGACGACGATCGCGCCGAGGACTCAGCCCTGGCGTGGGTGGAGAGGGCAGCGCTGGGCGGCCGGGCGATGCCCGCGACTCCTCACGCTTCACCAGCCTCTTCTTCGGTGGTGATTCCTCCAGCAATGTCGCGCCAGCCCCACGCGCCGCCTGCGCTTGGGGGGTGGAAGCGGGTCCGCTTGCCGCCATGCCCCGTGAAGCGAGAGGAGTCCGCCGAGCTCGGAGGCGGCTCGAGCCTCCAAGAGAGCTGCACGGGCGTGCTTCACCTGCTTTCGTCCTTTTCCTTTCTTTTCTCCCCGCAAAAGGCAACAATGTGCGGCCCTTAAGGCGTTTAGGTTAACGCCGTTAATTGTTGTACCGCTTTTGTTATCCCGACATCGCTTCTCGCCAGGCGCCCATTCGCAAGTGAACCCCAGCCGAGGCCGCTGGGCGACCGATCCAGCCCCTGTTCAAGTAGCCTGCCCGTGAGGCATGGTCGAGGGGTGCTCCACTGTGGACCAGTGGCTGTGAAAACTTGAGCGATAGGGGCAGAGCTGCTGGGCTCCCGAGGCTTCGCCCACGAGCCCCCAAGCAAGAGAAATTGAGACAGGAGAGCGAAACAGATCGAAGAACCACGGACCAAAAAAGGGGCGATAGTTTCGATAAAACTCCAAATGGGAATAACTAGTCAACTGCAGAAAGAAAATGAAAAAGCCGCGTCTGCACCTAGTCTAGTCTTCGACGCCTTCTCACCAGCAAGGAGCTAAGTGCTGCCATTGGGCGTGGGAGGGAGCCCAGGCCCGAGGCCAGACTTCGAGACTCCGGGCGGTACAACCCCAACTCATTATTACGTGAGAGTGTCACGGCGGCGAGCTTCACAGCGCTGGCCTTCTTCATGTGCTCCGGCCTTTCTAGAGCGCTGCAGCTTCACAGCGCTTGCCTTCTTCATGTGCTCCGGGCCTTTTCCAAAAGAATGAGCGCCACAGCATTCGCCTTCTTCATGTGCCTCGGGCCTTCTCCAAAAGATGAGCTTCACAGCATTTGCCTTCTTCATGTGCTCGGGCCTTTTCCAAAAAGATGAGCTTCACAGCATCCGCCTTCTTCACGTGCACCGGCCTTTTCCAAAAATATGAGCTTCACATGCATTCGCCTTCTTCACAGTGCACCGGCCTTTTCCAAAAGATGAGCTTCACAGTGCTTCGCTTTCTTCATAGGCACTGGGCCTTTTCCAAAAGATGAGCTTCACAGCATTCGCCTTCTTCACAGTGCACTGGGCCTTTTAGGGGTAAACGTCCGGAGGTGCCGGATGTTCCACGCTGCTCAGATAGGTACTCCTCTTGAGTCTCCAAGCGCATGGAGCCAGGCCTCGAAACATGAACAACCTTGAACGGGCCTCCCACATGGGAGAGAGCTTATGCAATCCCTCCCGGAGAGGACCCTGTGGAGCATGAGGTCCCCTACCTCAAGAGTTCTGGGCGGATGTTGCGGCAAGGGTATCGCCGAGTGCCTCGCTGGTACTTTGCTGCCGCAGCAAGCTCGACGACGCCTCCCTAGCACGAGGGCCGCCCCTCGCATGGCGCCCCGCAGCGCCTCATCGAACGCCAGACCAGCGGATCGATGCTTGACTCGTGAGGGAGGACCGCTCGCTCAGAGACTAGGAAGAAGGGGTCTCCCTAGTTGGCTTGGCTGCGGTTGCAGCGGATGGACCACAACACGGACGGAAGCTCGCCATACCAGCCCCGCCGCAAGCCTCCAGCTTCTTCTTGAACGCCCCGGTCTTGAGGCCTCTCAGACCTCTCAAGGCCCGCCGGCTCGGCCGTTGCTGCGGGTGCGCCATCAAGCGTAGCATATCTGCGCCCCAAGGTCAAGGCAGATGTTTTAAAAAGGTTATCGTGAATCGCGAACCGTTGTCGGTGATGATGTGGTTCGCACCAACCGGATCACGATGCCCTTGATGAACTTGGCCGCGTAACCAGCGGGATGGCGCGGACGGCCTCGACTTCGCCCACTTGGTGAATTTGTCCACGGCGACGAGAGGTAGCGATAGCCTCGGCGCCGAGGAAAGGGGCCTGAATGTCCAGCCCTGCATCGCGAATGGCCAAGTGAGGGGATGGTCTGCAGACTCCCGCTGGCCGGTGGATCTGCTGGCATGGAATTGGCAAGCCTCGCAAGCCTTCACGAGTTCGAGAAGGCCATTGAGCGCGGTGGGCCAATAGAAACCGCTATGAACGCCTTGCCGACGAGGGTCCGTGACGATTTAATGGTGCCTACAATCTCCGCCATGTATATCTGCCAAGAGTTCCTTCCCTATTCCCCGGTGATGCAATAGCAGGATACGCTGCTCGCTGCTTCCCAGTAGAGCTCTCCATCCATGATGTCAGATGTCGTGGCTTGTCAGCGCCACACGCCCGCCTCCTCCTCCTTCTCCGCAAAGTCCCACGCTAAGTAATTCTTGAGCTCCGTGATCCAAAGACTCCTCTTGAGGTTCCATCGTTAGGAGCAGGCGTGTTCTCGAGGCCGGGCCACAGCCGGGCTCCCGAGGCAGGTGGCCGAGGGAGCTCCTCCCAAGGCTCAGGCTGTGCTTGATAACGGCGGCAGGCTGAGGGCTTGAAGATCCGCTCCTCAAAGACACCCGGATCCTGGGGTAACCTCGTGGAGGCTCGCTTGGCGATGTCGCCGGCCTCTTGATTGGTGCCCGGGCACGGCTGCAGCTCCAACCCCGTAACTGTTTCTCCATCCTGCGGACCTCCGCGAGGTAGGCCTCCATGTGTTCATCTCTTGGCTCAGATACCTTGTTGGAGAAATTGATGAGGAGCTGCGAATCGCCTTGATGGTAAGGCGCCTCACCCTCGTGGCAGCGGCAGCCTTCTGCACCCGCTTATCAGCCCTCAGACTGCTATATTGTTGGAGACCTTCTCGCCATGTCGAAACAGAGCTGCACAAAGATAGTAGAGCTTGTCCCGAGCGGGAGATATGAGCATCGCCCCAGCCCAGCCGCCGTCTGGAGAACGCCCGTCAAGTACATGACCTAACCTTCGGCGCTTTCGCCTCGGGAGAGGGACTGATCTCGCCGCCCCGAGGCCCGGTGCTTTCGTCCATTCGCCACAAAATCTGCCAACAGGCCCCCTTGATGACTCGTTGTCTTGAACTCGAGCTGAATGCTTGCAGCTCATCGTTCCACTCGGGCACCCTTCCGCCGAGTTGGGGCTCCCGAGCACTCTCTAGGGGTATGCCGAGACAACCTTGATTGATGACCTCGAAGTAGTGCCGCAGCTTGCGCCAAGCCACCAACAGCGCGAGGAGGAGCTTCGCGGCATGGGGTACCATGCCCTTGCATCCCGTGAACACGGTGCCGACGGCACACCGGTGCTCGACGAGGTTAGGGGCGCCGGTGCTGGTGGCGCCTTCCAGAGTCGTGGTGCCTCCCGAGGCGACGGTGCCTCCTAAGCCGGGTGCTTGATGGGAGGCCTCCCCGCCCTTGGTGCGCCTCGTCAGGACGGCCGATCTTCTTCCATTGCGGTCTGGCTTCGCTAGTTCCTTCGATTCGGTCTTGCCTTAGCTCGGGTGGCCGCCGTGGTCTTGGCTCGACGCCTCCCTAATCGCCACCAGAGCAGCGCTTAGCGGAGTAGGGAGTGGTGGCAAGGTAGAGTACCAAGGGCCTCGAGGGCACGGGCCACCATCACCGGAGGGCTGGTCAGTACCTCTTGAGGTCTTGAACGCTTTGTCGGCCTCTTCACCCACTCAAGGGCCCTTTTTCTTCATCACCGAAGAAAGGCAGCGCCCGCTCCCCCTAATCGGGAGATGAAACGCCCAACGCCGTTACGCGCCCGTGAGCTTCTCGTGATTTCCTCGAGGGTATTTGGTGGGCTCATGTCTTCCACCGCCTTGACCTTTTCTCGGTTGGCCTCGATGCCTCGGTGGGACACGAGGAAACCTGTGAGCTTGCCCGAGGGAACTCCAAACACACACTTCTCCGGTTGAGTCGCAGGCTCACTGCGCTGAGGCTCTCAAGGTTTCTTCCAGGTCTTGTATCAAGGTCTTGGCCTCGCGAGACTTCACCACGATGTTGTCGACGATGCCTCCACATTCTTCCCGAGCTGTGGGCCCAAGGTGATGTGCATGAGTCACCTGGAAGGTTGCCCTCGCTATGCGCAGCCCAAATGGCATGCATGTATAGCAGACACTCCACACGGGTTAGAAGGCCGTTTTTCCACGCCTTCCACCGCCATCTTGATTTGGTGATACCGAAAAGGCGCCCAAGAAGCATAACAGGTCACACTCGCGGTGGAATCGACGATCCGTCAATGCGAGGTAGCGGAAACGGATCCCGCGGGCATGCTTTGTTGAGGGTGGTGAAGTCGACACACATGCGCCCTTTCCTCCCTTCTTTGGCACCACCACGGGTTGGCCAGCCAATCTGTATCGGACTCGCGAATAACCCCGGCGGCTTCTAGCTTGCGGTCTCTTGGACGATGAAGGCTTGCTTTTGCTGGACTGCCTTCTCGCTTCGCTTCATCGACGCACGCTGGGGCACACGCTGAGGTGGTGCTCGACACGCCTGCGGAATCCCCGCCACTGATCGGGCTCCCAGCTAACACCTTCTTGTTCGCACGCAGAACTTGACAAGGGCTTCTCCTGCTCGGGCTCGAGGTTGGCGCCTATGGTGAAGGTGGCGCCAGGACCCGCCCTCATCGGCTGTGTATCTGCTTGGTCTCCGCCTTTGTCTTGAGTGAACAATCGCTTTTCTTGGTCGGTGCAGCCCCTTGGGCTTGGGGCTTCAGATCGCGGGCTGCGCCATGCCACCGCCTTGAGGGTGAGCCTGAGGCCGCAGCAAGACCTTCAAGATCCCCGGCATGGTGAGGACGCCACGCTCCTGTGCATCTTCATGAGGTTGTACCGGGTGGGTTGCGCCATGAATTTGGCTAATGCTGGATAGCCAAGGATGGCATTGTAGGGGAGGCCGATGGGGCGATGTCGAAGTCGCACCAGTTCCGGCGGAAGTTGTCATAGGTGCCAAGGTCACCGGAAGCCGGATTGGCCCCAAGGAGCTGGATGACCTCCTCCCACGCCTCAAAAAGGTCGGCCAGGCTGCAGCCGCCCTCGGGTATGCAGAGGAGGTTGAAGGCCTCGATCGAGAGTACGCTGAGGCCGGGCGCCGCCGCCGATGAGGGTCCGTGACGGCAACCTGGCGATGGTGGTGTGCGAGCATGGGGAGCGCACCGAGCCGCCGAGTTGGTGGGGTGGTCTTGAGAGTCGGGTCAGCCCCGCCGACGACTCCGTCCGCCCGAGGGAGCCTCGCCGCGGAGGCGGCACCGACCGGGCGGACGTAATGTCTTGACATGGCGGCCGGAAGGCGGCGCCGCGAGCCGCCAGAGGGCTGCGACGAGCGGAGGAACCGGCGCGCCGGGGCGGGTGACAAGGAAGCCGCGCGGCCCCTCCCCTGAGGTTGCCGAGGAGCGCAGGGACGATGTTTGCTGCCCGTCCCCCGCCGGGCCGGTGGCGGTGTTGACGGCGGGCGGTGAGGAACGGCGAGGGCGCCGCCGCCGGAAGCCGACGGGCGACATGGAGGCGAGGGCGGCTCGGCGCCGGGCGCGAGCCCGACGATCATCGACATGGTTGCGTGGTCGGGAAGAGCGGCGCGACGGAAGGCAGATTCTGGCGCACTTTACCGGGCGCGCCAAATGTCGGATTTCGGGTTCCGCAGACCTTGAGGTTCAACACTGGGGCGCGCAGAGATCCAACCTCCACCGCCTCGCACTCGCCAATCGCTGGGACCTAAACTACTAAATAGAACAGCACAAGAGACACAAGATTTATATGAAGTTCGGGCCACCTTTGTGGTGTAATACCCTACTCTAGTTTGTGGCATGGTGGATTGCCTCGGGCTGACGAGAACAAGATTAGGAAGAACAGCCTCGCGAGGGTCTGTTCTTGGTGGGTGTGATGAACTGCTAGGTGGTGTCCCGCCGCCTAGCTTGGGGATCGGGTCTCGCTTTTCTCTCGATTCCGATCCCTCTACCCCGTGGGTGGCTACTCCTATTTATAGGCGAAGGCCCCGGCCTCTTCCCAAATATTGAGCGGAAGGGCGCCAACAATTGGCCATTTTGAAGGGGAACAATGGTACACTTATCCCGACTAAAGTTGGTCCTCGCCGCCAAAGCTCGTGACGACGCCCGCTTGGGCTCCACGATGACTCCTTCCAGCCGCTGGGGCTGGTCTTGGTCTTGTTGCATCAAACGGATGCCTTTGCTTGATGCTCTCGCCGCGCTTGCTCCCTTTGCACCAAAGAGGAAAGGAGGACGCCATGGCTGGCTGGCGCCCGATCGGGCGCCTTGGTCGTCATGGCTTGTGTCATGGGCACCTCGCGAGGTACCCTGCCTTGAACTCTCCACCTCCTCATGAGCCAGCCCGACGAGGCTGCCTCGAGGAAGCTCCTCGGTCGTCCGCCCCCACGAGGCTTGGCCTCGCGAGGGTCTTGAGCTTGTGTTGATGAAGATGGGCTGTCCTGGCCTCCTTGAGCCACGCCGCAGCCGCAGTGCAAGTCTGGGACCCCTGCTCCTGCGCCGGCTGTGTTCTACGGAGAGGAATACCCAATTGTCTCAAGAGCTGGAGAGTGCAAAGCCCAGCTACGGGCCACGCTTGCCGCAATGAAGGAGTCCGAGAAGGCCCTCCGTAACACTTGTCTCTATCAAAAGAATGACATGTACCGGTTAGTATGCGGCATGCAAGCAAATCTAACAATAGATTCTGCAGATGATCCCGGGGTTAATCTGGAGGTAGTGCAAGGGGATGAGCAACATGCTTAACGACAGTTAAAGGCTGGTGAGCGCGTGCTTAAGCAGGTTAGGCCGGAGAAAAACGATCTCCAAGATGCCAATATCCGCTAAGTGTTGAACCGAAGATGTTCGGGCCCAACTTGCTGAATCCAGAAGGAGAATAAGAGGCTTCGACGCTGCATTTTAGTAAGTGCTTGAATGAACCTTTATAAAGTTCGCAAAGAAACCGCTAACTGAAAGTTATATCCGTAGGTATGCCGATGGGTCGCCCCGCAGAGGAAATGCCCGGTCTGCAGTGATCTTTCGCAAGAGTTTCACAACTGCACGAACAAGTTCAGCAGTGATGCAGGCATTGCCCAAGCCTTGGGCTATCCGCCCCCGCCAGAGGCATGGGGAGCTTGTAGAGAAGCTCAAGGAGCGCGCGGCGCTCCGATTATGGAAGATATCAGCCTGCTGACAAGGTGCAAGGGAATCCTGGGCCATGGTGAAGACGCGATATACCAAGGCTGACCCGAACCACATGGCCGAGGTCGGACCTGTGGGGTCTGATGGGAAATAGTTCCCTGTCAGTTTGGTGTATGACCAAGTAAAATTAGCCGCAAAGTATTCCCAACAAGATTGTAGGCTAGACAGCCTGTTGGATGGTATAGAAGAAGAATTTAGTCAGTCTAAGTGATTGTGTACTTCAAGTGACATATATTGTCCCTAGCCGGATTGTAAATCATTTGTCATGGCAAACCTTTTCGCTTCGACCTCCGGACACGACAGTCCGGAGTGTATCCGAATACCCGCTCAGTTATGTAAAAACCGGGAGTCATAAGGGCTTGAACAGACAAGTACCCAACTAGCTATGTTATATTACATGGATAGTAAGAAACATCTTCCAGGGAGAATAGTTTCATTAAGGGTTCCTTTCCCTGGGTACGCATGCATTAATGTGCATGTCCGAACTGCAAAAAAGAGACGCAGGATATAAACATCTGGGGGCATGTATTACTATAAAGAAAAGACATCTTTTGTTCACCGACCGAATATTCCCTTAAGAACGCTAGCTTTCGGCTTCACCCAGTCTGAGGTACACATCCGGCTGACCCGACAGTAACAATCGCAGAGGTGCTCCCCTTATGCCCTAGCAGAATTAACTGGAATGTAGGGCATAAACACAAGAGCTAGGCAACCCAGCTTGGCCAAAACTTAAGTCATATCGATGCATATAATGGCGAGAAAAGGTACATGTGGAAAAGTAACACATGTGTGGGGCATAGAGCCCGGAAAATAGTTATATTAAGCTTCGTATAAGAAGCCCCCAGGTATAATGAGAACGGCTAGCGCGTATTGTGTAATCACGACACATTTTAACCTTTTAAGGTCGTGAACAAAAGGAAGAAAGAAAGAGAGAAAAGACAGATAACTGATATATAAAAAATTGACGGAGGTAAGGAGACGAACACATAGTCCGGCACTAGGCGTAGAACCTTCGGAGTCTGGCTGCGTTCCATGGGTTTGGCTCGAGTCGATTGTTCGATGCATCCCGCAGACGGTACGCTCCACCGGTCAGGACCTTGTCAATAACGAAGGGACCTTCCCATTTGGGCTTGATCTTGTTCTTTTCTTCTCCGGTAGGCGTAGAACGAGTTCGCCAACGTTGTAAGTTTTGGCCCGTACTTCTCTGCTTTGATACCGTCGAGCTTGTTGCTGATAGAATGCGGAACGGGCTTTTTCCACGTCACGCCCTCCGTATGCCCAACTGTCCCGCCGATCAAGCTCGCTTCTTTTCTTCGCATACGCGCACTCGAGGTGAGTCATGAATTATGTCGCAGGCAATATCGCTCTCGCGCTGCATACACCATAAAGAACGGTGTGTATCCGGTAGTGCGATTCGGCGTGGTCCGCAGCCCCCATAGTACAGAGTCGAGCTCCTCTACCCAGTGCGTGTCGGATTCCTTCAAGGATCGCACTAATTTGGGTTTAATGCCTCTCATGATAAGACCATTTGCTCGCTCGACTTGAACATTAGTTTGTGGGTGATAGACAGAAGCATAATCGAGCTTAATGCCCATGTTGCTGGACAAAATTTTTACCTCGTCGGCTGTAAAGTTCGAGCCGTTATCGGTGATGATGCTGTGGGGGACGCCATAATGGTGTACAACCCCGGATATGAAGTCTATCACTGGTCCGGACTCGGCCGTTTTAACTGGTTTGGCTTCTATCCATTTGGTGAATTTATCCACCATGACCAGTAAGTATTTTTTTCTAATGGCTTCCCCCTTTAAGGGGTCCGACCATATCAAGCCCCCAGACCGCAAAGGGCCAAGTAATGGGGATTGTTTGGAGAGCGGTAGGTGGCATATGGCTTTGGTTTGCAAAAAGCTGGTAACCGACGCAACATTGAACGAGGTCCTGTGCGTCTGCTCGGGCCGTCGACAAGTAAAAACCTGTATGGAAGGCCTTGCTTACAAGGGCCCGAGCTGTGGCGTGGTGGCCGCCGAGTCCAACATGAATTTCTGCCAAAAGTTGCCGTCCTTCCTCTTCGAAGATGCACCTTTGAAGTACTCCGGTAGCGCTTTTCTTATAAAGCTCTCCCTTGTGGACCTTGTAGGCTTTAGACCGCCGCCCACAATGCAACGTGCCTCGTTTGGGTCCTCAGGGAGTTCTTGCCTAGTTAGGTAGGCCAAGAAGTGTTCCGTCCACGGGGCGATGACGGCCATAATCACGCAATCAAGACGTTATTTCGTGGCGAGCTCCGATTATGTCGTAATGTTCGTATCCGTGTTGTGGCCAGGTCCGGACTGTTGTTGCCGGCTCTCCTTCCCATACCACGATGGCTTAAACAGCCTTTCCAAGAAGATATTAGGTGGGACAGGGTCGCGCTTAGCACCGATGTGGGCGAGGATATCCGCCGCTTGATTGTTTTCCCGGACCACATGGTGGAATTCAAGCCCCTCGAACCGAGCTGACATTTTTAGGACGGCGTTGCGGTAAGCTGCCATTTTTGGATTTTTGGCGTCAAAGTCTCCATTTATTTGAGATATTGCGAGGTTTGGATCCCCACGCACCTCTAGGCGCTGAATGCCCATGGATACTGCCATTCGGAGACCATGCAACAGGGCCTCATATTCTGCTGCATTGTTGGAGTCTGTGTATAATATTTGGAGTACGTATTGAACTGTATCTCCGGTGGGGGATGTTAGGACGACGCCTGCCCCTAGACCAGCTAGCATCTTAGAGCCATCAAAGTGCATGATCCAATTGGAGTACGCGCCGTACTCTTTAGGGAGTTCAGCTTCTGCCCATTCGGCGACGAAATCAGCCAGTACTTGTGACTTGATGGTTCGCCGTGGTTTGTATGTTATGTCAAACGGGAGGAGCTCAATAGCCCATTTAGCAATCCGGCCTGTAGCATCGCGGTTATTTATTATGTCGTTGAGTGGTACTTCAGAGGCCACCGTAATTGAACACTCTTGAAAGTAGTGTCGTAATTTTCGGGATGCCATGAAGACCACGTATGCTATCTTTTGATAATGTGGGTACCGTGATTTGCATGGAGTGAGGACAGTGGATACGTAGTATACCGGCTTTTGAAGCGGGAACTTATGTCCTTCCGTCTCTCGTTCAACGATGAGCACTGCGCTTACAACTTGGTGTGTTGCCTCTATATATAACAACATTGGTTCACCGACATTTGGCGCGGCCAAGATTGGGTTGGTGGCCAAGACAACTTTTATTTCTTCCAATCCGGCCATGGCCGCATCCGTCCACTCGAAGTGTTCGGTGCGTCGAAGAAGGCGATAAAGGGGTAGTGCCTTTTCTCCTAATCGGGAGATAAAGCGGCTTAAGGAGGCCACGCATCCAGTTAATTTTTGGATTTGCTTGAGGTCTGTTAGGATAGCCAACTGTGACCGAGCTCGGATTTTAGCCGGATTTGCTTCAATTCCTCCACTGGAGACGATGAAGCCCAAGAGCTTTCCGGCGGGCACGCCGAAAACACATTTTTCTGGATTGAGATTGATGTCATATGTTCAGAGATTGTCGAACGTAAGCCTCAAGTCTCTATTAAAGATTCAATGTGTCTGGTTTTGATGACCACATCGTCTATGTATGCCTCCACTGTTTTGTCGATTTATGTTTCCAGACATGTCTGAATCATGCGTTGATAGGTTGCACCGGTGTTTTTAAGCCCGAAAGGCATGGTGTTGAAACAGAAGGGGTCATATGGAGTGATAAACGCCGTTGCGGCTTGATCGGACTCCGCCATCTTAATGTGATGGTATCCAGAGTATGCGTCGAGGAAACACAATGAGTCGTGTCCTGCGGTAGCATTGATAATTTGATCGATGCGGGGAGGGGGAAGGGATCCTTGGGGCAAGCCTTATTAAGGTCCTTGAAATCGACACACAGGCGCCAGGATTTTGTCCTTCTTTGGTACCATCACCAGGTTTGCTAGCCAGTATGGATGTTTTATTTCTCTGATGAATCCGGCCTTGAGTAACTTGGCTAGCTCTTCTCCCATGGCTTGTCGCTTAGGCTCAGAGAAACGCCGAAGAGTCTGCTTGACCGGCTTGAACCCCTTTAGAATGTTAAGGCTATGCTCGGCCAGCCTATGTGGGATTCCTGGCATGTCTGAAGGATGCCAGGCGAAGATGTCCCAATTCTCGCGCATGAACTCCCGCAATGTGGCGTCTGTTGTGGGGTTTAGTTGTGCCCCGATAGATGTTGTTTTTGTAGGGTCCGTTGGGTGGACCTGGAATTTGACTATTTCGTCCGCTGGTTTAAAAGAGGTGGACTTGGGTCTTTTGTCGAGTATCACGTCGTCCCAGTCCACTTTGGAGCGCAGCGCAGTTAGTTCTTCGGCCGCAAGGGCTTCGGATAGCGCCTCGAGGGCTAGTGCGACAGTTTTATTTTCTGCGCGGAGTGCTATGTCCGGATCACTAGCTAGAGTGATGATTCCATTGGGCCCGGGCATTTTGAGCTTCATGTACCCGTAATGGGGTATAGCTTGGAAGATCGTGAATGCCTCCCGCCCTAAAAGGGCATGGTATCCGCTACTAAACGGGGCCACTTGGAATGTGATTTCTTCGGACCTATAATTCTCTGGCGTGTCGAATACCACATCTAGTGTGATTTTTCCCGCACAGCGTGCCTCCCGACTAGGGATGATTCCTCTGAAGGTCGTGCTGCTTTGCTTAATGCGGCTCATTTGTATTTCCATTTTTCTAAGAGTTTCCTCATAGATGAGGTTTAATCCGCAGTCGCCGTCCATGAGCACTTTAGTAAGCCGGAAGCCGTCCACGATTGGACTAAGGACCAAAGCGGCTGGTGCTCGGACTGTTCGAAATTGAGGTTCGTCACTAGCATTGAAGGTTATGGCCGTGTCGTTCCATGGATTTATTGCTGCAACATGGCAGACTTCGGCAAGGCTGCGGAGTGCTCACTTGCGCCTATTATTTGAGGCGAAGGTCTCGAAGACTGTCAATATTGTATTGTTATTGTCCATGGGATGGTGCTCTGCGGTATTGTTGATGAGGAGATCCTCATCGCTCTTGGCCACCTGCCGGAGTATCCAACATGCTCTAAGGCTATGTGTTGGCGTGGTATCCGGTGTACTGTGAATTTTGCATGGCCCATAGAGCCATCCCTCCAATATAGTTCCACGCCCTGTAAAGGGATTTGGTTTCTTTATGATTGGATCAGGTGACTTACTAGAGTATACCCTTTTAGTTCGGACGGGGGGTTTAGTGAGTGCCGGAGTATCCCAAAATTTTGTTTGGGTTTTCCAGGCACTTTCCATCGCACAGTACTTCTGTACTATGGCCACCAAGTCAGCGAAGTGTGTTATGTCACGGTGACTTATGGCATTGAGGATTCCCTTGTCCGTGCAATTTTTGCAAAAGAATGAAATTGCGTCTTCCTCGTGACAGTCCTTGACCTTGTTCATTACAAGGAGGAATCTGACCCAATAGTGATGTGCTGTCTCTTGGGGATCTTGTCTAATGTGGGAAATATCACTTATATCTAGGTGGGTGGGTAGATTTATTACCGAACCCTGACCCGATCTGAGAACCAGGGGCAGAGGAGTTTCCGATCTTGGAAGTTCGGGCTCCGGGATGTTGCCCAATAGGTCTGGCCCGCTGTGTGTTTCTAGGTTGAAAGCTTGGGCCATGTCCTCCCGTAGACGGGTATCCGGCTCGGAGAGCTCGGGAATCCGGACATAGTTCGTCCTCAAGATAGAGGAAGAATCACTGCGTTGCTCCACCACCACCGCTATCTGATGGGTGACCGGCGGAGAGTTAATCTCCCTTTGGTCAGGTTTAAGCCCGATCCGATCATAGTCCGTAGTGACTCCTAAGGCGGCGATGCGATCCAAGAGCTCGTTCAGGGAAGAGAGCTCCATTGGATCCATCTGCTTGGCGATTCCCAAGCCGACGAGGAGGCTGTTTTTGATGACCTGAGAAGTCATCGTCGGCGCAACAACCGAACGGGTGGTCATGACGAAGCCACCAAGTCGGAGGGTTTGGCCTACAGCCAAGGCTCCCCCAGAGGTGATGTTGTCCTTGACAACAAGACGAGCCATCAAGCCTTATGATGACGGCACAATGGAACTCTCAATGAAAGCACCAATGTCGGTGTCAAACCGCGGATCTCGGTAGGGGGTCCCGAATGCAGCGCCTAAGGCGGATGGTAACAGAGACGGGGTCACAATGTTTACCTAGGTTCGGGCCCTCTCGATGGAGGTAATACCCTACTTCCTGCTTGATTGATCTCGATGATATGAGTATTACAAGAGTTGATCTACCACGAGATCATAGAGGCTAAACCCTAGAAGCTAGGCTATGATTATGATTGATGTTGTCCTACGGACTAAACCCTCCGGTTTATATAGACACCGAGGGGGCTAGGGTTACAGTAGTCGGTTACAAGGAGGAGATCTACATATCCGAAGTTGCCAAGCTTGCCTTCCACGCAAAGGACAGTCCCATCCGGACACGGGACGAAGTCTTCAATCTTGTATCTTTATAGTCCAACATTCCGGCCAAAGGATATAGTCCGGCTGTCCGAGGACCCCCTAATCCTGGACTCCCTCATTCGTTGTCTGCGGGTAACGGGTGAAAACCGTTCGTTAAAACGAATGAACGAACATGCGTTCGCTAAATAAATAAATCGACGGGAAAACCCATTCTAAAAGAATAAACCAGAATTTTGAAAAAACCGTATCTAGATCTAGGGTTTACCGAAATAAACCGATGAGAGAAAAAAACGGCGGCGGTTCGGGCGCGGCGGCGGCATGGCAGGGCGCTGGTGGAGCTGGCGGCGGCGGGCGGCGGGCTGCAGGGGCGGCGGAGGAGCTGTGGTGGTGGTGGGGTCGAGGCGGGGTCGGCTCGGCCTTTAAAGGGTCGGGCGAGGCGGCGGCTTGGGCAAGGGGCCAGGGGAGGAGGAGTCCTCCCCGGACTCGGCGGCGGCGGCGTGCGCCAACCGGACTCCGGTCGGAGTCGGTCGGGGCGAGGGGTGGGCTGGCACGGCTGGCCAACTGGGCCTCGGCCAAGTTCGGTCCGGCGGAAAAACTTTTTTTTAATAATTTCCACGCAGGAAAACACCGAAAATAAATACTAGACAGAAGCCAAAAATCCCGAAATAAATTTTCCCCGTTCTCTAAAAATCTACCGGACAAGGTGACATTTATTCGGGTCTAAAATGCAATTTTGAAAACGCGAATTTTTCCTATGCAAATAAAATGGCAATAAAATCCCAAATAAAATATTTATTTGTTTTTAATATTTTCCCTCCAATATTTCATAGTTTTGGGGGAAGTCATATTATCCCCTCTCATTTACTTTTTTATATGAAATATTTTCGGAGAGAAAAATAATAAAACAAATTGATCCTCGTTTAGATATTTGATAAAATTCAAATATGAAAACAATGAAATCTCCAACTCTCTCCGAGGGTCCTTGAGTTGCTTAGAATTTCGAGGATCGCAAAACGAATATGCAATAAAATATGATATGCATGAATGATCTATGTATAACATTCCTAATAGAAAATTTGGGATGTTACAAACCTACCCCCCTTAAGATGAATCTCGCCCTCGAGATTCGGGTTGGCTGGAAAATAGTTGTGGGTGGTCCTTACGAACATCATCCTCTCGTTCCCAGGTGGCTTCATCCTCGGTATGGTGGCTCCAATCGAACTTTGCAAAACTTGATAACCTTGTCATGGGTGACTCGTTGGCAAATTCAAGAATCTCGACCGGCTTCTCCTCATAGGTCGATCACCGTCCAACTCAATCGCTAACAAGCGATCAGATTCTTAGTGGTATATCGCCATCTCAAAGATGACACTTCTTCAACTGTGAAACATGAAACACATCATGAACTCTTGACAGTCCTTCAGGTAACTCCAATTTGTAGGCAACCTCTCCCATACGTTCCAAAATTTGGTACGGTCCTACAAATCTCGGGGCTAACGTTCCCTTAACTCCAAAACGTTTCACTCCTCGCAGAGGTGACACTCGTAGATATGCGCTGTCTCCTATTTCATAGGTGACTTCCTTGTGTTTTGAATCTGCATAACTCTTCTGCCTGGACTGAGCTACCTTCAGTCTATCTTGAATCAACTTAACCTTCTCTTCAGACTCCTTGATCAAATCTGGTCCAAACAACTGTCGGTCTCAAACTTCATCCCACATCAACGGTGTTCTGCACCGTCGTCCATACAGGGCTTCGAACGGTGCCATCTTCAAACTGGCTTGATAGCTATTGTTGTATGAGAACTTCGCGTAGGGCAAATTGTCATCCCAACTAGATCCATAATCTAGTGCACAAGCTCTCAACATATCCTCCAGAATCTGGTTGACTCTCTCGGTCTGTCCATCTGTCTGTGGATGGAATGTTGTACTGAACTCTAGTCGTGTACCCAAAGTCTGGTGCAGCTAATGCCAAAACTTTGAGGTAAAGTGTGTTCCTCTATCTGATACGGTGGTCCTTGGAACTCCATGCAGACATACGATCCTGGTCATGTATATCTTGGCCAACTTCGCACTTGTATAGGTGGTTTTCACTGGGATAAAGTGAGCCACTTTGGTCAAGCGATCAACTACTACCCATATAGAATCATATCCTGATTTGGTCCTGGGCAATCCGGTGATGAAATCCATGCCAAGATTATCCCACTTCCATTCGGGTATCGGCATAGGCTGTAGCAATCCTGCTGGCTTTTGATGTTCCGCCTTCACTCTCTGACATACATCACATACGGCTACATACTCGGCAATATCCTTTTTCATATCAGTCCACCAGAAACGTTGCTTCAAATCCAAATACATCTTGGTGTTTCCAGGGTGTATCGAGTATGGTGAGTCATGAGCCTCCTGAAGTATTAACTTCCCGATCTCTGTGTTATTGGGGACATAAACACGGTCCTCAAACCGTAAGGTGTCGTGCTCATCCTAACGAAAACCTTTGGCCTTTCCTTTGCTCACTCTCTCTTTTATCTCGGCAATCTCTTTGTCATCCTTCCGAGCTTCTCGAATCTTTCCTAACAATGTAGACTGAACTTCCATTATTGCAACAAAACCTCTAGGAACAATCTCCAATCGAAGTTCCCTGAGATCCTCTGCTAACTCCTTTGGCAATCCTGTGCTTACGAGGGTGTTAGCATAACTCTTCCAGTTCAAAGCGTCTACTACGACATTGGCCTTGCCTGGACGATAGTGAAGCTTCATGTCAAAATCCTTTATAAGCTCCAACCATCTCCTCTGCATAAGGTTCAGCTCCTTCTGTGTGAAAATGTACTTCAAACTCTTATGATCAGTGTACACATCACAACGGTTTCCAATAAGGTAATGTCTCCAAGTCTTGAGCGCATGCACTACAGCTGCTAACTCCAAATCATGCGTGGCATAATTCAATTCGTGCGGTTTTAGTTGTCGTGAGGCATACGAAACAACTCTTCCGTCCTGCATAAGCACACTTCCAAGTCCTAAGCGAGAGGCATCGCAATACACTTGGAAATCCTTCCGTATATCCGGCAGAATCAGCACTGGGGCTGTAGTCTGACGTTTCTTTAACTCCTGAAAACTCGCCTCACATTCTTCCATCCATTTAAATTTGGTATCCTTCTTCAATAACTCCGTCATTGGCTTCACAATCTTGGAAAACTTCTCAATGAATCTCCGATAGTATCCTGCGAGTCCAAGAGAACTGAGGATCTCGCTAACTGAAGTGGGTGCCAACCATTCAATGACTGACTGAACCTTGGTGGGGTCTACTCCTATACCTTCTCCTGATCTAACATGTCCAAGGAATCCAACTTCCTTCAACCAAAACTCACATTTGCTGAACTTGGCATACAACTTATGTTCCCTGAGTTTCTCGAGAACTAAACGCAAATGCTCCTTGTGCTCCTCTTCCTTCTTCGAGTATACCATTATATCATCAATGAACACCACAACAAACTTATCCAAATATTCCATGAACACCTTGTTCATCATGCTCATGAAATAGGCAGGGGCGTTAGTCAGTCCAAATGACATGACTGTATACTCATACAACCCGTACCTTGTGGTGAATAATGTCTTTGGTATATCCTTCTCTCGAATTTTCAGCTGGTGATATCCTAATCATAGATCGATCTTCGAAAACACTTTAGCTCCTTGCAGCTGGTCAAACAAATCATTGATCATCGGCAAAGGGTATTTGTTCTTAATCGTCACCTCATTCAACGCCCGATAATCAACAACCATCCTCGATGATCCATCCTTCTTCTCAACCAAGAGCACTAGGGCTCCCCACGGTGATGAACTTCGTCGGATGTAACCTTTCTTCAATAACTCCTTGATCTGCTTCTTAATCTCCTCCATATCATTTGCGGGCATCCAGTATGGTCTCTTCGATATAGGCACGGTGCCTGGCAACAGTTCTATCAAAAACTCGATGTCCCGATCTGGCGGCATGCCTGATAATTCCTCTGGAAATACATGTGGGTAATGCTTTACAACAGACACTTCTTCTTGAACAACTCCTGAGAGGGAATTTACTTGGGTTCTCCTTGTCGCATGCCTGGATACATATTTGATCCTTTTTCCCTCCGGGGTGGTGAGATAAATTGACTTACTAGCACAGTCAATGCTTCCTCCATACTTTGACATCCAGTCCATGCCTAATATCATATCCAATCCTTGTGACTCCCAAATTATTAGGTCTGACGGGAAAACATGGCTACCAATGGTTATGGGTATCCGGTCGCACCATCGGCTAGCCATATACTCTGCTCCAGGTGAACTTACTAACAGAGGGGTCCTAAGGGCTTGGGTTGGTAGTTTAAACTTATCCACGAATCCCCTTGATATGTATGAATGTGATGCACCAGTATCAAAAAGAACAAGAGCGGTAAAAGACTTAACCAAAAACTTACCGATAACTGCGTCTGGCTGCCCTTCAACCTCCTCCACGTTAACGTGGTTCACTTGTCCTTTGTTGAATGGATTGGGCTTCTTCCCAGCGTTCCCATTACCGTTTCCATTCTTCGCTTCAGGGCACTCCGTGGTATAGTGTCCAGTCTTCCCGCACTTGAAGCAAGTAATGTGACTTAGGTCTCTCTTGGCGGGTGTGGCTGGATTGGAGCAGTTCTGATTGTTGCTTGTTCCATTCCCAGTCCCATTCTTGGAACCATTGTGGTTATGCGAACTTCCTCCGTTATGGTTATGACCTCCATGGTTATGAACAAGTCCTCCCGAATTTGGGGTTAGACGAGGCTTCTACTGAGCTCCTGAGTTGTATCTTCCTTGTCCATACTTCCTCTTACGGCTCTCAATCTGCTGCTGCTTCCCTTCAATCATAAGAGCCTTATCTACCAACTCCTGGTAGTTGTTGAATGTTGCCACCATCAACTGCATGCTCATCTCATCATTCAGCCCTTCCATAAATTTCTCCTGCTTCACGGCATCTGTGGCCACATCATCAGGGGCATATCAAGATAACTTGCTAAACTCATCCACGTACTGAGCTACAGTACGGTTCTCCTGGCATAAGTTGCGAAACTCACGCTTCTTCATGCTCATACCTCCAGTTGAGACATGGGCCAGCCGAAAGCTTGCTGAAACCGATCCCAAGTGACGCTATTATGGGGAAAGTGGTCGATAATTCTCCCACCATGAGGCTGCTGGTCCATCCAATTGATGCGGCAAAGCGCACCTTCTCAAGATCTATGCAACTCGCGGTGGTCAACTCCCTACCAATACGGGCGAGCCAATTATCAGCAACTATAGGCTCGGTGCTACTGGAAAACATCGGCGGCTGCAACCTCAGAAAACGAGCTAAGTTGTCAACTAGAGGCGGGTTGTTGTTGTTGTTGTTGTTGTTGTTGTTGTTGTTGTTGTTGTTGTTGTTGTTGCGTTGGTTCTGCACTAATATCTGCATCAAGGCATTCTACTGTTGGATCCACTGGGTGATCTCCGGTGGGAAGACAAACCGTGTCACGCCCTGAGGCATCCGATGGGTTTAGAGGGAGAGATTAGAATAGAAAAGGGTCTAGTGAGAAAGCACTACCCATATGCACATGAGATAAACACAATCATATCACTCAATCAATCAAGCAAGGGCATACAAACGGTCTAGAACTATCGTTAAAAGTGCTCAAACTACTACTATATACATGGGGGAAATACTACTAATCATTTGGTGGTCATCTAGAAATTTTGATCGGTGGACGACTCCATGATGTCTGCTCCAGCTTCGCCTTCAAAGTCATCTTCATGGGGTCGGAGTCGGTGTCGCCGATGATGATGTAGTTTCCGGCAAGTGGAATCATCGCCCTCTCCTCCGGCGCTGGGTCTCCCATGAATACTCCGATCTTCTTTATCGTGTCGTCATTCTTCTCCAATAGTGTTGCAATTTCTCCTCATATCCATCGCGTAGACTTGAGTTCTTCTTCCAGCTCGGTGATCCTTGTCTTCGCCTTCTTCAAATCTACCATGTTCAAGACATCCGATTCTCCGGCGCCGAATGTGCTGGTTTAACTCCTGTATGAAAGCTGCAATGGATCTGTCCTTCTTGGTGCTAATCATCTCCCATTGCTCATCTCAGCGCCCACATATCTGGTAGATAGTGTCCTTGAGATCCTTGTTGTATACTTCTCCAATACGTCCCATGGCAATGTGGGCTGCCATGCTCTTGCCTAGACTCCAGGTTGGTGCATCAAAGGAAAACTCTATGGGCTCAGTGATTGGCGCGAACGTCCTTCCTGGAACTTGAACTCGAATCATCCAGCGCTACTCTTCTGGTAAAGTGGCGTTGTAGGTCCCGGTGAAGCTTGGTATTCCGATGTTCAGGTACCTAGTGACTTCCTTCAAGTGTTGTCCAAAGGGTGTGTCTTCATCCGGTTGTGCAAACTTGTTCCTCGAATCCGTCATCCTAAGAGTAGAAAATGGAGAGGAGTCGGAAATGAGTAGAGAAGAGTGACCTATGGCTTATCTTAGTGGTCGTGTCCTACACTCAGCGTGTGCTCTGATACCATCTTGTAGCGACCCGACCTCGAACGGTCAAGGCTTTGTGCTTCCGTGTCATCCCTTGATCGGTAATGCTGACACACATAGTGCTCAAAGGATTTATAACAGAGTAGCAATCACACATGTATTACATCGAATGTCTCAACAGAGAACTTATTACAATAAATATGGCATAAGACCATCTAATATGATAACAGCGGAAGGCTTGGAAGATAAAATGAGTCCATCAACTCCAACGGCATAGCTGAGCTGCACGGCTACGACCTAACAAACCTTACTCCTCGTCTGAAAAGTCTGCAACATAATACGTTGCAGCCCGAAAACGAGTCAACACATGGAATATATTGGCAATATAACACAGTAGAGCAAGAACAGAAATAATGCTATCACTACATGCATATTTGGCTGGTGGAAAGGCTCTATGGTTATAGTTTTGCGAAAAGCCAAATTTTCCCTACAACAAAGGAATAGATTTTATTTAACTATCATGGTACTTAAACATCATTGAGAAGGTTCCTCCAACTCAATCCCAATTAAAAAGTAATTATCAACCCAACAATACTAAATTAGAGTGATGAGATACATATGATAATCCAAGTACTAGATACTCAAAATGTCCATAACCGGGGACACGGCTAACCATGATTAGTTTGTACACTCTGCAGAGGTTTGCGCACTTCTCCCCACAAGACTCGATCTCCTCCGTTCGATTTCTCGCACTACATAGTGTTTGAGAAACGGATGAACGAGACACAGTCTTTCAGAAGCATTAACTCTAACCGCGGGTAGACAGTACCAACCTACATCCCTCTACATCTTATAGCCTACCACTGGAAGAGGTCATGCAACTTACTCAACTATGCTAGAGCCCATAATAGCTTGTGGCTGCACATGGAGGTTTCTAGCATGAAATATCTCAGTTTCTTTTGAGCCTGGGTGGCGGACCTTAGGATTATCACATGGGTACTCCGGGATATCCAAGGACAACACTGGATTCTCCAGCTGCCTGACAAGCAATCCACCCAGATGTGTATTAAAGTTGCCACCTTAAGTTGAACCATTAATTAACAATCTCACATCTGTCATGGAATCACTCACCCAAACCACGTCTACGAGCATAGCATAGCAATATAAGCAATACGTAGAAGTAACTCCCAAGGGTTTGATTATAACAGGGCAATAGGTTCTACCTCATCAACTACTTCCCATTACCCACAAGTTAATCACATCCTAATCATGAAGTGTTTGAGGATTGGAGCTAATGCATAAAAATTGGGTAATAATGGGATATGATCAAAGTGTTACTTGCCTTGCTGATGATCTGCAAAACCTAGAGACTCGTAGTAGCACGCTTCGCACTCCGAGAATTCTATCGCAAACAAACAATAGCATACATAAGCAATCAAGCAAAGATGCACGGGTAAAACTCAAATAAGAAGATCTAACCAGAAAGTTCAACTTAAGAACTCCGGTTTGCAAAAAGAATCAAATCAAACAGAGCAACGAAACTCAAACTCCGAAAGAAACAAGATTCGTTTACTGATCTAGACTAAAGTCAAATTTTTACAGTACCAAAATCTTGTTCAAGTTGGTTAAAGAGAAAGAGGGCTTCGAGACGAAGATCTAGGCGCATGAATCGCCTGATTCCGGCAAACGAGCGAAAAGTTACACTAAAACGAAAATCGGATCAGAAATCGCAATCGAGAATAATCGCGAAAAACCCGAGAAAAGAAAACTCGATTTAACAAAGCTAACGAACTAACATTCCTCGCTCATGGGTAACGGTGAAAACCGTTTGTTAAAACGAACGAAGGGACAGGCGTTCGCTAAATAAATAAACGGACGGGAAAACCCGTTCTAAAAAAATAAACCTGAATTTTAAAAAAACCGGATCTAGATCTAGGGTTTACCGAAATAAACCGACGAGAGAAAAAAATGGCGGCGGCGGCGGCGCTGGCTGGCGTGGCAACGACACGGGCGGAGCTGCAGCGGTGGGGCGGCGCTGGGCGGCGGCGTGGAGCGGCGGAGGCGGCGGGCGGGCTGCAGAGCTGCGGTGGTGGTGTGGGGTCGAGGCGGGGTCGGCTCGGCTTAAAGGGCCGGGCGAGGCGGCGGCTTGGGCAAGGGGCCGGGGGAGGAGGAGTCCTTCCCGGACTCGGCGGCGGCGGCGTGCGCCGGCCGGACTCCGGTCGGAGTCGGTCGGGCGAGGTGGTGGGCATGGGTGGCTAACTGGCCTCGCCCGATTCGCCGTCCAAATGAAAAACTTTTTTTAATAAAATCCGCGCATAAAAACACCGAAAATAAATACTAAATACTAAAAACGCCGAAAATAAATACTAAATTATTTTTCCTCCAATATTTCATTGTTTTTGGGGAAGTCATATTATCCCCTCTCATATACTTTTTTTATATGAAATATTTTCGGAGAGAAAAATAATAAAACAAATTGATCCTCGTTTCGTTATTTGATAAAATTCAAATATGAAAACAGTGAAATCCCCAACTCTCTCCGAGGGTCCTTGAGTTGCTTAGAATTTCGATGATCGCGAAACGAATATGCAATAAAATATGATATGCATGAATGATTTATGAATAACATTCCAAATTGAAAATTTGGGATGTTACAGTAGACAAGATCTATTCATTTAGGAATAGACCCCATATTTTTATCCTTCATGGCAAAAATACATGTGTGTCATGTCTCCTTCTATCCATGAGATTGAGCATAGAAAGATCGAACCCATCACAAAGCACCTCTTCCCATGGCAAGAAAAATCAATCTAGTTGGCCAAACCAAACCAAAGTTTCTGAGAAGAAATATGAGGTTATAACAATCATGCATAAGGGAGTTCAACAAAGACTCAAATAATATTCATGGATATAACTGATAAACTCACAATTCATCGGATCCCAACAAACACACCGGAAAAAGTCATTACATCAAATAGATCTCCAAGAACATCAAGGAGAACATTGTATTGAAGATAAAAAAGAGAGAAGAAGCCATCTAGCTACTGCCTATGGACGCATAGGTCTATGGTAAACTACTCACACATGATCGGGGGTGCAAGGGTGATGATGAAGAACCCCTCCGTGATCATTGACTCCTCCGGCAGAGTGCCAGAAGATGCCTCTAGATTGGATCTCATGGTACTGGAACTTGAGGTGGCTGGAATTGTGTTTCGTCGACTCCCCTAGGGATTTCGGTATTTTAGAGTATTTATAGAGCCAAAGGTCGATGGAGGGGGTGCCTGTGGGCCCCACTACCCACCAGGGCGCGCCCTGGTCCCTGGTGGGCCCCACAGGCCCCCTCTGGTGCACTTCTTGGGCCTCCTGGATGTCTTCTGGGCAGAAAAAAATTCTCTAAAAAGTTTCATGGCAATTGGACTCTATTTGGTATTGATATTGAGCGAAGTAAAAAAATAAGCAAAAAACAGCAACTGGCACTGGGCACTATGTCAATAGGTTAGTCCCAAAAAATGATATAAAGTTGCTAGTAAATGAGTATAAAACATCCAGGAATGATACTTTAAAAGCACGGAACAATCAAAAATTATAGATACGCTGGAGATGTATCAACTAGTCTAATGTTTATAAATTTGGTGAAAATAACGCAGGAAAGGGTCAGAACACGAACCCCCTTGCATGTGGACCAAAATTATGTATGAAAATGGTGGTTTGACGTTCAAATACCAAATGCACAACTTTGATGTGGCACCTGACTCACAAAGTGCACGGTATTTCTTGCCCCCCCCCCCCCTTGTGTCGGCAGGAGGGGAATCCTAGCTATGAACGCATGCCCCCAAATAACTAGGTCTAACATATCACCCTACCGTAACACTAAACCTATGGGAGTCTATCATGGTCAAACCCCACCCCCCACTTTCGTTGCAAGTGAAAGGTGGACCGTGTGCAGGCCCACAAATGTGTGCTTTTGGCGCGAGATGGGGTGAGACCACATACAAACCACCTATGGGTAACCCAACTATATGTATGAAAAAGGTGGTGTTATATTTAAATACCCAATTCATAACTTTGATGCGGCACATGCCTCGCAAATTAATCGGACATCCGCGACCCTACGAAGGTTCACCGAGCAAAGTGCGAAGTAGCAGTCCCCCCTCAAACAGACACACACACACACACACACACACACACACACACACTTTCAGTCGGCGGGAGAGGGCATCTCACCAAGATGTATCATAAAATGGACCAAGAAGAATCCACCTTGGTCGTACATACAATCTCTTGTTGTTGGTCAAAGTGATGGACGTCCATGCGACCCCTGAGATGAGCTAGCTCGCCAATAATCACGCAAGTAGCTAGTGCCCAAATACAACCACTGCCTGCATGTGGCCCAAACATATGTATGGAGTGTTGATGTTTGAATACCCAATGGAACAACTTTGATGTGGCACCATGCTTTGGAACCAGAAATCCCCACACGGAGCGAGGGCTAGTTGACGACGCGTTGTATATATGTATGTCACACCACACTTAGAGCCGATGACGGGGATTCATGAATGCATATGTACGTATGCGCTCAAACTTAGGTATGGAATCTCACCATGACCTACTACGATAACACTAGCCAAAGAAGAAGAATCCACCATGGTAACCTATCTCGTTGTCGGTCAAAGTGATCATGGATGTCCACACGGGCCCATGAATATATAGGCTTGCCGCCGATAACTATGTGAGGGAGAGTACCGTTCGAAGACAACCACTGCATGCATATGTATATATGGAGGTGATGCGTGCATGTTTGAATACCACGCACAACATTGATGTGGCGCGTGCATCGAAAATCATACAGTCCCCACACAAAGCGAGATCGGATCATCACGTCTCGTGGTGTACTGCCCCACTGCCCACTTCGACTCGGTGGGAGGGATTCATGCGTACACATGCATGTGCTCAAACTATATCATGTCATCCCAGAGCATGACCTATATACCGTAATATAACCCAAAAAATAATTCCCTCCTAAGTCTAATTAACCTCTCTCGTTGTCGATCAAAGTAGTGATGGACCAAGTGGGCCCATGGATGGAAAGCATCGGTACCGCTAATAACCGCGTGAGTGGGCGCCAGAGGACAACCGCCATCGCTTTGCATGTGGGCCAAACATATGTATGGAGGTGTGTGTGGTTGTGATGTTTGAATACCCAAAATGCATAACTTTGATGTGTCACATGCCCCGAAAACCGTAAAGTCCCCACATAGAGCAAGGTTCATGTAGCATAGTATATATGTTGGTCCCCTTCCCCCTCTTCAAAGCATACTATATGCTCCTACCATAATACAAACCAAAAAGAATCCTCCTAGATGGTGAAATTAATTAACCTCTCCCGATGTAGGTCAAAGTGATGCATGCATGCACGATGACCTGACGGGCCCACAGATGGAAGCGTCACGTGATTGTCCTAGGATAACCAACGACTGCATGCATGTGGCCCAAAGAGCTACGATGTTGTGTGATGTTTGAATAGCCAATGCACATCTTTGATGTGGCACGTGCCTCGAAAAATGAAAAGCCCCCATACTGACTGAGGTGTGTTCATGGACGCGTACATAGTATATATGTTGGTCCCCTCCCACCTATTCGACGCGTACTATATACTCCCACCTATTCTACGCGTACTATATGCTCCTACCATAATACAAACCAAAAAGAATCCTCCTTGATGGTGAAATTAATTAACCTCTATGTCGGGTGTAGGTCGAAGTGATGGACGACGACCTCGTGGGCCCATAGAAAGTATCACACGCAAGTGAGTGTCGTGTAGGACAACCACCAACTACATGTGGCCCAAACATGTATGTATGAAAGGGCTATGTAATGTTTTAAATAACAAATTCACGACTTCGATGTGGCACCTACCTCACAAAATGGCCAACCCCACACGGTGGCTCATGACTCGTAGTGTACTGCCAGACACACACTCCCCAGATGCACACACACAACTATGATGCATGTTAAAATTTTCCGCGGTGAACATATGTTACCAAAGGAGAGATCATTAAGACTATTTAGTACATTGATTGATTTTCTAGGGGTATAATGTGCAAAATTCAAATTCGAGCTACATGCACATGTGACAGTGCACCTAAATGGATTGAAAAAATACATGTGTGACACTGGGTGCATGTTTACTCCCCGTGCAAGAAATTTTAAACATTGAGAATCTTTATTTTTTATGAAAACTTAGTTGAAATTCATAAAACTTATCGTGTTGTCATATGGACACCAATACACAGTGGTATTGTAATTTTTTGTCAAATTTGAGACAAGTTTTGATGTAATTTTTATCTTCTTACAAATGGGAGATTATTAATAATTGGGAACCAATATCGCAAACGGATTGTTTATTCGAACCATGGGCATTAGAACAACAATGGATACGTGACATGCTTCGGTTAAGCAATAAAGCGATAACATTAATCATCAAAATAGGAAAACAATATACGTGCCGCCACGCTGCCCCCGTGCTGTAAGTGCGAAAGCAGCGTGAGTTGACGGACGCATGTGAGCAGTCCATGGCGCAGTGTAACAGAGGCGGCGTGCAGGTGTGTGTGAATTGACGGGTGGCATGCTCGCTGTGTAGTGTCATCGGGTTGTGAAATGATGGTAGGCATGCCAGCAGTCCGCTGCGAAGGCTAATCGGGAGGCGACCTAGTGGTTTGACCGCAGCCCTCCTCTCTCCCACTACTCTATATTAATCGCGCGCCCGACCGGCCGCAACCCCATCCTTGCCACACACACAATCCTCTCTCTCCACCTGCAACCTCCACGCCGCTCTTAGTCCACACCGCCGTCAGTGTATGAGGATACCACCAAAGTGCCCCATCGTAGGGAGTGGCGATGCAGGGGTGATACGTCTCCAATGTATCTATAATTTTTTATTGTTCATGCTGTTATATTATCAATCTTGGATGTTTTATAATCATTTTATAGTCATTTTATATCATTTTTTGGTACTACCCTATAGACATAGTGCTAAGTGCCAGTTGCTATTTTCTGCATGTTTTTTACATTGGAGGAAATCAATATCAGACGGAGCCCAAACGCAACAAAACTTTACGGAGATTTATTTTGGACCAGAAGGAACATAACGGGCCCTGGCTGCACCTGGGGGGTGTCCCGAGGAGGGCACAACCCACCAGGGCGCGCCAGGAGGCCCAAGTGCGCCCTGGTGGGTTGTGCCCACCTCGGGTGCCCCCCGGACCGCCTCTTTGCTCTATAAATACCCCAATATTCCCAAAACCCTATGGGAATTGAAGAAATATTGATCCAGCCACCGCAGAGTCCAGAACCACCAGATCCAATCTAGACACCATCTCAGATGGGGTTCACCACCTCCATTGGTGCCTCTCCGATGATGCGTGAGTAGTTCTTTATAGACCTTCGGGTCCGTAGTTAGTAGCTAGAAGGCTTCCTCTCTCTCGCTGAATTCTCAATACAATGGCCTCTTGGAGATCCATATGATGTAACTCTTTTTGCGGTGTGTTTGTTGGGATCTGATGAACTTTGAGTTTATGATCAGTTATATCTTTTTATATCCGTGAAAGTATTTGAGTTTCTTTGATCTCTTTTATGCATGATATCTTATAGCCTCGTATTTCTTCTCCGATATTTGGGTTTTGTTTGGCCAACTTGATCTATTTGTCTTGCAATGGGAAGAGGTGCTTTGTAGTGGGTTCGATCTTACGGTGCTTGATCCCAGTGACGGAAGGGGAACCGACACGTATGTATCGTTGCTACTAAGGATAAAGCGATGGGGTCTATCTCTACATAGGTAGATCTTGTCTACATCATGTCATCGTACTTATTGCATTACTCCGTTTTCCATGAACTTAATACACTAGATGCATGCTGGATAGCGGTCGATGTGTGGAGTAATAGTAGTAGATGCAGGCAGGAGTCGGTCTACTAATCTTGGACGTGATGCCTATATAATGATCATTGCTTGGATATCGTCATGATTATTTGAAGTTCTATCAATTGCCCGACAGTAATTTGTTCACCCACCGTTTGCTATTTTTCTCTAGAGAAGCCACTAGTGAAATCTACGGCCCCCGGGTCTCTTTCTCATATATTTGCCTTTGCGATCTACTTTTCCTTTGCATTTATTTTCAGATCTATTAAACCAAAAATACAAAAATACTTTGCTGCACTTTATTTTATTTGCAATCTATTTATTCAATCTGTTACAACTTTCTCCCGTCCACACGCCGTTTTTGGCGTCGTTACCCGAAAGGGATTGATAACCCCTTTAACACGTCGGGTTGCGAGGTGTTGTTATTTGTGTGCAGGGGCTGTTTACGTTGTGTTGCTTGGTTCTCCTACTGGTTCGATAACCTTGGTTTCATATCTGAGGGAAATACCTACCGCCGCTGTGCTGCATCATCCCTTTCTCTTTGGGGAAATACCGACGTAGCTTCAAGCGACATCAAAAGGAATTTCTGGCGCCGTTGCCGGGGAGGATCTTCAACATATATCAGGTTCCTAATCACAAATCTCATCTCCTCGCAATTTACATTATTTTCCATTTGCCTCTCGTTTTCCTCTCCCCCACTTCACAAAAATTGCCGTTTTATTCACCCCTCTTTTCTGTTCGCCGTTTTTTTGCCGGATCTGTTTTTGTGTGCAATCTTGTTTGCAGTTATTATCGTTATGGATAGTTCTTCCTATATTGCTTGCACTCCCAAGAACGAGGTTCTCAACTTTAAACAAAGGGGAGGCGAACATTTAAAAGATGCTTGGTATAGAATTTGCAATGCTCATAATAGATCTATCCGTAAGCAATCTACCATTGTTCTTCTTTGTTGTTTTATGTGGGCATCACCACTTGGTATAGATTCGTCCTTGATACGATTACGGGTGGAAATTTCTTGATGTGTTCCTCTCTTGATGCTTTTAATGGTATGGGAAATTTAGTGGGCTCACCACCTCTTATGATTAATGAAACAATTTTGACTCTTGAGCATGTTATGGAAAGACTAGATGCTATTGAAAAGAAAATGCTCACTGAAGATGATATGGAAATTATAGATAAAAAGATGCATAATTTTGCCACCATGATTGGGTCGAAAGCGGGAGAAATTTTTAAGTTGTTAAAAGAAAAGGGTACCATAATCCATGAAAGAATAGAAGAAAGCCCGTCTCGGATTGATAAACTAGAAGAAATCTTTAGTAATCTAAGCACGGCTTTTGCTTCCGCTAAAACTATCGAAAAAACTCCCGTAAAGATTGGCAAAGGTACTCAAGTTACCAAGAACAAGGGTGCAACATCTAGTAATAGTAATAAAGAAGATCTTAAGATGATTATTATTCACCCGGATTTTGTTGAAGTGATAAGAGATCCTTTTTGCAAGAATGAATTCTTTCAAATTATTCCTAGGAGTATTGTTATTGAAGATCTTTATGCTAAATCTTTGAAGGATTCTAAGTGTTTGATTAAAGAGTTGTACAAGGATGGCAAAACTTAGATCCTTGCTTTATGCCTAGCTAAGGGCGTAAAACTATAACGCTTGTTGGGAGGCAACCCATTGAATAAAAATTATTTTGCTTTTTCCTTTCTGTTCTTGTGTGTTTGCACAATTATGCTACAGGTATGATTGTGTTTTTTGTGTTTTAATTAGTGTTTGTTCCAAGTAAAGCCTTTAGGATCTTCTTGGGTGATAGTTGTTTGATCTTGCTGAAAAACAGAAACTTATGTGCTCATGAAAACAATTTTTAAAAATCACCAGAACGTGATAAAATTCCAATTCTTTTGCAGAAGATTAATATACAAATTATCCTGGTCCTCCTAATTTTTCAGAATTTTTGGAGTTACAGAAATATTCGAAATAGTCAGATTGCTACAGACTGTTCTGTTTTGACATATTCTGTTTTGTTTGTGTTGTGTGCTTATTTTGATGGCTCTATGGTTTTCTTTGATGAGTTTTTGCCATAGAAAAGTTGGAATGCAGTACATATAATGCAAAAACAAAATATGAATTGGTTTGATATAGTACTTACAGTAGTGGTTTGCTTTCTTATACTAACGGATCTCACGAGGGTTTTGTTGAGTTTTATGTGATTCAAGTTTTCATGTTTTGGGTTATCTTACGATGGATGAAGGAAAGATAGAAGAGCCTAAGCTTGGGAATGCCCCGGCATCCCAAGCTATTATCCAAAATTGAGCAACGAACTAAGCTTGGGGATGCCCCCGAGTGGCATCCCCTCTTTCTTCTAACGACCATCAGTATTTTACTCGAAACTATATTTTTATTCGTCACATACTATGTGTTTTGCTTGGAGCGTCTTGTATGATATGAGTCTATGCTTATTTTGTGTTTTAAGTCTTGATCCCTTGCTGGACACACCTATTTTAGAGAGCCAAAATTATGTCATGACTTGTTAGGATTGCTCTCTATGCTTCACTTAAATTTTTTTATGAGCTATGGACTTGCTCTAGTGCTTCACTTATATCTTTTTTAGCACGGTGTGCTTTAGTATTTTTGAAGAAATGCTCTCTTGCTTCACTTAGATTTATTTGAGAGTTAGTAAAATTTTCAAGAAATTCTCTCTTGCTTCACTTAAAGTATTTTGAGAGAAAGATAAAAAATTATGCTCATGATCTTCACTTATATTTGTTTGAGCTTATGAAAAGCAACACATGAAAATTAGTCCCAAAGTGATAGATATCCAAGAAGGATATAATAAAAACTTTCATGAAGATCATTGGACAAAATAAACTTGATTCTTAGTAATATTTTTAAGATATGATGATGTGATATGTGAGTTGTGTTGATGAGTAATTATGCTTTAGTAAGAATATTGGTGTTAAGATTTGTGATTCCCTATGCAAGCATGAAAGTCAATAGTCATGCAATGAAATTATATCCTACTTGTGGTGCATTATTCGGTGTTAATTATGCTTAATGCTTGCTTATGAGATTATTCGTTTCTTGGTTGGTCGCTTCTCAATCTTTTGCTAGCCTTCGTTTTGCACCAAGTATGACCTCTACTTGTGCATCGAAAATCCTTTAAACCAGTTTTGCCACATGAGTCCACTATATCTACCTATATGCGGTATTCTTTTGCTGTTCTAAGCAAATTTGCATGTGCCATCTCTAATTTTCAAAATAAACTTCTCTTTTTTGTGTTTGTTTCGCTCGCGGAGCTATGAGGGGTGGCTAATATTTTCCATTCTGGATGTGTTATTCTCACGATGAGTGTTTATTCACTTGTCATTACACGAGAGTAAGGCAAAGGTTTTAGGGTTGCCCAGTCCTGAAATGAAAAAATGAATTTACTTTATGTTGTCAAATAATAAATTCCTTGGAAAGTGTTGGTATGGAGGGCAACCGTGGATACGGCTAGCCATGGAAAGTGCAAGCATGGTGGAAAGGAATAAACTTTGTTTTCTATTTGGGAACCGCCTATGATATAACTAGCATGGAAAGTGTTGGTAACTCTAAGTCGTTTTCGTTGGTGGGATGCATACACCTCCCAAAATGTTTTTATCTCTAAATTTTTCGCTTTGAGCTCTAGCACCTCTACAAATCCCTACTTCCCTCTTTTACTTTATGCAATTTTTATTTTCATTTGAGTCTCCATCTTATCTTATAAAAGCACCAACTAGGAGGGAATATGATCATACTTGAGTATTGGGTGTAGCTAATATGCGAGTGTGTTTCATGAATGGATCAATGGTTGAGCATGATGGGCCAGGGATAACTTATTTTAGCATTGATATTTTGAAAGACATGGTTGCTTGTCAATATGCTTGAGTATCTAAATTATCATGTCAAAAATAGACTATTGCTTTGAATCACATAAAAGTCCAAATGTCCATGCTATAAAGAAAGGAATATGATATGACATGTTAGGCAGAATTGCACATCAAAAATTCTGTTTTTTATCACTTACCTACTCGAGGACGAGTAGGAGTTAAGCTTGGGGATGTTGATACGTCTCCAACGAATCTATAGTTTTTTATTGTTCCATGCTGTTATACTATCAATCTTGGATGTTTGATAATCATTTTATATCATTTTTTGGTACTAACCTATTAACATAGTGCCAAGTGCAAGTTGTTGTTTTCTGCATGTTTTTTACATCGTAGGAAATCAATATCAGACAGAGCCCAAACACAACGAAACTTTACAGATATTTTTTTGGACCAGAAGGAACATAATGGGCCCTGGCTGCGCCTGGGGGTGTCCCGAGGAGGGCACAACCCACCAGGGCGCGCCAGGAGGCCCAGGTGCGCCCTGGTGGGTTGTGCCCACCTCGGGTGCCCCCCGGACCGCCTCTTTGCTCTATAAATACCCCAATATTCCTAAAACCCTAGGGGAGTCGACAAAATATTGATCCAGCCGCCGCAGAGTCCAGAACCACCAGATCCAATATAGACACCATCTCGGATGGGGTTCACCACCTCCATTGGTGCCTCTCCGATGATGCGTGAGTAGTTCCTTGTAGACCTTCGAGTCCGTAGTTAGTAGCTAGAAGTCTTCCTCTCTCTCGCTGAATTCTCAATACAATGGTGTCTTGGAGATCCATATGATGTAACTCTTTTTGTGGTGTGTTTTTTGGGATCAGAGGAACTTTGAGTTTATGATCACTAATATCTTTTTATATCCATGAAAGTATTTGAGTTTCTTTGATCTATTTTATGCATGATCTCTTATAGCCTCGTATTTCTTCTCTGATATTTGGGTTTTGTTTGGCCAACTTGATCTATTTATCTTGCAATGGGAAGAGGTGCTTTGTAGTGGGTTCGATCTTACTATACTTGATTCCAGTGACGGAAGGGGAACCGACACGTATGTATCGTTGCTACTAAGGATAAAATGATG
Source organism: Aegilops longissima (assembly GCA_021605205.1). Classification (NCBI taxonomy): domain Eukaryota; kingdom Viridiplantae; phylum Streptophyta; class Magnoliopsida; order Poales; family Poaceae; genus Aegilops; species Aegilops longissima. Next base: position 357,662,941 of record CM038682.1, read on the forward strand.
GGGTCTATCTCTACATAGGTAGATCTTGTCTACATCATGTCATCGTTCTTATTGCATTACTCCGTTTTCCATGAACTTAATACACTAGATGCATGCTGGATAGCGGTCGATGTGTGGAGTAATAGCAGTAGATGCAGGTAGGAGTCGGTCTACTAATCTTGGACGTGATGCCTATATAATGATCATTGCCTGGATATCGTCATGACTATTTGAAGTTCTATCAATTGCCCAACAGTAATTTGTTCACCCACCGTTTGCTATTTTTATCGAGAGAAGCCACTAGTGAAATCTACGGCCCCGGGTCTCTTTCTCATATATTTTCCATTGTGATCTACTTTTCCTTTGCATTTATTTTTAGATCTATTAAACCAAAAATACAGAAATACTTTGCTGCACTTTATTTTATTTGCGATCTATTCATTCGATCTATTACAACTTTCTCCCGTCCACACGCTGTTTCTGGCGCCGTTACCCAAAAGGGATTGACAACCCCTTTAACACGTCAGGTTGCGAGGTGTTGTTATTTGTGTGCAGGGGCTGTTTATGTTTTGTTGCTTGGTTCTCCTACTGGTTCGATAACCTTGGTTTCATATTTGAGGGAAATACCTACCGCCGATGTGCTGCATCATCCCTTCCTCTTTGGGGAAATACCGACGTAGCTTCAAGCGACATCAAGGGGCTGCTGAAGCACCAGAGCACGGCGTGAAGATGGAGACAGAGGTTGCCCTCGCCGCCGATGAGGTCTCGCTGCACCTTGACGTCATCGATTGCGTCGTGCTTCCACAACCGGAGCAGCAGGTCCACACCGACTCCGGTGAAGACTCCGACAATGACTCTGGCGACGACTCTGACAACGACGGACAACCGGTTAGTTATCTATACCCATTTATGTGTCAAATATATCCTAGGGTTTCTTTTGTTACTCTTGCCTCCCCCTTTTTGGAATAGAAATCCTATGGTTATGTTCTCTCAATCCATGAAATCCGAGGAAGTTTCGTTAGATCCGTGTAGTGTATTGATTATTCAAATGGTACTAATGTTGTTTCATTTGTACAAATAGTTTCTGCTAATAATCCGATTAGCGTTAGTCTTCGTGCTAATAATTCCTATCCAGGTCTTGACAATCGATTTTGAGTGACCTACAAATATGTTTGTGCCATTTTATTTTCAAGATTGGTCTGTATATAGACGATTGTGCTTAAAATTCAAACCATAATCTTTGGATACATCTAAAAAATAGCCATAAATTCCTAATCCTACTTTATGGCATGTAAAATTGATTCGATGCCAAATTTTGGCAACTGCCAAATGTTCGCTAGAGATTAGCTTGTGTTCCAAATTTGACGCCACATTTTTACTATATGTATAGGTGCTATCTGACAATGTCGACAGCGCGGATGAAGATGGCCAGAGGAGGTATAAGAGGTAAATCCACAAGGAGCTTTATGCGTGAATTCATAACAAGTGTATTAGGACCTGGAACGGGGGCTTTCGATGCCCATTTTGCAACCAAAAGCTTCATGACGCGTATGAAAGTGTTCTGGCGCATGCAAGAGGACGTGTCGTTGGCTCCTTTAGGCAGAAGTATTCTCGGAGGGTGGCGCATGCCATGTATGTTGAGTACCTGGAGAAGCTTCATGATCTTGCCGGTAGATGAGATGAGATGTGGGATTAAACTATGTATGGCTATGTAGTGTCTTAATTATAAATGTGCTTGAGTATGCTCAATGACGGTTGAACTATATATGGTTGAATTATGCTTGTGTAATTATCTATGCCTGAGTATGTTTAATCTATGTCTAGTTATGTCTAAAAGTGGGATATGCATGCAATCAGTTCGGTTGCCAGGCTGCCGGCAAACCCCACCGCATTTCGCGACTTCCGCTTGCCGCCGCCTATCGCCATCGACTTTCTCAACGCTGCTTGCTATCGACCTAGCTCTGCCCGATTGGGGAATCCATGCTATTGAGGGGTTTTTCTCATGCACAACAAGGTAACTAATTTACTGAGATATTCTCTCATTTATTATCCCAGTTCATTTGCCTCCTTTAATCACACGACAGAAATTGCAGTGAATTCATTTTTATTCGAGCTGATTTGAGGGTTTTCTTTCATTCATAGAGTGTATAGTGCATGGACACATCAAGACTTTGCGGCCTCAGCCACACATCTGTGGAGTTCCATCTCACCGTATCAGATGACTTCAGGATGTGCACGGTATGTTCAATCTCACCCTAGATCGGTTGGCATGGCCTACTTTCCTGAACATATACTATATATTGCTACATTTGGATAAAAGGTGCCCCATGCAGCATATACGTCAAAGGGTATGTTTTCCTCTTCTTTCTATGTTAGGCAAACTAATGATGTATTGTTCTTTTGATTACTCTCATATTTCCATGACATCATGGTTACACTATCTATTTAATTATAGATTTTTGTCCTTTGATTTCAACTGATGTATTATTCTTTCAATTTCGCCCATATTTGCATGTTACCATTTTTTAACAATCCTACCATTTTCTGCAGCACATCCCTTGCTATGCAACAACATATGTATTACACAATCTTGCCCTTTATAGAACTCAAGACTGCAGGGATGTCGTACTGAACACAAACCATGGATTTACAATTGTTGCTTCTGTAAGACTTGATGAACATGGTCTCTCCTATTTTGGCACGGGCCTTTGGATAGAAGTTTCTAAGTTTTATGTACTGAAAGCTGGCACTAAAATTGCACTACAGATAAAAGAGATTGGTCATGAGATATATGCTAACTTCCCTGACGATATCATCCATCCAGACTTTGTTCGAAGTAAGTGTTCTTTTCAAGTATCTGCATGTTGACTTACCCAGCAATATCAAAGGAAATGTGTAGTATTTAAGCAACCAATTATTATTCCATTTTCTTACTCTATTCCTACCTACTAACTTCTAGTTACCAATACACTTTTCTTTTGGCCTGTTTTAACTAAATATTCCTTGTACTCCCACTTCTATCAGAAAGCGCCGCTGACGAGGAGACTCCGGAGGTGGAGAACTAGGCTGCCAACAAGCGGAGGCGGTCAAGCAAGAACATAGTTTACTCCAAAGAGCCTAGACTTCATCAGCAGCCTCCCCGATGATATGTTGATAGTCATCATCTCCCCCCCCCCCCCAATCAAATATAGGGCACAAAAAACCGGCCTTTCCCGATGGTGGCACCCCCTATGGCACTCCACCCCTCTCGACCTCATCGGTGCCCACGAGCTCTGCCATGGCTATCGCAAAAGCTTGGATGCGTTGTCCCAGATCCTCGGCAGTTACCATGGCCCAATCAGAGGCCTTAGCACGGGCAAGTTTCGTTCCAATGGCAAGGACCGAGCCAAGCTTGATGACTGGTTCCGATCCCCTACCCTAGATCTGCCCGAGGAGCTCAGTTTTAATGATGGGCATATGTGCTCGCTGCCAACGTCCGCGCTCCGCCTCGCGCCCACGCTGGGCCTCGCCAAGTTCATGAACTACCACCTCCCCTTAAAGACATGCCCAATATTTTTCTACCATGACTGAAGCACCTGGAGCTCTTCCACGTCTGCATCCCAAAGGATGCATGGAGCGCCTTCTCCGAGGCTGTACTGCACTCAAGTACCTTCGTCTTCAGGCGATCAATGGGTTTAGTAGATTCCACATCACCTCCATGACTCTCCGGACTATTTATGTGTGTTGCTGGTGCTGCAACAAGAGATCACAAAAGGTGTACCACAATATGGTCATTGAGGACACACCTTCACTTGAGAGATTACTTGTAGTTGATCAACAAGGTCCCACAAGAATCAATGTCATTTCTTCGCCAAAATTGACAGTGGTGGGCTACTCGTCTGTTAAATACTCCGAACTTGTTATTGGATCCACACCCGTTCAGGTACAACAGTCGCCTTCTACCTCTCCTTCTTGATATTAACATTGTTTCTAATTTTGAAGATGCATGTTCGTCTATCATCCAGAAAATGATTCCGCAAGCTTGACCCCGAATTTGTGCATAGTGAAGGTCTTGGCACTAGAATCTACCGGCCCCAACCTGGACCAAGCTGTCAGTTTCCTGAGATGCTTTCCGTGCCTGGAGAAGCTATATATCGAGGTGATGTTCCTTTCCTGTTAAATGTTAACCATAAGGGAGTTCAGTTTTTGGGACCTTTTCCCAAGTTTACAATGACAATGTACTATGATTTCTGAAGGAATTTTGGAGGATTTCAATACATACATGTTTCCCCCCCATATTGGTTGCTTGATTCATATGGTTACAATCCATAAGCATTTGTCCTTTGGATTCATCTGTACTAGTTTTCTTAGGGGATTTTTCATCCACTCCAACCTCTTGTGAAGAAGGCTACATTTTTCTAGATTGTAATCAAATGCCCATGTTAATCATGTCGGATCAAAGATGGCACGTTAGTGCATTTTACAAATCCTGCAAACCAAATAAACCTCTAGTAGTGTTCAAAATTGCATGTAGGCACTAACACGTTCTCTTCTTTTGTAGATAAGATTAGGCCTGGTGGTGGATAATGTGATACAATATAACAATCACATTGAATGCCTAGATCTGCATCTCCCATAAATTACTTTGAACTCCTACCGGGGGACCCTACCGAAGATTATATTCACCAGGTTCTTTGTTGGCAGAGCAAGGGTGCTGAAGGTAATGAGGTTTGCCCTACATTTACTTTGCAAAAATGAATGGTTTGTTGATCAGCGCCGGCGGCTGTGGCATAATGGAAAAGGCTCGGAAAAAGTTGAATTACATTTTGGAACTTCAGATGACAAAGTAATCGGAAGTCATTGTGTCAACCCCATACATGACTTGTCAGTGGCTGATCCCTTTGCAAAAATGACGAGGTTTCGAAACTAGCCTTACAAGTGGTAATGTTAGTTAGAACTTCTCTTATATCCATGATCAGCTGATCAGCATGGGCGTTTGTAGCTGAATGAGCTTAATTTCATTTCTAATATCAGTTTGAACCTTGTAATCTTCGAATTTGAGACATATAACTCTGGAATTTGAACCTTGTAATATTTCGGGCTTTTGTGGAACAATAGTTGAAATGGCATCGCATGAGAATTGTTTATTGGTAGTACTAATTTGACCTTAATATGCAATGGACTTAGATTTTATTAACCATTCTCGAATGTGTTTCCCTTATTGTTCTCATAGCAAACAATCTGTATAGCTAACTCGACTGCAATCTTCGACATTACTGCACACGGTTGGTTTCCTCAACCGTGTGCCCTGTAGAGTGCTGAATTAATTATCGCACTCGAGTGTCCATCATCACCCTTCTGTGTAACTTTGACCTCATCACCCACGGGTAAACTTATGATCGAAGTCATTCCACACACTCCACTTTGCAAAGATTTTTGCTAATAAACGCCCACAATTTGCCCCTCTTCTAGCCGACAGTGGCCAAACTAGGCGGCCGCAAGCTTGTGCGGTTGCATGGGAACAGGCTCACCAACAATACATTTGCCGCCTCTTAGAGTTCACACATGGTCAAACGAAATGCGTGTGGGGTGCTCAAGCATGCACTGGAATCCTTCACTATGAACGGGTGACAAGACGTGATGATTATAGGCCGGCCGGCCCCCATTTATTACAGCGGCCATTTAACCCTTGTGTCTCTTCTACCTTTCAATCGCGCCCCAGTATTGGAAGAAGCACACCCGCCATGATAAATTCTTAGAGGGTATCATGCGCGGCCCCAATGGCGCTCCGAGCGGCAGTTCACCATGCATGTTGTGGTGGACAACCATAGAAGGTTCACGGAGCTCTCCGTGGTGTACACCAACAACCCGATCTGGGTGGAACACTCCATCCACATCATGGATCTATTGCTTGCGGAGGATAAGTACAAGGTGGTCGGCTTCGACCTCGAGTACACCCGCGCTCATGCCTGGTCTCGTCCCAAGGTCGTCATCGCCTAGATGTGCGGGCACAAGCAATCGCGTCATGGTCTACCACTACTGCCTGGCCACAAGGCCTTGCGAGCGTTTCGTCAGGTTTGTCAACAGCCCCCGCTACATGTTCGCTACAGTGGACATCACCAATGATCTAAAGGTGTTCAACAATTCGGGCATCGCCTACCAGAATCTTGTCGACATCCAGGCCAATACAAGATCTGGGGCAGCAAGAAGCATGAGAAGTACTCACTGGTTCACGTTGGCGAGGCCATCATCGACCCCTACTACAGAGACATGAAGGATTCCTGCAACAAGGACAAGCATGCATGGCACTTGACCTGGATGGAGAAACTCGACAAAGCTCACATCGTGTGCGTGGCCAAGGAGGCGTACACAAGCTACAAGATGTACAAGCGGATCGTTGACATGAGGAAGTGCCTGGGAACCAGCCAGAAGCAGAGCAATGGCAAGCGTCATCACAACAAGAAGATTAGATGCTTGTTTCTCCTAGTTTAGTATGCATGTAATTACTTACGTTGGTGTGTGGAAATGTTATGTGTGTAGTCACTTATATAATTGTATGCTTAATTTGGTTATGCATTGCTGTTCTTATAAGTATATATGTTGATGTTCTGTAGATAGATCGTAGATGTTGTGCGAACAGAGCAAATCACATCGCACACGGACTAAACAATGGAACCTGTCAGTGATGATTTCATCAGTCGCTCACAATTGCATCACAGCAATCATTTCCTAACAACACACACGGGTTCTTAACAAGAATCGTCTATGTTGTTATTGGTCTTCCCACACATTTCTGATTACTGACATGTTTTCCGCGTATCACACACATCTTGTTAAGTTGAACCGTTTCTGTTGTGTTGCTAATCACAAACAGTTCATCTGAGTGAATTATATGCCGTATATCGCACACACATTCATGTGGTTGACCATTTCTATTGTTATGATCATTGCAAACAATACACGCAAGTGAACTATGTGCCACGTATCGCACACGCACCTATAATATGAAACGTGTATGATATCTCTGCCATCACAAATGTTTCGTATAATTTTTGACAGTTTTCTTACACCACCATTTGCGATTAATGCATCGCACACAGTTTCCTAGAAGGGTCTCTGATTGTAGTGTCACATTAGCAGCATCCTAAAGTAGTGAGAAGAGATCGGAGATCATACATGACTACGTAATTGTGCAATAAAGAAACTTTGAAAGATTCAATATAATTCAATGAACAATCTGACCATAAAGTGAAATTCATCATATCCCAACAAACACAACCATTGATTACATCACACTGATCCTAATCATGTGAAGGAGCTTACGGGAATTTTATATTGAATCACAAGGGAGAGATGATGCCATCTAGCTACTGCTATGGACAATAAGGTCCTAAGGACACTACTGACACATGGTTATGGTGGTAGCAAGGCTGATGAGGATGGATCCGGTGATGGATTTCTGTTCCGACTGGGTGCCGGAACAGGACTCCAGATTGGATCTCCCTAGAGTAGGAACTTGCAGAGGTGAAAAAAATGTGAAAAATGATACGAAGGGTTTCTCGAATTATGGGGTTTATAGGCGAAAGAATTAGCTTAAGGTGGTGGCTAGGGGTCCCACATGGCCTCCCCACGCGGGCGGGCCCTTGTCCGCATGGAGGCCAGGGGTGGTCCACTGGTCCCTCCCAACACATTCTGGAATCTTATGTCCTAGAAAAATCATTGAAATCCCCGTGGTATTTTGAGTCCGTAGTTATTGATAATCTAAAAGGAAAAAACGTGTATAAAACAAGAAGTGGCTCTGGGTACTGAATCAAGAGGTTAGTCCAAAAACTAATGAACATCGCTATAAAAAGTATACAAAAGTGATATTATAATAGCATGAAACAATAAAAATTATACATATGTTTCAGACGTATCTGGATACACCGGTGGTGGCGCGCATGATATGTGGGTGCCGCAGGTGTCAGTGCTAGAACCAATAATCTCGGGTAGTGGTTCCCAAGCTTAGTGATCTAAGCTAGATGGTAACAGGAAGAGTAGGTACATGATGTTTTACCCAGGTTCGGGCCCTCTTGATGAGGTAAAACCCTAGGTCATGCTTCTTATATATTGATGTGATGGGGTACAAAGTACAGATTGATCTACCTCAAGATCATATGAGTTTGTTTAAGCTCTAAACCTTCTGAATGTATCTCTAAGCCTCTACAGACTAAACCCCACAGCTTATATAGGCACCGGGGGTATCTAGGGTTTAGAAATGGACGGTTATAATCTTAGGGATAAGTATGCCGGTTAAAATACGCTTGAAGTGTACGCCAAGTCTTTAGGAGATCTTCATCTTGATCACGCTGAGGGCCAGGGCCAATATGGCCATTTCACCAATCTTCAGCGGGTCCTCGGCCTGGACCATTACCGCGGGCCAACGTGGCAAGTACCCCCGCCCCCCAATCTAGGACACCAACAACAGGTATGCACATATCTTTATTTGGCTCCGCCCTCATGTAATTATGTTCAAGTGGATTAGTGTACGAACGAACAGCTATGCTTTTGCATGTGTTATCCGGATCATAATTGTGGTGATGACTCTACAACCCTTGAGTAGGCTTTACTACTCAAGCCCCACTCCACTTAGTTTAGTCTTTTTTTCATCCTTTATCTTTTTTTGTAGTTTAATAAACCTCCTTTTATTTGTCTTCTTAGCAACCGACTAGTGAACTATTTCCAAACTCTGGTTTGGGTGTGTAAGGAACTGTGCAAGTGACGATGTAATTGCGGGGTTTGTAGTGCCTTCCTATTCACTCCATGTGCGATCGACATACCTTACTTACCGCGAAATTGCTACAAAAACATGTTTACATGTAGGACATCATGATCATGCATTATTAAGAGTGGATAGAAGGAGTTTGCGAAATATTTTCTCTAGTCAATCATCACAAAACGCACTGCATGATACGTCTCCAACGTATCTATAATTTATGAAGTATTCACGATATATTTACATCAATCATATATGGTTTTGCTGCACTTTTATATTATATTTATGGACTAACCTATTAATCTAGTGTCGAGTGCTAGTTCCTATCTTTTGCTTCTATTTGGTTCCGCGGAAAATCATTATCTAGGAACGTCCAACTACGATGCCATTTTTTGATGATTTTTTCTGGACTAGAAGAACCCTAGAAGCTTTGGGAGAAGACCAGACAAGCCAGGAGGGCCCCACATGGACTGGTGGCATGACTAGGGGGTAGGTCATGCCACTTGTCCATGCGGGACACTTGGGCCACCTTTTGGGTGTAATTCCAACGCCACAAATTCATATAAAGACCAAAACCCTTCTTCATACCCTCAGAACAATTTTCCCGCCACCACAAGTTCCTGTTTTGTGATGATCCCATATGGAGGACTTTTCCGACACACTACCAGAGGGGGAATACATCCACGGAGGCCTCTTCATCAACCTTACTGCCTCCATGGTGATGTGTGAGTATTTCATCCTCGGGGCTGAGGGTATGTACTAGGAGTTATGTGTTCAATCTCTCTCTCTCTCTCTCTCTCTCTCTCTCTCTCTCTCTCTCTCTCAGGTTCTGATGGATTCGATCTTGATTATATCATTAGATGTATGAATAAAGTTGGATCTTATGAAGTTCATCTCCCTTTATCCTTTTTTTGGTGAATTGAGTCTTGCTATTTGAAGTTTCTTTATGTTGGATTGAATACTTTGGATTTGAGATCACCTGTGTCGCGGGAAACCATGACCACCTATGGGACCAAGAGGCCCCTTGCTGGTTTGGCAGGGGGCGACGCGTTGCACAAAGAGCAGACGAGCGTGGGGCAGCGTGGAAGGGATCACACAAGCAATTTTACCAGGGTCCGGGCCGCCGCGAGGTGTAAAACCCTACTCCTGCTTTGGTGGATTGATGGTGGAAAATTGGTGGTGGAGGATAGTACACTTTCCCGGTAGGGGTTGCCTTGGGGCAGCAGCGACTACGCGCGTATGGGGGTGTGAGTTATCCAACCTTCTAACCCTTTCTACGGTTACCACGGGCCTCCTTTTATAGATCAAGGGGTCACCACAATGGCGAAGTAGTCATTATGCACTGATATGATAGCAAACAGTGCTATCATACCTAACTCTGCGGGCTGACAGGGCGCATTAAATGCACCACTTAGTGTCACATCGCTGGTTACCCGGCAAGGCTTGCCGGGCTATCGTGCCAGCTCCGCACCTGCTTGCTTGACAGGTCGCAGGACGGTGTTGTCTGTGGGTTTTTCCTGTAAGGAGAGGCAGCCATGTGGAGAATGGCTGCCACTTAGTAACTTTGCGGCTTGACACTGCACTGACTGACGATGTGGGTCGTGATGGAGTGGTTGATTAGGTGGTTTTGCCTCCGCGAGCCCCGGTAGGCCCTGTCGGGGTGCTTCGTTCGCCTGCTTCTGGGGGTGGACTTTCCCCTTGCTGGGCTCACCTGTCCGGCAAGGCAGGCTTTTCTCTTGGCGATATCCTGCTTCTCTGGCTTGATTTTGATCCCTCTGATATGTATGATGGTCCTTCGAATCCCTTGTTTCCTTGAACTCTGACTTGGGATGGTGCTTCGAGCTTATTCTCGTGCCTGTGCACAGTCTGGGTAACAGACCTAGGTTTGTTGTACCGACAGAAGCCCCCGGGCCTGCCCAGAACGCGCTGCCGAACGTCGTCGGGGTAGGGCCTAATAAGTGCACGGGCAGGGTTGCTAAAGAGGCTAGTCTCTTGAGGTCTTCTTTGCTTCTTCATTAGCCTTGATTCCGGGCCAGTTTCCGATTTCCCCGCAAGTTGTGTAAAGCCAATAGTAGTGGGGCCGCTCTAGTATGTGATACGTCTCCGTCGTATCTATAATTTTTTATTGTTCCATGCCAATATTATACAACTTTCATATACTTTTAGCAACTTTTTATACTATTTTTGGGACTAACATATTGATCCAGTGCCTAGTGCCAGTTCCTGTTTGTTGCATGTTTTTCGTTTCACAGAAAATCCATATCAAATGGAGTCCAAACGGGATGAAAACTGGCGGAGATTTTTTTTGGAATATTTATGAATTTTGGGAAGAAGAATCAACGCGAGACAATGCCCGAGGGGGCCACGAGGCAGGGGGTGCGCCCTACGGGGCACGCGCACCCTTGACCCTCGTGGACATCCTGTAAGGCGGTTGGAGCCCTTCTTTCGCCGCAAGAAAGCTAATATCCAGATAAAAATCATGTTCAAATTTCAATCCAATTGGATTTATGGATCTCCAGGAATTTAAGAAATGGTGAAAGGGCAGTATAGGGGAGTGCAGAAATAGAGAGAGACAGAGAGACAGATCCAATCTCGGAGGGGTTCTCGCCCCTCCGCCTCCATGGAGCCATGGACCAGAGGGGAAACCCTTCTCGCACCTAGGGAGAAGGCCAAGGAACAAGGAGAAGGAGGGGGGCTCTCTCCCCCTCACTTCCGGTGGCGCAGGAACGCCGCCGGGGCCATCATCTTGTGACGGCGATCTACACCAACACCTCCGTCATCTTCACCAACATCTTCATCACCTTCCCCCATCTATCTATAGCGGTCCACTCTCCCGCAACTCGTTGTACCCTCTACTTGAACATGGTGCGTTATGATTCATATTGTTATCCAATGATGTGTTGCCATCCTATGATGTCTGAGTAGATTTACGTTGTCCTATCGGTAATTGGTGCATTGCTATGATTGGTTTAATTTGCTTGTGGTTATGTTGCTGCCCTTTGGTGCCCATCATATGAGCGCGTGCGTGGATCACACCATAGGGTTAGTTATATGTTGATAGGACTATGTATTGGAGGGCAAGACTGACAGAAGCTTCAACCTAGCATAGAAATTGATGCATACGGGATTGAAGGGGGACCAACATATCTTAATGCTATGGTTGGTTTTTACCTTAATAACGTTAGTAGTTGCGGATGCTTGCTAATAGTTCCAATCATAAGTGCATAGAATTCCAAGTCAGGGATGACATGCTAGCAGTGGCCTCTCCCACATAAAACTTGCTATCGGTCTAGTAAAGTAGTCAATTGCTTAGGGACAATTTTGCAACTCCTACCACCACTTTTCCACACTCGCTATACTAACTTTATTGTGTCTTTACCTAAACAGACCCTACTTTTTATTTACACGCTCTTTATTATCTTGCAAACCTATCCAAAAATACCTACAAAGTACTTCAAGTTTCATACTTGCTCTAGGTATAGCGAACGTTAAGCGTGCGTAGAGTTTTATCAGTGGTCGATAGAACTTGAGGGAATATTTGTTCTACCTTTAGCTCCTCGTTGGGTTCGACACTCTTACTTATCGAAAGAGGCTACAATTGATCCCCTATACTTGTGGGTTATCAAGACCTTTTTCTGGCGCCGTTGCCGGGGAGTTATAACGTGGGGTGAATATTCTTGTGTGTGCTTGTTTGCTTTACCACTAAGTAGTTTTTATTTTGTGCTCTTGTTTTCTATCTTTAGTTATGGGTATGAAACGCAAAATACCAAAACAAATTAGTGGTACCTACTGAATCAATGATTGAAGAACCACTCAAAATCTATCACACTACTGAAGCTTTTTACTTGGATCATCTTCGATCCCTATGTGTTCGGGCTGAAACCCCAACTAGCTTAGTTGAGGGCAAATCTTTAGATGAGCATGCTTGTTATGTGCGACACCGCACATCTGAAAAAGGGAAACTTTTACTAGATCAAATTCATCGTTTGCAGTGCTATGCTTGGAATTTATGTGAAATATATGATTGTACTTGTTGTTCTAAAGACCCTAAGAAACACCTTCCTTACCAATGTAGATTTAGTGATAATGGAATCGTATCTTCGTATACTAAGGGTGTTTATAATTACTATGATGTTCAACAACTTGAAGAATTTGTTGCTTTTAGGGGTACTTGTGAAATTGCTTCTTTTATTGAAGAGTGTGATGCTACTCTCTACAAATCTGAAATTTTGGCCATACTTAAATATTGCTATGAGAATTATGCTTCTAATCCTTATATTAAAACATATATTGAGGACTCCTCCGTTGTCCAAGAAGATACTAATATTTTGCAAGAGTCTATGGAAGAAGAAATTAATGACATTATGAGCTCATTGGATGAAAAAGTTGAGGAGGAGGGCGAAGAACAAAAGGAGGAAGAGCAGATTAGCTACCCATGCGCACATTCTAATGAGAGTAACTCTTCAACTCATACATTGTTTAATTTCCCTTCGTGCTTACCGAAGGATGATTGCTATGATGATTGTTATGATCCCGTTGATTCTTTTGAAATATCCCTTTTTGATGATGCTTGCTATGCTTATGGCCAAGATGACAATATGAATTATGCTTATGGATATGAACTTGCTATAGTTCCTTATGTTAAACATGAAATTATTGCTATTGCACCCACGCATGATAGTCCTATTATCTTTTTGAATTCTCCCGACTACACTATATTGGAGAAGTTTGCCCTTATTAAGGTTTATATTGATGGGTTGCTTTTTACTACTACACATGATGATTTTGATAGATATAATATGCATGTGGTTGCTGCTCCTACTTGCAATCATTATGAGAGAGGAACTACATCTCCGCCTCTCCATGTTTCCAATATGATAAAATTGCAAGAAACTGCTTATGCTATGCATTGGCCTTTACTTGATGTGCATGAATTGTTCTTGTATGACATGCCGATGCATAGGAAGAGAGTTAGACTTCGTTGTTGCATGATATTTGTTACTTTGTGCTCACTACTAAATCACAAATCATTGTTAATTAAAATTGGCTTTGATATACCTTGGGATCCGGGTGGATCCATTACTTGAGCACTATATGCCTAGCTTAATGGCTTTAAAGAAAGCGCTCCCAGGAGATAACCCGGAAGTTTTAGAGAGTCATTTATTTCTGTTGAGTGCTTTTATAAAGTTTAAAAACAAAAAAATAAAGAGGGGAACCCAAAAAATTTCAAAAAGGAAAGTGAAAGTGAGAGAGACAAGTATTATTGAAGTGGGGGAGCTCCTTGAACTTTGTTCATGCTCACGGAAACTTTGTGAATCTTGATTACAGAAACTTTTCAACAAAAATAATTATCCCCTTGCACAATTCCATTGTATCATAAAAATAATGTGCCCAGATTTTCCTTTAGGATGTTTACAATGCTTGTTGGTTTGTGCGGTGCAAGACAGAAACTTTGGCTGTAGTGCGTGATTTTACATTTTTTTACTGGAACGTCAAACGGATCTGAAACTTTTTGCACTGTCTTTCTATACAAATTGTTTGTTTTTCCTAATTTTGTCAGAATTTTTGGAGTACCAGAAGTATGGTTAATGTTCAGATTACTACAGACTGTCATGTTTAAGCCAGATTCTGTTTTTGATGCATAGTTTGCTTGTTTTGATGAAACTATTGATTTCTATCAGTGGATTAAGCCATGGAAAATTTATATTACATTAGCTACAATGCAAAAACAAAATATGAATTGGTTTGCAACAGTACTTAGAGTAGTGATTTTCTTTATTATACTAACAGATCTTACCGAGCTTTCTGTTGAGTTTTGTCTGGATGAAGTGATCAAAGATCGAGGAGGTCTTGATATGAGGATAGGGAGGAGAGGCAAGAGCTCAATCTTGGGGATGCCCAAGGCACACCAAGTAAATATTCAAGGAGACTCAAGCGTCTAAGCTTGGGGATGCCCCGTAAGGCATCCCATCTTTCTTCAACAAGAATCGGTATGTTTTCCGTTTCGTTTTGTTCATGTGATATGTGCAAATCTTGGAGCGTCTTTTGCATTTAGTTTTCACTTTTCTTTGATGCACCATGCTGGTATGAGATAGTCCATGGTTGATTTATAGAATGCTCATTTCACTTCACTTATATCTTTTGAGTATGGCTTTATAGAATGCTTCATGTGCTTCACTTATATCATTTGAAGTATGGATTGCCTGTTTCCCTACACATAGAAAACCGCCATTTGTAGAATGATCTTTTGCTTAACTTATATTTGTTAGAGCGTGGGAATATCTTTTGTAGAAAGAAATTAAACTCTCTTGCTTCACTTATATCTATTTAGAGAGATGACAGGAATTGGTCATTCACATGGTTAGTCATAAAATCCTACATAAAACTTGTAGATCACTGAATATGATATATTTGATTCCTTGCAACAGTTTTGTGATATAAAGATGGTGATATTAGAGTCATGCTAGTGGGTAGTTGTGGATTGTAGAAATACTTGTGTTGAAGTTTGTGATTCCCGTAGCATGCACGTATGGTGAACCGTTATGTAACGAAGTTGGAGCATGAGGTATTTATTGATTATCTTCCTTATGAGTGGCGGTCGGGGACGAGCGATGGTCTTTTCCTACCAATCTATCCCCCTAGGAGCATGCGCGTAGTAATTTGTTTCAATGACTAATATATTTTTGCAATAAGTGTGTGAGTTCTTTATGACTAATGTTGAGTCCATGGATTATACGCACTCTCACCCTTCCATCATTGCTAGCCTCTTCGGTACCGTGCATTACCCTTTCTCACCTAGAGAGTTGGTGCAAACTTTGCCGGTGCATCCAAACCCCGTGATACGATACGCTCTATCACACATAAGCCTCCTTACATCTCCCTCAAAACAGCCACCATACCTACCTATCATGGCATTTCCATAGCCATTCCGAGATATATTGCCATGCAACTTCCATCATCTTCATATACATGACTTGAGCATCATTGTCATATTGCTTTGCATGATCGTAAGATAGCTAGCATGATATTTTCATGGCTTGTCCGGTTTTTTATATCTTTGCTACGCTAGATCATTGCACATCCCGGTAAACTGCTGGAGGCATTCATATAGAGTCATATCTTTGTTCTAGTATCGAGTTATAATATTGAGTTGTAAGTAAATAAAAGTGTGATGATCATCCTTATTAGAGCATTGTCCCAAATAAGAAAAAGAAAGGCCAAATAAAAAAAGGGGAAAGGCCAAATAAAAAAATGGAGGCCCAAAAAAAGAAGAAGGGACAATGCTACTATCCTTTTTCCACACTTGTGCTTCAAAGTAGCACCATGTTCTTCATATAGAGAGTCTCTTGAGTTATCACTTTCATATACTAGTGGGAATTTTCATTATAGAACTTGGCTTGTATATTCCGTTGATGGGTTTCTTCAAATGCCCGAGGTCTTCATGAGCAAGCAAGTTGGATGCACACCCACTTAGTTTCTAGTTTGAGCTCTCATACACTTATAGCTCTAGTGCATCCGTTGCATGGCAATCCCTACTCCTTGCATTGACATCAATTGATGGGCATCTCCATAGCCCGTTGATTAGCCACGTCAACGTGAGACTTTCTCCTTTTTTGTCTTCTCCACACAACCCCCATTATCATATTCTATTCCACCCATAGTGCTATGTCCATGGCTCACGCTCATGTATTGCGTGACGATTGAAAAAGTTTGAGAATACTAAAGTATGAAACAATTGCTTGGTTGAAACCGGGGTTGTGCATGATTTGAATACTTTGTGTGGTGAAGATGGAGCATAGCCAGACCATATGATTTTGTAGGGATAACTTTCTTTAGCCATGTTATTTTGAAAAGACATGATTGCTTTATTAGTATGCTTGAAGTATTATTGTCTTAATGTCAAACGATAGACTATTGCTTTGAATCACTCGTGTCTTAATATTCATGCCATGATTAGATTATATGATCAAGATTATGCTAGGTAGAATTCCACATCAAAAATTATCTTTTTTATCATTTACCTACTCGAGGACGAGCAGGAATTAAGCTTGGGGATGCTGATACGTCTCTGTCATATCTATAATTTTTGATTGTTCCATGCCAATATTCTACAACTTTCATATACTTTTGGCAAATTTTTATACTATTTTTGGGACTAACATATTGATCTAGTGCCCAGTGCCAGTTCCTGTTTGTTGCATGTTTTTTGTTTCGTAGAAAATCCATATCAAACGGAGTCCAAACGGGATAAAAACTGACGGATATTTTTTTGGAATATTTATGAATTTTGGGAAGAAGAATCAACGCGAGACGATGCCCGAGGGGGCCACAAGGCAGGGGGCGCGCCCCTGACCCTCGTGGACAAGGTGGTTTGAGCCCTTCTTTCTCCGCAAGAAAGCTAATATCCAGATAAAAATTGTGTTCAAATTTCAATCCAATCGGAGTTACGGATCTCCGGGAATTTAAGAAACGGTGAAAGGGCAGAATCAGGGAGCGCAGAAACAGAGAGATAGAGAGACAGATCCAATCTCGGAGGGGCTCTCGCCCCTCCGCCGCCATGGAGGCCATGGACCAGAGGGTAAACCCTTCTCCCACCTAGGTAGAAGGCAAGGAAGAAGGAGAAGGAGGGGGGCTTTCTCCCCCTCGCTTCCGGTGGCGCCAGAACGCAGCCGGAGCCATCATCGTGTGATGGTGATCTACACCAACACCTCCATCATCTTCACCAACAACTTCATCACCTTCCCCCATCTATCTACAGCGGTCCACTCTCCCGCAACCCATTATACCCTCTACTTGAATATGGTGCTTTATGCTTCATATTATTATCCAATGATGTGTTGCCATCCTATGATGTCTGAGTAGATTTTTGTTGTCCTATCGGTAATTGGTGAATTTCTATGATTGGTTTAATTTGCTTTTGGTTATGTTGCTGTCCTTTGGTGCCCATCATATGAGCGCGCGCGTGGATCACACCATAGGGTTATTTGTATGTTGATAGGACTATGTATTGGAGGGCAAGACTGACAGAAGCTTCAACCTAGCATAGAAATTGATGCATACGAGATTGAAGGGGGACCAATATATCTTAATTCTATGGTTGGGTTTTACCTTAATGAACGTTAGTAGTTGTGGTTGCTTGCTAATAGTTCCAATCATAATTGCATAGAATTCCAAGTTAGGGATGACATGCTAGCAGTGGCCTCTCCCACATAAAACTTGCTATCGGTCTAGTAAAGTAGTCAATTGCTTAGGGACAATTTCGCAACTCCTACCACCACTTTTCCACACTCGCTATACTAACTTTATTGTGTCTTTACCTAAACAGCACCTACTTTTTATTTACACGCTCTTTATTATCTTGCAAACCTATCCAAAAACACCTAGAAAGTACTTCTAGTTTCATACTTGTTCTAGGTAAAGCGAACGTTAAGCGTGCGTAGAGTTGTATCGGTGGTCGATAGAACTTGAGGAAATGTTTGTTCTACCTTTAGCTCCTCGTTGGGTTCGACACTCTTACTTATTGAAAGAGGCTACAATTGATACCCTATACTTGTGCGTTATCAGGATGGCCCGTGAATGACTTTAACGCACGGGGTAGAAACTGCCAATTCACTCTTCCCACCACGTCCTTATCCTTGGCCACGTATGCTGCATGCATCGCGCGGGGTAGGTGAAGGAGGTGCGGGGCGCGGGAGAGCATCAAGGTGAGGGCCCGGTCGTCTTGGATTGGTGGAGGAGGGCAGTGGTCGCCCCTTGATGGAGTAGCCCCCCTCCTTGCCCCGCCTATAAAAGGAGGGACAGAGGAGGGCGGAGTCATTCAACCTCGCATTCTTCCCTCTCTGTCTTCTGCTAGTTAGGTTGAAGAGAAGATCCTGGGAGCAGCCCCTAGGCTCTTGGTTGGGGCCAATCTCGTCACACGCTGGCGCTGATGTTCGGGGAGTGGGCATAGTTCTTGCTATGGCAAACTTCTTGGTTCCTTCAATGCTCGGCCAGGAGGCGGGGCTGGAGATCATTGGTAATCACAGCACTATCCCTCCTAGAGGTCTTGGGGCTGATGTCGACAAGAGGCGCGCCTTCCTGCCCGCCGAAGAGGGGAGCAGTGCACCTCGAGCCCCCTGGTTGTTTCGGTCGCTCGCCGTCTTCCCGGGGAAGGCGTCGGACCGGAGTCTTGGCGCTTCTCGGGAGCAGCAGTGGCGAGGAGAAAGCGAGGGAAGATGGAGAAGGCGGATGGCAGGGGGTCAGCTCGGAGTATGATGGCGTGAATGCCTTCGCCTCCGACCGGAGACCGGCCTCCTTGTCTTCCCGCTCTCCCCCTCCCTCCCCGACATCATCATCGCCAGCCTCCTAGGGTGATAGCCGGGGGAGGGATGTTCTCTTGGCGCCTTCGCCTCCCCTCCATCAGTCTTCTGGCTGAGCTTTGGTGGATGACTCCACCAGCACTCAAGCCGGGGCTTCTCGCTAGCTCTGGAGGTGCGACCTGAGGGCGCCGCCCCGTCCTCCACACTCCTCCTTTGTAGCCTCGCCACTCCCGGTTTTGTCAGTCCGCGCCAAACGGGTCCTGACGGCACCGGGGTGGGCTCCTGCTTGGGTGATCCTTTTCTCGTCTTTTCCTCCTTCCGCCGCAGTACCTGAAGGAGGGAAAGAGAAAAGAGGGGATTACGAGGCACTTATCTTTTTTCAATCTTAAACTTGTAGGCATTTTCCAATTTTTAATTCAAATAATGTATTCTCTCGAGTCCATGTTTGTGTTCTGTAATGCTTGTACTTGTATCAGCCTATTAATGAAAAAGATGAACCTTGCCGGAAACTCGTGCATGTGTATGTCCATGCAGAGGTGAGATGCCTCTTTAATGTAAATAAACGAGTTTTTCCCCAGCAGGCTATCCTGCCGGTACCCTCTTTGTCTGCCAGAGAGTTGTGTCTACCGGGGAACAGACAGAGGGACCAGCCCCCCGCTAACTTCTTTTTTACCAAAGGCTACTACGGCCATCTTGGCCGAAGCAATATTCGAGCCATGGATGGGAGCACCTAAGTCTCAAAAGGGTGGCGAGGCTTTCTAATGCACAAGTTATAGCTGACAGGACACTAACGGACAGGAGGTAGAACTTATCTGGTTGGCTTGCCGAGTATTGATACATCTCCAACGTATCTATAATTTTTGATTGCTCCATGCTATATTATCTACTGTTTTGGGCAATATTGGGCTTTATTATCCACTTTTATATTATTTTTGGGACTAACCTATTAACCGGAGGCCCAGCCCAGATTTGTTGTTTTATGCCTATTTCTGTGTTTCGAGGAAAAGGAATATCAAACGGAGTCGAAACGAAACGAAATCAACTGGAGAAGTTATTTTTGGAAGGAAACCTACCGGATAGACTTGGACCCTACGTCAGAAGATGAAGGAGGTGCTCACGAGGGTAGGGGCGTGCCCACCCCCTGGGGCGCGCCCCCTGCCTCGTGGCCCCCCTTCGGTCCACCGACGTACCCCCTGCACCCATATATACCTACGTATCGTCAAACTTCCAGAACGGAGATTAGATATGGAGTTCCGCCGCCGCAAGCCTCTGTAGCCACCAAAAACCTCTCAGGACCCGGTTCTGGCACCCTGCCGGAGGGGGGAACCCTCACCGGTGGCCATCTTCATCATCCCGGCGCTCTCCATGACGAGGAAGGAGTAGTTCACCCTCGGGGCTGAGGGTATGTACCATTAGCTATGTGTTTGATCTCTCTCTCTCTCTCTCTCTCTCTCTCTCTCTCTCTCTCTCTCTCGTGTTCTTGATTTGGCACGATCTTGATGTATCGCGAGCTTTGCTATTATAGTTGGATCTTATGTTTCTTCTCCCCTCTTCTCTCTTGTAATGGATTGAGTTTTCCCCTTGAAATAATCTTATCGGATTGAGTCTTTAAAGATTTGAGAACACTTGATGTATGTCTTGCCGTGCGTATCTGTGGTGACAATGGGATATCACGTGATTCACTTGATGTATGTTTTGGTGATCAACTTGCGGGTTCCGCCCATGAAACTATGCATAGGGGTTGGCACACGTTTTCGTCGTGATTCTCCGGTAGAAACTTTGCGGCACTCTTTGAGGTTCTATGTGTTGGTTTGAATAGATGAATTGAGATTGGGTGATGCATATCGTACAATCATGCCCATGGATACTTGAGGTGACATTGGAGTATCTAGGTGACATTACGGTTTTGGTTGATTTGTGTCTTAAGGTGTTATTCTAGTACGAACTCTAGGGCTGTTTGTGACACTTATAGGAATAGCCCAACGGATTGATTGGAAAGAATAACTTTAAGGTGGTTTCCTACCCTACCATAATCTCTTCGTTTGTTATCCGCTATTAGTTACTTTGGAGTGACTCTTTGTTGCATGTTGAGGGATAGTTATATGATCCAATTATGTTATTATTGTTGAGAGAACTTGCACTAGTGAAAGTATGAACACTAGGCCTTGTTTCCTATCATTGCAATACCGTTTACGCTCACTTTTACAGTTAGTTACCTTGCTGTTTTATATTTTCAGTTTACAAAAACCTGTATCTACCATCCATATTGCACTTGTATCACCATCTCTTCGCCGAACTAGTGCACCTATACAGTTTACCATTGTATTGGGTGTATTGGGGACACAAGAGACTCTTTGTTATTTGGTTGCAGGATTGCTTGAGAGAGACCATCTTCATCCTACGCCTCCAACGGATTGATAAACCTTAGGTCATCCACTTGAGGGAAATTTGCTACTGTCCTACAAACCTCTGCACTTGGAGGCCCAACAACGTCTACAAGGAGATGGTTGCGTAGTAGACATCAAGCTCTTTTCTGGCGCCGTTGCCGGGGAGGTTAGTGCTTGAAGGTATATCTTTAGATCTTGCAATCGAATCTTTTTGTTTCTTGTTTTAGCACTAGTTTAGTTTATAAAAGAAAACTACCAAAAAAATGGAATTGAGTTTGTCTCATATGCTTCATCTTTTTAATATCTTTCGTGAGTATGATGGAAAGGAAAATTGTGCCGAAGTGTTAGAAGAAGAATGCATTAAAATATTTGGCACTAAATATTTGAATAATGAGCATGATTGCAATGTTGTTAGCATGAATTCCTTGAATATCCATGACGCTAATGATATCGAAAGCCACAATCTTGGGGAAGCTATGTTTGATGAAGATGATACTTTTTGTCCCCCAAGCTTTGATGAGCAAATTTACTATGATGAAAGGATGCATCCTATCTATGATGATTATTGTGATGACACTTATGCTATAAAGAATAATGATAACCATGAAACTTGTCATCTCGATCTTAATTTTCAATCTCATGATAGTTATTTTGTTGAGTTTGCTCCCACTTTTATTCATGAGAAGAAATTTGCATATGTGGAGAGTAGTAAAATTTCTATGCTAGTAGATCATGAAAGGAATGATTTAGGTGTTGGTTATATTGTTGAATTCATTCATGATGCTACTGAAAATTATTATGAGGGAGGAACATATGCTCTTAGGAATTGCAATAATATCAAGTTTCCTCTCTATGTGCTTAAAGTTTTGAAGTTATGCTTGTTTTGCCTTCCTATGCTAGTTGATTATTGTTCCCATAAGTTGTTTGATCACAAAGTCCCTATGCATAGGAAGTGAGTTAGACTTAAATGTGTTAGTCATATTCTTCATGATGCTCTCTTTATGTTTCAATTCTTATCTTTTATGTGAGCATCATTGAAATCATTATGCCTAGTTAGGGGCATTAAACGATAACGCTTGTTGGGAGGCAACCCAATTTTATTATAGTTTCTTGCTTTTTGGTTCTTCTTAGGAATAAATAACCCATCTACCTTCTGTTTGGATGTGGTTTGTGTTTTAATTAGTGTATGTGCCAAGTTAGACCTATTGGATCTTCTTGGATGATAGTTATTTGATCTTGCTGTAATTTCCAGAAACATTGCGCTTAGTGCCCGAATTATTAAAAATCACCAGAACGTGATAAAATACGGATTCCAATTTCTGCTGATCAATAAACAAATTTCTAGGTCTTCCAATTTTGGTAAATTTTTTGGAGTTCCGTAAGTTTACGTTAGTTACAGATTACTACAGACTGTTCTGTTTTTGACATATTCTGTTTTTCGTGTGTTGTTTGCTTATTTTGATGAATCTATGGCTAGTAAAATAGTTTATAAACCATAGAGAAGTTGGAATACAATAGGTTTAACACCAATATAACTAAAGAATGAGTTCATTACAGTACCTTGAAGTGGTGTTTTGTTTTCTTTCGCTAACGGAGCTCACGAGTTTTCTGTTAAGTTTTGTGTTGGGAAGTTTTGAAGTTTTGGGTAAAGATTCGATGGGCTATGGAATAAGGAGTGGCAGGTGTTGGAAATATGCCCTAGAGACAATAATAAATTGGTTATTATTATTATATTTCCTTGTTCATGATAATCGTTTATTATCCATGCTATAATTGTATTGATAGGAAACTCAGATACATGTGTGGGTACATAGACAACACCATGTCCCTAGTAAGCCATTAGTTGACTAGCTCGTTGATCAATAGATGGTTACGGTTTCCTGACCATGGACATTGGATGTCGTTGATAACGGATCACGCCATTAGGAGAATGATGTGATGGACAAGACCCAATCCTAAGCCTAGCACAAAGATCGTAGTTCAGTATGCTAAAGCTTTTCTAATGTCAAGTATCATTTCCTTAGACCATGAGATTGTGCATCTCCCGGATACCGTAGGAATGCTTTGGTGTACCAAACGTCACAACGAATCTGGGTGGCTATAAAGGTGCACTACGGTATCTCCGAAAGTGTCATTGGGTTGGCATGAATCGAGCGGGATTTGTCACTCCGTGTGACGGAGAGGTATCTCTGGGCCCACTCGGTAGGACATCATCATAATGTGCACAATGTGACCAAGGGGTTGATCACGGGATGATGTGTTACGGAACGAGTAAAGAGACTTGCCGGTAACGAGATTGAACAAGGTATCGGGATACCGATGATCGAATCTCGGGCAAGTACTATACCGCTAAACAAAGGGAATTGAATACGGGATTGATTGAATCCTCGACATCGCGGTTCATCCGATGAGATCATCGTGGAACATGTGGGAGCCAACATGGGTATCCAGATCCCGCTGTTGGTTATTTGCCGGAGAGTTGTCTCGGTCATGTCTGCATGGTTCCCGAACCCGTAGGGTCTACACACTTAAGGTTCGATGATGCTAGGGTTATAAAGGAAGTTTGTATGTGGTTACCGCATGTTGTTTGGAGTACCGGATGAGATCCCGGACGTCACGAGGAGTTCTGGAATGGTCCGGAGGTAAAGATTTATATATGGGAAGTCCTGTTTTCGTTACCGGAAAAGTTTCGGGTGTTATCGGTAACGTACCGGGACCACCGGGAGGGTCCTGGGGGTCCACCAAGTGGGGCCACTGGCCCCAGAGGGATGCATGGGCCAAGTGTGGGAGGGTACCAGCCCCAGGTGGGCTGGTGCGCCCCCCAGTCGGGCTCAAGGTGCCTAGGGTTTGGGGAGGGGGCGCCTCCACCTTGCTTGGGGGGCAAGTTTCCCCTCTCCCCCCCTTGGCCGCACCCTAGATGGGATCTAGGGGCTGCCGCATCCCTTGGGGTGGGAACCCTAAAGGGGGCGCAGACCCCTCCCTCTCCCCTATATATAGTTGAGGTCTTTGGGGCTGCCAACACAAGAGTTTCCACCTCTCCCTGGCGCAGCCCTACCTCTCTTTCTCCTCATCTCTTGCGGCGCTTGGCGAAGCCCTGCTGGAGTGACACGCTCCTCCATCACCACCACGCCGTTGTGCTGCTGCTGGACGGAGTCTTCCTCAACCTCTCCCTCTCTCCTTGCTGGATCAAGGAACGGGAGACGTCACCGGGCTCCACGTGTGTTGAACGCGGAGGTGCCGTCCGTTCGGCACTAGGATCTCCGGTGATTTGGATCACGACGAGTATGACTCCTTCAACCCGTTCACTTGAACGCTTCCACTTAGCGATCTACAAGGGTATGTAGATACACTCTCCTTCCCCTCGTTGCTAGATTACTCCATAGATTGATCTTGGTGATGCGTAGAAAATTTTGAATTTCTGCTACGTTCCCCAACAGTGGCATCATGAGCTAGGTCTATGCGTAGTTTCTATGCACGAGTAGAACACAAGTTTGTGTGGGCGTTGATTTTGTTCAATATGCTTACCGTTACTAGTCCAATCTTGTTTCGACGGCATTGTGGGATGAAGCGGCCCGGACCGACCTTACACGCACACTTACGTGAGACAGGTTCCACCGACTGACATGCACTTGTTGCATAAGGTGGCTAGCGGGTGCCAGTCTCTCCCACTTTAGTCGGATCGGATTCGATGAAAAGGGTCCTTATGAAGGGTAAATAGCAATTGACATATCACGTTGTGGTTTTTGCGTAGGTAAGAAACGTTCTTGCTAGAAACCCATAGCAGCCACATAAAACATGCAAACAACAATTAGAGGACGCCTAACTTGTTTTTGCGGGGTATGCTATGTGATGTGATATGGCCAAAAGAATGTGATGAATGATATGTGATGTATGAGATTGATCATGTTCTTGTAATAGGAATCACGACTTGCATGTCGATGAGTATGACAACCGGCAGGAGCCATAGGAGTTGTCTTAATTTATTGTATGACCTGCGTGTCAATGAACAATGCCATGTAATTACTTTACTTTATTGCTAAACCGTTAGCCATAGTAGTAGAAGTAATAGTTGGCGAGACAACTTCATGGAGACACGATGATGGAGATCATGGTGTCATGCCGGTGACGATGATGATCATGGAGCCCCGAAGATGGAGATCAAAAGGAGCAAAATGATATTGGCCATATCATGTCACTTTTGATTGCATGTGATGTTTATCAGGTTTATGCATCTTATTTTCTTAGAACGACTATAGTAAATAAGATGACCCCTCATTAAAATTTCAAGAAAGTGTTCCCCTAACGTGCAACGTTGCTATGAAAGTTCGTTGTTTCAAGCACCACGTGATGATCGGTGTGATAGATTCTAACGTTCACATACAACGGGTGTAAGCTAGACTTACACACGCGAAACACTTAGGTTGACTTGACGAGCCTAGCATGTACAGACATGGCCTCGGAACACAAGAGACTGAAAGGTCGAGCATGAGTCGTATGGTAGATACGATCAACATGAAGATGTTCACCGAGATAACTAGTCCGTCTCACGTGATGATCGGACACGGCCTAGTTGATTCGGATCATGTAATCACTTAGATGACTAGAGGGATGTCTATGTGAGTGGGAGTTCATGAGATGAACTTAATTATCCTGAACATAGTAAAAAAAACCTTTGCAAATTATGTCATAGCTCGCGCTTTAGTTCTACTGTTTTAGATATGTTCCTAGAGAAAATATAGTTGAAAGTTGACAGTAGCATTTATGCGGACAGTAGAAGGCTTATGTCCTTAATGCACCGCTCGGTGTGCTGGACCTCGAACATGGTCTGTGGATGTTGCGAACATCTGACATACACGTTTTGATAACTACGTGATAGTTCAGTTAAACGGGTTAGAGTTGAGGCACCAAAGACGATTTTGAAACGTCGCGAAACATATGAGATGTTTCGAGGGCTGAAATAGGAATTTCAGGCTCGTGCCCACGTCAAGAGGTATAAGACCTCCGACGAGTCTCTTAGCATGCAATCTAAGGGAGAAAAGCTCAATCGTTGAGCTCGTGCTTAGATTGTCTGAGTACAACAATCACTTGAATCGAGTGGGAGTTAATCTTCCAGATGAGATAGTGATGTTTCTCCAAAGTCATTGCCACCAAGCTGCTAGAGCTTCGTGATGAACTATAACATATCAGGGATAGATATGATGATCCTTGAGCTATTCGCGATGTTTGGCACCGCGAAAGTAGAAATCAAGAAGGAGCATGAATTGTTGATGGTTAGTGAAACCATTAGTTTCAAGAAGGGCAAGGGCAAGAAGGGATACTTCATGAAACGGCAAATCAGTTGCTGCTCTGGTGAAGAAACTCAAAGTTTGAACCCATCCGAGACTAAGTGCTTCTGTAATGAGGGGAACGGTCATTGAAGCAGAACTACCCTAGATACTTGGTAGATGAGAAGGCTGGCAAGGTCGATAGAAGTATATTGGATATACATTATGTTAATGTGTACTTTACTAGTACTCCCAGTAGCACCAGGGTATTAGATACCGGTTCGGTTGCTAAGTGTTAGTAACTCGAAATAAAAGCTACGGAACAAATGGAGACTAGCTAAAGGTGAGATGACGATATGTGTTGGAAGTGTTTCCAAGCTTGATGTGATTAAGCATCGCATACTCCCTCTACCATCAAGATTGGTGTTAGACCTAAATAATTGTTATTTGGTGTTTGCGTTGAGCATAGACATGATTGGATTATGTCTATCGCAATATGGTTATTCATTTAAGGAGAATAATGGTTACTCTGTTTATTTGAATAATACCTTCAACGGTCTTGCACCTAAAAGAATGGTTTATTGAATCTCGATCGTAGTGATACACATTTTCATGCCAAAAGATATAAGATAGTAATGATAGTACCACTTACTTGTGGCACTGCCATGTAAGTCATATTGGTATAAAACGCATGAAGAAGCTCCATGTTGATGGATCTTTGGACTCACTCGTTTTTGAAAAGTTTGAGGCATGCGAACCATGTCTGTTGGTGTATACGCATGAAGAAACTCCATGCAGATGGATCGTTCGGACTCACTTGATTTTGAATCACTTGAGATATGCAAATCATACCACATGGGCAAGATGAATGAAAAGCCTCGTTTTCAGAAAGATGGAACAAGATAGCAACTTGTTGGAAGTAACACATTTTGATGTGTGCAGTCCAATGAGTGCTGAGGCATGCAGTGAATATCGTTATGTTCTTACTTCACAGATGATTTGAGTAAATTGGTTATTATTATTATATTTCCTTGTTCATGATAATCGTTTATTATCCATGCTATAATTGTATTGATAGGAAACTCAGATACATGTGTGGGTACATAGACAACACCATATCCCTAGTAAGCCATTAGTTGACTAGCTCGTTGATCAATAGATGGTTACGGTTTCCTGACCATGGACATTGGATGTCGTTGATAACGGGATCACGTCATTAGGAGAATGATGTGATGGACAAGACCCAATCCTAAGCCTAGCACAAAGATCGTGTAGTTCGTATGCTAAAGCTTTTCTAATGTCAAGTATCATTTCCTTAGAC
This sequence comes from Aegilops longissima, assembly GCA_021605205.1. Taxonomy (NCBI): domain Eukaryota; kingdom Viridiplantae; phylum Streptophyta; class Magnoliopsida; order Poales; family Poaceae; genus Aegilops; species Aegilops longissima. The sequence goes on from CM038682.1 coordinate 357,690,924, forward strand.
CATGAGATTGTGCAACTCCCGGATACCGTAGGAATGCTTTGGGTTTACCAAACGTCACAACGTAACTAGGTGGCTATAAAGGTGCACTATGGGTATCTCGAAAGTGTCATTGGGTTGGTACGAATCGAGGCTGGATTTGTCACTCCGTGTGACGGAGAGGTATCTCTGGGCCCACTCGGTAGGACATCATCATAATGTGCACAATGTGACCAAGGGGTTGATCACGGGATGATGTGTTACGGAATGAGTAAAGAAACTTGCCGGTAACGAGATTGAACAAGGTATCGGGATACCGACGATCGAATCTCGGGCAAGTACTATACCGCTAGACAAAGGGAATTGAATACGGGATTGATTGAATCCTTGACATCGTGGTTCATCCGATGAGATCATCGTGGAACATGTGGGAGCCAACATGGGTATCCAAATCCCGTTGTTGGTTATTGGCCGGAGAGTTGTCTCGGTCATGTCTGCATGGTTCCCGAACCTGTAGGGTCTACACACTTAAGGTTCGATGACGCTAGGGTTATAAAGGAAGTTTGTATGTGGTTACCGAATGTTCTTCGGAGTCCCGGATGAGATCTCGGACGTCACGAGTAGTTCCAGAATGGTCCGGAGGTAAATATTTATATATGGGAAGTCCTGTTTTGGTCATCAGAAAAGTTTCGGGTGTTATCGGTAACGTACCGGGACCACCGGGATCCACCAAGTGGGGCCACCGGCCCCAGAGGGCTGCATGGGCCAAGTGTGGGAGGGGACCAGTCCCAGGTGGGCTGGTGCCCCCCCCCCCACTAGGGCTCAAGGCGCCTAGGGTTTGTGGAGGGGGCGCCTCCACCTTGTTTGGGGGCAAGTTTCCCCTCTTCCCCCCCCCCCCTTGGCCGCACCCTAGATGGGATCTAGGGGCTGCCGCATCCCTTTGGGTGGGAACCCTAAAGGGGGCGCAGCCCCCTCCCTCTCCCCTATATATAGTTGAGGTCTTTGGGGCTGCCAACACAAGAGTTTCCACCTCTCCCTGGCGCAGCCCAACCTCTCTTTCTCCTCATCTCTTGCGGCGCTTGGCGAAGCCCTGCTGGAGTGCCACGCTCCTCCATCACCACCACGCCGTTGTGCTGCTGCTGGACGGAGTCTTCCTCAACCTCTCCCTCTCTCCTTGCTGGATCAAGGCACGGGAGACGTCACCGGGCTGCACGTGTGTTGAACGCGGAGGTGCCGTCCGTTCGGCACTAGGATCTCTGGTGATTTGGATCATGACGAGTACGACTCCTTCAAACCGTTCACTTGAACGCTTCCGCTTAGCGATCTACAAGGGTATGTAGATACACTCTCCTTCCCCTTGTTGCTAGATTACTCCGTAGATTGATCTTGGTGATGCGTAGAAAATTTTGAATTTCTGCTATGTTCCTCAACAGCAAGAGCCTAAGCTTGGGGATGCCAAAGGCACCCCAAGGTAATATTCAAGGATAACCAAGAGCCCAAGCTTGGGGATGCCCCGGAAGGCATCCCCTCTTTCGTCTTCATTCATCGGTAACTTTACTTGGAGCTATATTTTTATTCACCATATGATATGTGTTTTGCTTGGAGCATCATTTTCTTTTGTTAGTATTTGCTTGCTGTTATTTAGAATAGTGTTTTGCATCTCTAGTTTCAATAAAAGTGTCAAGGATAGCTTTTGCCATGCTTATTTTGCAAGTATGCATGTTGTTGTTTGAAAACAGAAAGTTTACCGCTGTTGAAAAAATTCCCTAGAAAATTCAGAATGTGATAAAATGTTGAAACCTTTTCCATAATAAGCTCTGATAAATTTACTACAGTGGGAATTTTCTTTTATAATCTTTGGAGTTAGGGAAGTATGATGAATCTTGCATTCTTTACAGACTGTACTGTTTTGGGAGATTGCTGTTATGTTTGCATTGTTTGCATATGTTTGCTTGTTTAATTATTCTATTTGATGATAGGAGTATTAAATATGCAGAGGCATTTAGTATGCAATGTTGAATAATAATTTTAGTGATTTGTTACCGTAGAAAATGATAAGGTTTTGCATTGGTTTATACTTACTTATCTCACAATTTCTTGTTGAGTTTGGTGTGGATGAAGCTTTCGAGATTTAGGAAACCGAGATATAAAAGGAATTAAGGAGACACAAAATCTCAATCTTGGGGTTGCCCAAGGCACCCCAAGATAATATTTCAAGAAGTCTCAAGCATCTAAGCTTGGGGATACCCCAGTAGGCATCCCATCTTTCTTCTCCAACAATTATCGGTTAGTATCGGTTGAACCTAAGTTTTTGCTTCTTCACATGATGTGTGCTATCCTAGAAATGTCGTTTTCTTTAGCTTTGCTTGCTGTTTGAATAAAGTACCAAGATCTGAAATTATTAAATGGGAGAGTCTTCACATAGTTTCATAATTATTCGACTACTCATCGATCTTCACTTATATCTTTCGGAGTAGTTTGTTGTTTGCTCTAGTGCTTCACTTATATCTTTTAGAGCACGGCGGTGGATTTATTTTGAAGAAATATATGAACTCTCATACTTCACTTAGATTATTTTGAGAGTCTTAAATAGCATGGTAATTTGCTTAGATAATCCTAAATATGCTAAGCATACAAGATTTGTAAGAATTCTTATGAGTGTGTTGAATACTATGAGAAGTTTGATGTTTGATAATTGTTTTGAGATATGAAGATGGTGATATTAGAGTCATGCTAGTTGAGTAGTTGTGAATTTGAGGAACACTTGTGTTAAAGTTTGTGATTCCCGTAGCATGCACGTATAGTGAACCGTTATGTGATGAAGTCGGAGCATGATTTATTTATTGATTGTCTTCCTTATGAGTGGCGGTCGGGGACGAGCGATGGTCTTTTCCTACCAATCTATCCCCCTAGGAGCATGCGCGTAATACTTTGCTTTGATAACTTGTAGATTTTTGCAATAAGTATATGAGTTCTTTATGACTAATGCTGAGTCCATGGATTATACGCACTCTCACCCTTCCACCATTGCTAGCCTCTCTAATACCGCGCACCTTTCGCCGGTATCATACACCCACCATATACCTTCCTCAAAACAGCCACCATACCTACCTATCATGGCATTTCCATAGCCATTCCGAGATATATTGGCATGCAACTTTTCACCGTTCCGTTTATTATGACACGCTCCATCATTGTCATATTGCTTTGCGTGATCATGTAGTTGACATCGTATTTGTGGTAAAGCCACCGTTCATAATTCTTTCATACATGTCACTCATGAATCATTGCACATCCCGGTATACCGCCGGAGGCATTCATATAGAGTCATATTTTGTTCTAAGAATCTAGTTGTAATTCATGAGTTGTAAGTAAATAAAAGTGTGATGATCATCATTATTAGAGCATTGTCCCAGTGAGGAAAGGATGATGGAGACTATGATTCCCCCACAAGTCGGATGAGACTCCGGACAAAAAATAAAAAATAAAAAGAAAATAAGAGGCCATAAAAAAAGAGAAAGGCCCAAATAAAAAAATGAGAGAAAAAGAGAGAAGGGACAATGCTACTATCCTTTTACCACACTTGTGCTTCAAAGTAGCACCATGATCTTCATGATAGAGAGTCTCCTATGATATCACTTTCATATACTAGTGGGAATTCTCATTAAAGAACTTGGCTTGTATATTCCAATGATGGGCTTCCTCAAATTACCCTAGGTCTTCGTGAGCAAGCGAGTTGGATGCACACCCACTTAGTTTCTTTTGTTGAGCTTTCATATACTTATAGCTCTAGTGCATCCGTTGCATGGCAATCCCTACTCACTCACGTTGATATCTATTAATGGGCATCTCCATAGCCCGTTGATACGCCTAGTTGATGTGAGACTATCTCCTTATTTTTTGTCTTCTCCACAACCATCGTCTATTCCACCTATAGTGCTATCTCCATGGCTCACGCTCATGTATTGCGTGAAAGTTGAAAAGGTTTGAGAAAGTCAAAAGTATGAAACAATTGCTTGGCTTATCATCGGGGTTGTGCATGATTTAAATACTTTGTGTGGTGAAGATAGAGCATAGCCAGACTATATGATTTTGTAGGGATAACTTTCTTTGGCCATGTTATTTTGAGAAGACATAATTGCTTTGTTAGTATGCTTGAAGTATTATTATTTTTATGTCAATATGAACTTTTCTCTTCAATCTTTCGGATCTGAATATTCATATCACAAGTAAGAAGAATTACATTGAAATTATGCCAACTAGCATTCCACATCAAAAATTATCTTTTTTTATCATTTACCTACTCGAGGACGAGCAGGAATTAAGCTTGGGGATGCTTGATACGTCTCCAACGTATCTATAATTTTTTATTGCTCCATGCTATATTATCTACTGTTTTGGGCAATATTGGTCTTTATTATCCACTTTTATATTATTTTTGGGACTAACCTATTAACCGGAGGCCCAACCCAGATTTGTTGTTTTATGCCTATTTCAGTGTTTCGAGGAAAAGGATATCAAACGGAGTCGAAACGGAACGAAATCAACTGGAGAAGTTATTTTTGGAAGGAAACCTACCGGATAGACTTGGACCCTACATCAGAAGATGAAGGAGGTGCTCACGAGGATAGGGGCGCGTCCCCCTTCCTCGTGGCCCCCCTTCGGTCCACCGACGTACCCCCTGCACCCATATATACCTACGTATCGTAAAACTTCCAGAACGGAGATTAGATCTGGAGTTCCGCCGCCGCAAGCCTCTGTAGCCACCAAAACCTCTCGGGACCTGTTCAAGACACCCGGAGGGGGAACCCTCACCGGTGGCCATCTTCATCATCCCGGCGCTCTCCATGACGAGGAGGGAGTAGTTCACCCTCGGGGCTGAGGGTATGTACCATTAGCTATGTGTTTAATCTCTCTCTCTCTCGTGTTCTTGATTTGGCACGATGTAGATATATCGCAAGCTTTGCTATTATAGTTGGATCTTATGTTTCTTCACCCCCTCCTCTCTCTTGTAATGGATTGAGTTTTCCCCCTGAAGTAATCTTATCGAATTGAGTCTTTAAAGATTTGAGAACACTTGATGTATGTCTTGCCATGCGTATCTGTGGTGACAATGGGATATCACGTGATTCACTTGATGTATGCTTTGGTGATCAACTTGCGGGTTCCGCCCATGAACTAGATTATTGACTCTAGTGCAAGTGGGATACTGAAGGAAATATGCCCTAGAGGCAATAATAAAGTTATTATTTATTTCCTTATATCATGATAAATGTTTATTATTCATGCTAGAATTGTATTAACCGGAAACATAATACATGTGTGAATATATAGACAAACAGAGTGTCACTAGCATGACTCTACTTGACTAGCTCGTTGATCAAAGATGGTTAAGTTTCCTAGCCATAGACATGAGTTGTCATTTGATTAACGGGATCACATGATTAGGAGAATGATGTGATTTTCTTGACCCATTCCGTTAGCTTAGCACTATCGTTTAGTATGTTGCTATTGCTTTCTTCATGACTTATACATGTTCCTATGACTATGAGATTATGCAACTCCCGTTTACCGGAGGAACACTTTGTGTGCTACCAAACGTCACAACGTAACTGGGTGATTATAAAGGTACTCTACAGGTGTCTCCGAAGGTACATGTTGGGTTGGCGTATTTCGAGATTAGGATTTGCCACTCCGATTGTCGGAGAGGTATCTCTGGGCCCTCTCGGTAATGCACATAACTTAAGAATTGCAAGCATTGCAACTAATGAGTTAGTTGCGGGATGATGTATTACGGAACGAGTAAAGAGACTTGCCGGTAACGAGATTGAACTAGATATTGAGATACCAACGATCGAATCTCGGGCAAGTAACATACCGATGACAAAGGGAACAACGTATGTTGTTATGCGGTCTGACCGATAAAGATCTTCATAGAATATGCAGGAGCCAATATGAGCATCCAGGTTCCGCTATTAGTTATTGACCGGAGACGTGTCTCGGTCATGTCTACATAGTTCTCAAAGCCGTAGGGTCCGCACGCTTAACGTTACGATGATAGTTATATTATGAGTTTACATGTTTTGATGTACCGAAGGAGTTCTGAGTCTCGGATGAGATCGGGGACATGACGAGGAGTCTCGAAATGGTCGATACGTAAAGATCGATATATTGGACGACTATATTCGGACATCGGAAAGGTTCCGAGTGATTCGGGTATTTATCGGAGTACCAAGAGTTACGGAATTCGCCGGGAGTATATGGGCCTTATTGGGCCATATGGGAATAGAGGAGAGAGGCCAAAGGAAGGAGGCCCCCCCTGGTCCGAATTGGACAAGGGTGCAGCCCCTTTTCTTCTTCTCTCCTCCTCTTTCCTTCTCTCCTACTCCAACAAGGAAAGGAGGAGTCCTACTCCGGTGGGAGTAGGACTCCCCTGCGCGCCCTCCTCCTAGGCCGGCCGCCTCCCCTTGCTCCTTTATATACGGGGCCGGGGCACCCATGGACACAACAATTGATCCCTTGGATCTCTTAGCGTAAAGCGGTGCCCCCTCCACCATATTCCACCTCGATAATATCAGAAGCGGTGCTTAGGCGAAAGCCTCGCATCGGTAGAACATCAACATCGTCACCACACCGTCGTGCTGACGAAACTCTCCCTCAACACTCGGCTGGATCGGAGTTCGAGGGACGTCATCGGGCTGAACGTGTGCTGAACTCGGAGGTGCCGTGCGTTTGGTACTTGATTGCTCGGATCGTGAAGAGGTACGACTACATCAACCGCATTGTGCTAACGCTTCCGCTTTCGGTCTACGAGGGTACGTGGACAACACTCTCCCCTCTCATTGCTATGCATCACCATGATCTTGCGTGTGCGTAGGAATTTTTTTGAAATTACTATGTTCCCCAATAGTGGCATCCGAGCCTGGTTTTATGCGTAGATGTCATATGCACGAGTAGAACACAAGTGAGTTGTGGGCGATATAAGTCATAATGCTTACCAGCATGTCATACTTTGGTTCGGTGGTATTGTTGGATGAAGCGGCCCAGACCGACATTACGCGTACGCTTACGCGAGACTGGTTCTACCGACGTGCTTTGCATACAGGTGGCTGGCAGGTGTCAGTTTCTCCAACTTTAGTTGAACCGAGTGTGGCTACGCCCGGTCCTTGCGAAGGTTAAAACAGCACCAACTTGACAAACTATCGTTATGGTTTTGATGCGTAGGTAAGAACGGTTCTTGCTAAGCCCGTAGCAGCCACGTAAAATTTGCAACAACAAAGTAGAGGACTTCTAACTTGATTTTGCAGGGCATGTTGTGATGTGATATGGTCAAGGCATGATGCTAAATTTTATTGTATGAGATGATCATGTTTTGCTGAAGTTATCGGCAACTGGCAGAAGCCTTATGGTTGTCCCTTTATTGCATAAGATGCAAGCGCCAAATAATTGTTTTACTTTATCGCTATGCGATAGCAATAGTTGCAAGAGCAATAATTGGCAAGACGACCATGTGACGACACATTGATATAGATCAATATGATGGAGATCATAATGTCATGCCGGTGACGATGGAAATCATGACGATGCTTTGGAGATGGAGATCAAAGGCACAAGATGATGATGGCCATATCATGTCACATATTTTGATTGCATGTGATGTTTATCTTTTATACATCTTATTTTGCTTAGTTCGGCGGTAGCTTTATAAGATGACCTCTCACTAAATTATCAAGGTATAAGTGTTCTCCCGAGTATGCACCGCTGCGAAAGTTCTTCATCTTTGAGACACCACGTGATGATCGGGTGTGATAGGCTCTACGTTCAAATACAACGGTGCAAAACAGTTGCACACGCTGAATACTCAGTTAAACTTGACGAGCCTAGCATATAACAGATATGGCCTCGGAACACGGAGACCGAAAGGTCGAGCGTGAATCATATAGTAGATATGATCAACATAGTGATGTTCACCATTGAAACTACTCCATCTCACGTGATGATCGGACATGGTTTAGTTGATTTGGATCATGTGATCACTTAGAGGATTAGAGGGATGTCTATCTAAGTGGGAGTTCTTAAGTAATATGATTAAATTGAACTTAAATTTATCATGAACTTAGTCCTGATAGTATTTTGCAAATTATGTTGTAGATCAATAGCTCCCGTCGTTGCTTCCCTGTGTTTATTTTGATATGTTCCTAGAGAAAACTAAGTTGAAAGATGTTAGTAACAATGATGCGGATTGGATCCGTGATCCGAGGTTTATCCTCATTGCTGGACAGAAGAATTATGTCCTTGATGAACCGCTAGGTGACAGACCTATTGCAGGAGCAGATGCAGACGTTATGAATGTTTGGCTAGCTCAATATGATGACTACTTGATAGTTTAGTGCACCATGCTTAACGGCTTAGAATCGGGACTTCAAAGACGTTTTGAACGTCATGGACCATATGAGATGTTCCAGGAGTTGAAGTTAATATTTCAAGCAAATACCCGAGTTGAGAGATATGAAGTCTCCAACAAGTTCTATAGTTAAAAGATGGAGGAGAATAGCTCAAGCAGTGAGCATGTGCTCAGATTGTCTGGGTACTACAATCGCTTGAATCAAGTGGGAGTTAATCTTCCAGATAATATAGTGATTGACAGAATTCTCTTGTCACCATCACCAAGTTAGTAGAACTTCGTGATGAACTATAATATGCAAGGGATAACGTAAACGATTCCCAAGCTCTTCGTGATGCTGAAATCGACGAAGGTAGAAATCAAGAAAAACATCAAGTGTTGATGGTTGACAAGACCACTAGTTTCAATAAAAGGGCAAAGGGAAGAAGAAGGGGAACTTCAAGAAAAACAGCAAACAAGTTGCTCAAGTGAAGAAGCCCAAGTCTGGTCCTAAGCCTGAGACTAAGTGCTTCTACTGCAAAGGAACTGGTCGCTGGAAGTGGAACTGCCCCAAGTATTTGGCGGATAAGAAGGATGGCAAAGTGAACAAAGGTATATTGGATATACATGTTATTGATGTGTACTTCACTAGTGTTTATAGCAACCCCTCAGCATTTGATACTGGTTCAGTTGCTAAAAGTAGTAACTTGAAATGGGAGTTGCAGAATAACAAAAACTAGTTAAGGGCAAGGTGACGATGTGTGTTGGAAGTAGTTCCAAGATTGATATGATCATCATCGCACACTCCCTATACTTTCGGGATTAGTGTTGAACCTAAGTAAGTGTTATTTGGTGTTTGCGTTCAACATGAATATGATTTGATCATGTTTATTGCAATACGGTTATTCATTTAAGTTAGAGAATAATTGTTGTTCTGTTTACATGAATAAAACCTTCTATGGTCATACACCCAATGAAAATGGTTCGTTGGATCTCGATCGTAGTGATACACATATTCATAATATTCAAGCCAAAAGATGCAAAGTTAATAATGATAGTGCAACTCATTTGTGGCACTGCCGCTTAGGTCATATTGGTGTAAAGCGCATGAAGAAACTCCATGCTGATGGGATTTTGGAATCACTTGATTATGAATCACTTGATGCTTGCGAACCATGCCTTATGGGCAAGATGACTGAAGACTCTGTTCTCCGGAACAATGGAGTGAGCAACTGACTTATTGGAAATAATACATACTGATGTATGCGATCCGATGAGTGTTGAAGCTCGCGGCGGGTATCGTTATTTTCTGACCTTCACAGATGATTTGGGCAGATATGGGTATATCTACTTGATGAAACATAAGTCTGAAACATTTGAAAAAGTTCAAAGAATTTCAGAGTGAAGTGGAAAATCATCGTGACAAGAAAATAAGGTTATTACGATCTGATCGCAGGAGACAAATATTTGAGTTACGAGTTTGGTCTTCAATTAAAACAATGTGGAATAGTTTCACAAATGCGTGCCACCTGGAACACCACAACATAATGGTGTGTCCGAACGTCATAACCGTACTTCATTGGATATTGTACAATCTATGATGTTTCTTACCGGTTTACCACTATCATTTTGGGGTCATGCATTAAAGACAGCTGCATTCACGTTAAAAAGGGGCACCATCTAAGTCCGTTGAGACGACACAATATGAACTGTGGTTTGGCAAGAAACCAAAGTTGTCGTTTCTTAAAGTTTGGGGTTGCGATGCTTATGTGAAAAGTTTCATCCTGATAAGCTCAAACCCAAATCGGAGAAATGTGTCTTCATAGGATACCCAAAGGAGAAAGTTGGGTACACCTTCTATCACAGATCCGAAGGCAAGACATTCATTGCTAAGAATGGATCCTTTCTAGAGAAGGAGTTTCTCTCGAAAGAAGTGAGTGGGAGGAAAGTAGAACTTGATAAGGTAATTGTACCTTCTCCCTTATTGAAAGTAGTTCATCACGAAATCTATTCCGTGACTACTACACCAATTAGTGAGGAAGCTAATGATGATGATCATGTAACTTCAGATCAAGTTACTACCGAATCTCGTAGGTAAACCAGAGTGAGATCCGCACCAGAGTGGTACGGTAATCCAGTTCTGGAAGTCATGTTACTAGACCATGACGAACTTGCGAACTATGAGGAAGCGATGATGAGCCCATATTCCGCGAAATGGTTTGAGGCCATGAAATCTGAGATAGGATCCATGTATGAGAACAAAGTATGGACTTTGGTTGACTTGCCCGATGATCAGGAAGACATAGAAAATAAATGGATCTTCAAGAGGAAGACGGACGCTGATAGTAGTGTTACTATCTACAAAGCTAGACTTGTCGAAAAAGGTTTTTGACAAAGTTCAAGGTGTTGACTACGATGAGATTTCTCACTTGTATCTATGCTTAAATTCTGTCCGAATCATGTTAGCAATTGCCGCATTTTATGAAATCTGGCAAATGGATAACAAAATTGCAATCCTTAATGGATTTCTTAAAGAAGAGTTGTATATGATGCAACCAGAAGGTTTTGTCAATCCTAAAGCTGTTAACAAAATGTGCAAGCTCCAGGGATCCATCTATGGACTGGTGCAAGCATCTTGGAGTTGGAATATACGCTTTGATAAGTTGATCAAAGGATATAGTTTTATACAGACTTGCGGTGAAGCTTGTATTTACAAGAAAGTGAGTGTGAGCACTACAACATTTCTGATAAGTATATGTGAATGACATATTGTTGATCGGAAATAATGTAGAATTATTCTGCAAAGCATAAAGGAGTGTTTGAAAGGAGTTTTTCAAAGAAATACCTTGGTGAAGCTGCTTACATATTGAGCATCAAGATCTATAGAGATAGATCAAGACGCTTGATAAGTTTTTCCAATGAGTACATACCTTGACAAGATTTTGAAGTAGTTCAAAATGGAACAGTCAAAGAAAGAGTTCTTGCCTGTGTTACATGGTGTGAAATTGAGTAAGACTCAAAACCCGACCACGGCAGAAGATAGAAAGAGAATGAAAGTCATTCCCTATGCCTTGGCCATAGGTTCTATATAGTATGCCATGCTGTGTACCAGATTTATTGTATACCCTACACTATTTTTGGCAAGGGAGTACAATAGTGATCTAGGAGTAGATCACTGGACAGCGGTCAAAATTATCCTTAGTGGAATAAGGATATGTTTCTCGATTATGGAGGTGACAAAAGGTTCGTCGTAAAGGGTTACGTCGATGCAAGTTTTGATACTAATCCATATGACTCTAAGTATCAATCTGGATACATATTGAAAGTGGGAGCAATTAGCTAGAGTAGCTCCGTGCAGAGCATCGTTGACATAGAAATTTGCAAAATACATACGGATCTGAATGTGGCAGACCCGTTGACTAAACTTCTCTCACAAGCAAAACATGATCACACCTTAGTACTCTTTGGGTGTTAATCACATAGCGATGTGAACTAGATTATTGACTCTAGTAAACCCTTTGGGTGTTGGTCACATGACGATGTGAACTATGGGTGTTAATCACATGGTGATGTGAACTATTAGTGTTAAATCATATGGTGATGTGAACTAGATTATTGACTCTAGTGCAAGTGGGAGACTGAAGGAAATATGCCCTAGAGGCAATAATAAAGTTATTATTTATTTCCTTATATCATGATAAATGTTTATTATTCATGCTAGAATTGTATTAACCGGAAACATAATATATGTGTGAATATATAGACAAACAGAGTGTCACTAGTATGCCTCTACTTGACTAGCTTGTTGATCAAAGATGGTTAAGTTTCCTAGCCATAGACATGAGTTGTCATTTGATTAACGGGATCACATCATTAGGAAAATGATGTGATTGACTTGACCCATTCCGTTAGCTTAGCACTCTATCGTTTAGTATGTTGCTATTGCTTTCTTCATGACTTATACATGTTCCTATGACTATGAGATTATGCAACTCCCATTTACCGGAGGAACACTTTGTGTGCTACCAAACGTCAGAACGTAACTGGGTGATTATAAAGGTACTCTACAGGTGTCTCCGAAGGTACATGTTGGGTTGACGTATTTCGAGATTAGGATTTGTCACTCCGATTGTCGGAGAGGTATCTCTGGGCCCTCTCGGTAATGCACATCACTTAAGCCTTGCAAGCATTGCAACTAATGAGTTAGTTGCGGGATGATGTATTACTGAACGAGTAAAGAGACTTGCCGTTAACGAGATTGAACTAGGTATTGAGATACCGACGATCGAATCTCGGGCAAGTAACATACCGATGATAAAGGGAACAACGTATGTTGTTATGCGGTCTGACCGATAAAGATCTTCGTAGAATATGTAGGAGCCAATATGAGCATCCAGGTTCCGCTATTGGTTATTGACCGGAGACGTGTCTCGGTCATGTCTACATAGTTCTCGAACCCGTAGGGTCCGCACGCTTAACATTACGATGACAGTTATATTATGAGTTTATATATTTTGATGTACCGAAGGAGTTCGGAGTCCCGGATGAGATCGGGGACATGATGAGGAGTCTCGAAATGGTCGATACGTAAAGATCGATATATTGGACGAATATATTCGGACATCGGAAAGGTTCCGAGTGATTCGGGTATTTATCGGAGTAACGGAGAGTTACGGGAATTCGCCGGGGAGTATATGGGCCTTATTGGGCCATACGGGAATAGAGGAGAGAGGCCAAAAGGAAGGAGGCGCGCGCCCCCCCTCTGGTCCGAATTGGACAAGGGGTGCAGCCCCCTTTTCCATCTTCCTCTCCTCCTCTTTCCTTCTCTCCTACTCCAACAAGGAAAGGAGGAGTTCTACTCCCGGTGGGACTAGGACTCCCCCCTTGGTGCACCCTCCTCCTAGGCCGGCCGCCTCCCCCTTGCTCCTTTATATACGGGGGCAGGGGGCACCCCATGGACACAACAATTGATCCCTTGGATCTCTTAGCCGTGTGCGGTGCCCCTCCCCACCATATTCCACCTCGATAATACTGTAGCGGTGCTTAGGCGAAGCCCTGCATCGGTAGAACATCAACATCGTCACCACGCCGTCGTGCTGACGAAACTCTCCCTCAACACTCGGGTGGATCGGAGTTCGAGGGACGTCATCGGGCTGAACGTGTGCTGAACTCAGAGGTGTCGTGCGTTCGGTAATTGATCGGTCGGATCGTGAAGACGTACGACTACATCAGCCGCGTTGTGCTAACGCTTCCGCTTTCGGTCTACGAGGGTACGTGGACAACACTCTCCCCTCTCATTGCTATGCATCACCATGATCTTGCGTGTGCGTAGGATTTTTTTGAAATTACTACGTTCCCCAATATCTTCTCCCCCTCTTCTCTCTTGTAATGGATTGAGTTTTCCCCTTGAAGTATTCTTATCGGATTGAGTCTTTAAAGATTTGAGAACACTTGATGTATGTCTTGCCGTGCGTATCTGTGGTGACAATGGGATATCATGTGATTCACTTGATGTATGTTTTGGTGATCAACTTGCGGGTTTCGCCCATGAACCTATGCATAGGGGTTGGCACACGTTTTCGTCGTGATTCTCCGGTAGAAACTTTGGAGCACTCTTTGAGGTTCTATGTGTTGGTTGAGTAGATGAATTGAGATTGTGTGATGCATATCATATAATCATACCCACGGATACTTGAGGTGACATTGGAGTATCTAGGTGACATTAGGTTTTTGGTTGATTTGTGTCTTAAGGTGTTATTCTAGTACGAACTCTAGGGCAGTTTGTGACACTTATAGGAATAGCCCAACGGATTGATTGGAAAGAATAACTTTGAGGTGGTTTCGTACCCTACCATAATCTCTTCGTTTGTTCTCCGTTATTAGTGACTTTGGAGTGACTCTTTGTTGCATGTTGAGGGATAGTTATATGATCCAATTATGTTATTATTGTTGAGAGAACTTGCACTAGTGAAAGTATGAACCCTAGGCCTTGTTTCCTATCATTGCAATACCGTTTACGCTCACTTTTACCGTTAGTTACCTTGCTGTTTTTATATTTTCAGTTTACAAAAACCTATATCTACCATCCATATTGCACTTGTATCACCATCTCTTCACCGAACTAGTGCACCTATACAATTTACCATTGTATTGGGTGTGTTGGGGACACAAGAGACTCTTTGTTATTTGGTTGCAGGGTTGCTTGAGAGAGACCATCTTCATCCTACGCCTCCCACGGATTGATAAACCTTAGGTCATCCACTTGAGGGAAATTTTCTACTGTCCTACAAACCTCTACACTTGGAGGCCCAACAACGTCTACAAGGAGAAGGTTGCGTAGTAGACATCAAGTATCACTGTGCCGGGCAATCTTCTCAACTCCTTGTAGAACCCAAGTTTACGGCAGGAACCTGCAGCTTCATGTAGATGAGAATGAATGCAGGATGCGATCCTATCTATATGCATATGCAAATGCTTATGCAATGATCTTGGTATGCTCATGCATGCATGCAATCTTGGTCAATCCACCCCCCACAGCCTTCTTTATTTTCTCTTGCACGGGGTCATCGCCCCGGCTTTGTGCAAGGGGTTACATGCAGCTGAGGCAAGGCTGATACGTCTCCAACGTATCTATATTTTTTGATTGCTCCATGCTATATTATCTACTGTTTTGGGCAACATTGGGCTTTATTATCCACTTTTATATTATTTTGGGACTAACCTATTAACCGGAGGCCCAGCCTAGATTTGATGTTTTATGCCTATTTGATGTTTGAAGAAAAGGAATATCAAACGAGTCAAACAGAACGAAATCAAGCTGGAGAAGTTATTTTTGGAAGGAAAGCTACGGATGGACTTGGACCCCATGTCGAGCTAAGGGAGGTGCTCACAAGGGTGGGGCGCCCCCAGGCCGCCCCTGCCTCGTGGGGCCCCCAGAGCTCCACCGACGTACCTCCTGCACCCATATATACTCACGTACCCTAAAACTTCCAAAACGGAGATTAGATCGGGAGTTCCGCCGCCGCAAGCCTCTGTAGCCACCAAAAACCAATCGGGACCCTGTTCCAGCACCCTGTAGGAGGGGGGAACCCTTACCGGTGGCCACCTTCATCATCCCGGCGCTTTCCATGACGAGGAGGGAGTAGTGCACCCTCGGGGCTGAGGGTATGTACCAGTAGCTATGTGTTTGATCTCTCTCTCTCTCTCTCTCTCTCTCTCGTGTTCTTGATTTGGAACGATCTTGATGTATCACGAGCTTTGCTATTATAGTTGGATCTTATGTTTCTCCTCCCCCTCTTCTCTCTTGTAATGGATTGAGTTTTCCCCTTGAAGTAATCTTATCGGATTGAGTCTTTAAAGATTTGAGAACACTTGACGTATGTCTTGCCGTGCGTATCTGTGGTGACAATGGGATATCATGTGATTCACTTGATGTATGTTTTGGTGATCAACTTATGGTTCCGCCCATGAACCTATGCATAGGGGTTGGCACACGTTTTCGTCGTGATTCTCCGGTAGAAACTTTGGAGCACTCTTTGAGGTTCTATGTGTTGGTTGAGTAGATGAATTGAGATTGTGTGATGCATATCATATAATCATACCCACGGATACTTGAGGTGACATTGGAGTATCTAGGTGACATTAGGTTTTTGGTTGATTTGTGTCTTAAGGTGTTATTCTAGTACGAACTCTAGGGCTGTTTGTGACACTTATAGGAATAGCCCAACGGATTGATTGGAAAGAATAACTTTGAGGTGGTTTCGTACCCAACCATAATCTCTTCGTTTGTTCTCCGCTATTAGTGACTTTGGAGTGACTCTTTGTTGCATGTTGAGGGATAGTTATATGATCCAATTATGTTATTATTGTTGAGAGAACTTGCACTAGTGAAAGTATGAACCCTAGGCCTTGTTTCCTATCATTGCAATACCGTTTACGCTCACTTTTACCGTTAGTTACCTTGCTGTTTTATATTTTCAGTTTACAAAAACCTATATCTACCATCCATATTGCACTTGTATCACCATCTCTTCGCGAACTAGTGCACCTATACAATTTACCATTGTATTGGGTGTGTTGGGGACACAAGAGACTCTTTGTTATTTGGTTGCGGGGTTGCTTGAGAGAGACCATCTTCATCCCACGCCTCCCACGGATTGATAAACCTTAGGTCATCCACTTGAGGGAAATTTTCACTGTCCTACAAACCTCTACACTTGGAGGCCCAACAACGTCTACAAGGAGAAGGTTGCGTAGTAGACATCAAGTATCTTGTGCGGGCAATCTTCTCAACTCCTTGTAGAACCCAAGTTTACGGCAGGAACCTGCAGCTTCATGTAGATGAGAATGAATGCAGGATGCGATCCTATCTATATGCATATGCAAATGCTCATGAAATGCTTATGCAATGATCTTGGTATGCTCATGCATGCATGCAATCTTGGTCAATCCACCCCCCACAGCCTTCTTTATTTTCTCTTGCACGGGGTCATCGCCCCGGCTTTGTGCAAGGGGTTACATGCAGCTGAGGCAAGGCTGATACGTCTCCAACGTATCTATATTTTTTGATTGCTCCATGCTATATTATCTACTGTTTTGGGCAACATTGGGCTTTATTATCCACTTTTATATTATTTTTGGGACTAACCTATTAACCGGAGGCCCAGCCCAGATTTGATGTTTTATGCCTATTTCAGTGTTTCGAAGAAAAGGAATATCAAACGGAGTCGAAACGGAACGAAATCAACTGGAGAAGTTATTTTTGGAAGGAAAGCTACCGGATGGACTTGGACCCCACGTCAGGAGCTAAGGGAGGTGCTCACAAGGTTGGGGGCGCCCCCTAGGCGCGCCCGCCTCGTGGGGCCCCAGAGCTCCACCGACGCACCTCCTGCACCCATATATACTCACGTGCCCTAAAACTTCCAAAACGGAGATTAGATCGGGAGTTCGCCGCCGCAAGCCTCAGAGCCACCAAAACCAATCGGGACCCTGTTCCAAAGACCTCGTAGGAGGGGGAACCCTCACGGTGGCCACCTTCATCATCCGGCGCTTTCCATGACGAGGAGGGAGTAGTGCACCCTCGGGCTGAGGGTATGTACCAGTAGCTATGTGTTTGATCTCTCTCTCTCTCTCTCTCTCTCTCTCTCTCTCGTGTTCTTGATTTGGCACGATCTTGATGTATCACGAGCTTTGCTATTATAGTTGGATCTTATGTTTCTCCTCCCCCTCTTCTCTCTTGTAATGGATTGAGTTTTCCCCTTGAAGTAATCTTATCGGATTGAGTCTTTAAAGATTTGAGAACACTTGACGTATGTCTTGCCGCATGATCTGTGGTGACAATGGGATATCATGTGATTCACTTGATGTATGTTTTGGTGATCAACTTGCGGGTTCCGCCCATGAACCTATGCATAGGGGTTGGCACACGTTTTCGTCGTGATTCTCCGGTAGAAACTTTGGAGCACTCTTTGAGGTTCTATGTGTTGGTTGAGTAGATGAATTGAGATTGTGTGATGCATATCATATAATCATACCCCACGGATACTTGAGGTGACATTGGAGTATCTAGGTGACATTAGGTTTTTGGTTGATTTGTGTCTTAAGGTGTTATTCTAGTACGAACTCTAGGGCTGTTTGTGACACTTATAGGAATAGCCCAACGGATTGATTGGAAAGAATAACTTTGAGGTGGTTTCGTACCCAACCATAATCTCTTCGTTTGTTCTCCGCTATTAGTGACTTTGGAGTGACTCTTTGTTGCATGTTGAGGGATAGTTATATGATCCAATTATGTTATTATTGTTGAGAGAACTTGCACTAGTGAAAGTATGAACCCTAGGCCTTGTTTCCTATCATTGCAATACCGTTTACGCTCACTTTTACCGTTAGTTACCTTGCTGTTTTTATATTTTCAGTTTACAAAAACCTATATCTACCATCCATATTGCACTTGTATCACCATCTCTTCATGAACTAGTGCACCTATACAATTTACCATTGTATTGGGTGTGTTGGGGACACAAGAGACTCTTTGTTATTTGGTTGCAGGGTTGCTTGAGAGAGACCATCTTCATCCTACGCCTCCCACGGATTGATAAACCTTAGGTCATCCACTTGAGGGAAATTTTCTACTGTCCTACAAACCTCTACACTTGGAGGCCCAACAACGTCTACAAGGAGAAGGTTGCGTAGTAGACATCAAGTATCACTGTGCCGGGCAATCTTCTCAACTCCTTGTAGAACCCAAGTTTACGGCAGGAACCTGCAGCTTCATGTAGATGAGAATGAATGCAGGATGTGATCCTATCTATATGCATATGCAAATGCTCATGAAATGCTTATGCAATGATCTTGGTATGCTCATGCATGCATGCAATCTTGGTCAATCCACCCCCCCCCCACAGCCTTCTTTATTTTCTCTTGCACGGGGTCATCGCCCCGGCTTTGTGCAAGGGGTTACATGCAGCTGAGGCAAGGCTGATACGTCTCCAACATATCTATATTTTTTGATTGCTCCATGCTATATTATCTACTGTTTTGGGCAACATTGGGCTTTATTATCCACTTTTATATTATTTTTGGGACTAACCTATTAACCGGAGGCCCAGCCCAGATTTGATGTTTTATGCCTATTTCAGTGTTTCGAAGAAAAGGAATATCAAACGGAGTCGAAACGGAACGAAATCAACTGGAGAAGTTATTTTTGGAAGGAAAGCTACCGGATGGACTTGGACCCCACGTCAGGAGCTAAGGGAGGTGCTCACAAGGGTGGGGGGCGCCCCCCCTAGGCCGCGCCCCCTGCCTCGTGGGGCCCCCAGAGCTCCACCGACGTACCTCCTGCACCCATATATACTCACGTACCCTAAAACTTCCAAAACGGAGATTAGATCGGGAGTTCCGCCGCCGCAAGCCTCTGTAGCCACCAAAAACCAATCGGGACCCTGTTCCAGCACCCTGTAGGAGGGGGGAACCCTTACCGGTGGCCACCTTCATCATCCCGGCGCTTTCCATGACGAGGAGGGAGTAGTGCACCCTCGGGGCTGAGGGTATGTACCAGTAGCTATGTGTTTGATCTCTCTCTCTCTCTCTCTCTCTCTCTCTCTCTCTCGTGTTCTTGATTTGCCACGATCTTGATGTATCACGAGCTTTGCTATTATAGTTGGATCTTATGTTTCTCCTCCCCCTCTTCTCTCTTGTAATGGATTGAGTTTTCCCCTTGAAGTAATCTTATCGGATTGAGTCTTTAAAGATTTGAGAACACTTGACGTATGTCTTGCCGTGCGTATCTGTGGTGACAATGGGATATCATGTGATTCACTTGATGTATGTTTTGGTGATCAACTTGCGGGTTCCGCCCATGAACCTATGCATAGGGGTTGGCACACGTTTTCGTCGTGATTCTCCGGTAGAAACTTTGGAGCACTCTTTGAGGTTCTATGTGTTGGTTGAGTAGATGAATTGAGATTGTGTGATGCATATCATATAATCATACCCACGGATACTTGAGGTGACATTGGAGTATCTAGGTGACATTAGGTTTTTGGTTGATTTGTGTCTTAAGGTGTTATTCTAGTACGAACTCTAGGGCTGTTTGTGACACTTACAGGAATATCCCAACGGATTGATTGGAAAGAATAACTTTGAGGTGGTGTCTTACCCTACCATAATCTCTTCGTTTGTTCTCCGCTATTAGTGAATTTGGAGTGACTCTTTGTTGCATGTTGAGGGATAGTTATATGATCCAATTATGTTATTATTGTTGAGAGAACTTGCACTAGTGAAAGTATGAACCCTAGGCCTTGTTTCCGAGCATTGCAATACCATTCACGCTCAGTTTTACCACTTATTATGTAACATCCCAAAATTCTAAATTTTGGAATGTTATATTAAATAAATAGTTTTAATTGTTTGTTTGATTGTTGTCTGAATGATTGAGTGAAATTGAGTGAAATTCGAAACTTTTTGAAGGTTAAATGAGAGGGAATTAAAGGACTTTCCCAAACTTTCATTTTTCTTTTATGATTTCCGGGAATTCAAATTCTTTTCATCACAAAACCCTGGAGAGAAGATGACATGACTTCTTCCATTTATTTAAATGACAAGGGGTGTTGAAAATATTTTCCAATTATGAAACTTTATGCAACTCAATGATTTTCACGAGCGAAGATAAAATGACTTCTTCAAAACATATGAAATATGAGTTGGGAGTTTTAAAAGAATTAAATTCAAAGTTCTTTTGAATTTATTTCCAATTGGAGTTATTTGAGTTTTATTCAAATTATTTTCTCCAAAAACAAAATATATGGAAAATAGGGTAACATGATTCCCTACATCAGAAAATTGAGAGAAATTAATTTGAAGTCATTTTGGTATTTTAAAAATGATTTTTATTGGATTTTATTGGACCAGTAGCACTGTGTGAATTATTAAAATTTGTGTGGATTTTAATTGACATTAGAATAATGTTCATCTTGTAGGAAATATTTTTCTGCAAATTTTGATATATTATATGCCTATATAAAAGTTTTAATTATTTTCTTTTTGTTTTAGTTCTGTGAAATTTTGTTAAAAAAATATGCAGCGCCTTGGGCCAAAGGCCCAAGCTGCCGACCAGCCACCGGCCAAGGCCAAGGCCAAGGCCATCGCACGCACACACCTAGGGGGCCAGGGAGCCCAGGTTTCCTATTATTTTACAACTCCTAGTAGGATTTGATCCCGTTTCGTTATTCCGTTTATTCCGATTTGTTTCTAGATCTTTTCCCTCTTTGTTTCCTAATCCTAGTCTATTTCTTGTCCCCTACCCCAAGCAAAGCCCTCCCCTCCCCAATATAAATACCCAAGCACCCCCCCCCCCTCCAACACATCAAACCAACACCTCTCCTCTCCTCTCCTCTCCGCTGCTCTCCGCAGCAGCAGGAGTGCAACACCACCGCCGCCGCCAAGTGCCGCCGCCGCGCCCTCGACCTCTCCTGAGGTTTATATGATCTCTTCTCCACCGTCCCGTGATCTCCTTTCCTCTATGAGCAACCGCAACATCGGATCCGATCTTCTTCCCCAACTCCGACGACTACTCCGGTGAGATCCATGAAATCCCGTAATTCATTTTTTTCAAAAATAGCAATCTTAGAAAATTCATATCTTTTAGAGTTTTTAGTATTTTGAGTGATTCCAATTGCTATGTGTCACAAATTTGCTGAAGTTTCTGTTAGTGTCTCTGGATTTCAAATTTGAGTAGTTTAAATTTGAATTTGATAAATTTTGTTCAGATTAGTATTTTGGCCATAACTTGAGTTTAAAATAGGTTTTAATTAATTCTTTTTGCTCCTGGTCTCTAGGACCTTTGTTTATCCAGTAGTATCTAGTATTTTATTTCTAGGTTAATTTAAATTAGGTTTTTAGCAAAACTGTACTGTTTTATTATTAGTTCTGTTTTAGCTTTTTCTTTATTGTTTTTATTAGTTTTAAATTATTTCTTTTTGTCACTTTTGACAAAATTAGTTGTGTTTCTGTTAGACAACAGGAGAAAATTTATTTTATTTTAAAAAATTATTTTCCTTAGTTTTGTATGAAACCTTCTATAGGTCATAGTTAGAGTTTTATAAAAGCTTTTATTTGTTTCTTTTGCAAATAAAATTTTATGGAAAAAATACTTTCTGTTAAATTAGTTATTTTACATTTTATTTTCCGTCAATTTATTAGTTTAGTATTTTAATTGTTGTTAAGTTTTTACTTACGGCAAAACTATATTAGATGTTTGTAGCAAAGTCATAGATTTTCGTTAGTAGTTTTTCTTTCTAGTTTTATTTGAAGCTTCTTTGGACTTTGTTGGAGTTTTATTATTGAGTTTTTTTTGTTTTAATTGTT
This sequence comes from Aegilops longissima, assembly GCA_021605205.1. Taxonomy (NCBI): domain Eukaryota; kingdom Viridiplantae; phylum Streptophyta; class Magnoliopsida; order Poales; family Poaceae; genus Aegilops; species Aegilops longissima. The sequence continues at coordinate 357,713,146 of CM038682.1, forward strand.
ATTATGAGTGTTAAAATTGTTTGCTAGGATGTTTGCTTATATGAATGCTATATTTGACTATATAGATTTTTCAACGGAGTGACGATTAGTTCTACCAAGTCATTTTCTTACAGCGGTGTTATCTTCATCAAGTATTACCAGGCAAGTTCACTTTGACCATGCTTTCATACCTATGTTTTATTGCATTTAGTGGCATCTTTGCAACAACCCTCCAGTAGTGATATTGAATCCTTGTAGTGGAGTAGTATGCATGAGGTAGGAACCCATCACCCTGTTACCAAGCCCGGGACGTTATTTATTTTAATGCTACGCTATTGTAGATTGGGTTGGTATGAGTGCTCGGGAGTTGTGTGAGAATGGAGGATCTACGTCAATGACGACAACTCCATGATGGAATCTGCAAGGACTGCATCTTCAAGGCCTCAAGACTTCAAGACTCGAGACAAGAATTCAATACACACTCACTGGGTGAAGGATGGTTGACGGCACCTGGAGAAACCGGTGGTTGGCGGGATGCATGGAGAAGCGCCATGACATCTTATGGAAAGCTTCACCCAGACTCAAAGAGACGGAAGAATACTTCATGCCCGGAAGCTTACCTGTGCAACCGCAAGTCACTATGGGCTCTGGCTTGGTTGACCTTAGTTGTGACTCTGGCTGGGACGGTGCTAGCAGATGTAGAACTACGGTAGGATTGGATGAGCACCGGACAGTGGTCAGAGGAACTCTTCGTAAGACCATGTTTCGGTCGTCTTGTTCTCAAACACCCTGAAGTGCGAGAACGTAAAAAGAGGGATCGAATCTTGCGGGTAAAGTGTACAAGCCTCTGCAGAGGGTTTAAACCTAATCGATTAGCCGTGTCCCCGGTTACGGACAATTTGAGCATCTGGACTTGGATCTATCTCGGAACTCTCAACACTGGATTGATAACTTAATTGTGGGCAACATATGATGATTTTGGGCTATGAGACATCGGTTGGCGGAACCATGTCATGATAGAAAACTCCATAGTACAGACTTTATTTATTCCTTTGATGTAGGTAAAATAAAATCAGCTTTTACATAAACAAAACTCAGATCTGAGCCACAAAGCCAAATTGCATATAGTATAGTTTTACCACCTGTTTATTCATGTTGTGATCTTGCGGTACATTCAATGTCTTGACCTACATGGCTGCAACGTATCATGTTGCAGGATTTTCTTCGACGAGTAAGAGTTACGATACAGGTGGTTACGGTCTACACTCAACCTGCCGATGGCGTTGATGGGACTCCACACCCGATTACTTGTTTCACGAGACTATTGAGGTATATATCAGTTTACGTTATTTATACATGTGATTGCACTTTGATATATACATTGATGTTGTGTGTGCCAACATACTGATCCGAGGATGGCACGGATACACGAGGCTTGACCGTCGAGGTCGGGTCGCCTCTGATAAGCTTCACCCAGACTCAAAGAGATGGAAGAATACTTCATGCCCGGAAGCTTACCTGCAACCGCAAGTCACTATGGGCTCTGGCTTGGTTGACCTTAGTTGTGACTCTGGCTGGGACGATGCTAGCAGATGTAGAACTACGGTAGGATTGGATGAGCACCGGACAGTGGTCAGAGGAACTCTTCGGAAGACCATGTTTCGGTCGTCTTGTTCTCAAACACCTGAAGTGCGAGAACGTAAAAAGAGGGATCGAATCTTGCGGGTAAAGTGTACAAACCTCTGCAGAGGGTTTAAACCTAATCGATTAGCCGTGTCCCCGGTTACGGACAATTTGAGCATCTGGACTTGGATCTATCTCGGAACTCTCAACACCGGATTGATAACTTAATTGTGGGCAACATATGATGATTTTGGGCTATGAGACATCGGTTGGCGGAACCATGTCATGATAGAAAACTCCATAGTACAGACTTCATTTATTCCTTTGATGTAGGGAAAATAAAATCAGCTTTTACGCAAACAAAACTCAGATCTGAGCCACAAAGCCAAATTGCATATAGTATAGTTTTACCATCTGTTTATTCATGTTGTGATCTTGCGGTACATTCAATGTCTCGACCTACACGGCTGCAACGTATCATGTTGCAGATACTTTCTTCCGACGAGTAAGAATACGGTACAGGGTTACGGTCTACACTCAACCTGCCGATGGCGTTGATGGGACTCCACACCCGATTACTTGTTTCCGCTGAGACTATTGAGGTATATACCAGTTTTACGTTATTTATACATGTGATTGCACTTTGAGATATACATTGATGTACTGTGTGTGCCAGCGTACTGATCCAGGGATGGCACGGATACACAGAGGCTTGACCGTCTGTGGTCGGGTCGCTACAGATATGGTATCAGAGCCCATGTTGACTGTAGGACGTGACCCTAGAAACCGGAAAGCCCTAGGACAGGAAATCTCTAAAACTTTATTTTCAAAAAGACTCTTACTTCTCATCTCTTCTGATTTTATCAAATAGACACTCTCACCTCAAATAGTTAGAATATACCCATTTTCCCTTTTGATCACATGAAGAACCAACTGAAGCCGCTCCAAGAAGGACAAGATATCGGATAACTGATGGCCTCTTCAGAGTAAAGAGGATTTGACCATGCATTAGAAGAGTTGAAGCTGCAACAATTGAAGAATCCGAAGACTAGAAGAATTTGAAGAATCCGAAGAATTATTTGACCTTTAGAGACCAAACCCCTGTTATACACCTACGTTTGATGCGATGATTTGTGAGCTGTCATTTGTTTGATGTTTTCCGACAGCCCCAAAATAAAACCTGTTTCTTCAAAACTATTGTTTGTATTGTGTGTATATCCCTTCCCGCCTCTCTCATATCTCATCCCAAAACTTTTGGAACCCATAGATGATGAATGAAGTTGGTCTGCTATTCTCTGGACCGATGACTCAGCCGGAGGCAGAGCTTTGGATTCAGAACATGGAGAATCACTTCGGGAGCAATTTGGTTTCAAGGAAGAATGAATTATCTTACGCTCTTCAGTACTTTGAAGGAAGTGCTGCAACCTGGTGGAAAATGCATCAAGCCATACAAGGAATTAATGGAGCAAGAAATTGGGACGAATTCAAGAAGACTCTGACAAGATCTCGTCTTATCCGGAAGCACCATGATACACCAAGAAATAAACCTTGTGCCTGCAAGATTTGCGGAGAAATAGGACACACCCAGGAGGAAAACAAGGATGGATGCCCTCATTGTGAGGAGAAACACCCAGCTGAGGAATGCCCAACTAGTCAGGTGACTTGTTTCTTGTGTGAAGGAACCACCCACTACCCGACCCAGTGTCACATTTACCCCATGGTGCAACAAACTATTCAGGAGCAGGAAGAAGGAATGAAAGAAGCCCTCCGAGAAGTTATGAAAGAACACGTGATGAAGAAATGTGTTGAAGACCACGATGGAGAAGGCCTCAACAGGTTTTACTCCAATGCCGCTATTCATGTGGAGAAGAAGGACATTTTCACAGATTGCACCAAGGAAAGAAAAGAGTATCCGGGATACTTCCGACGGAAGCAATAGAGTTTGATCCACGGGAATAGAAGGTTTGATCGAACGAAGAAACCCGGGAAGAGAAAACAAAGACACCCTCGGAACAACCCAATTTCTGCAAAGAGGGACAAGAGTCATATTACCTGTTTTGAATGTAAGGACGTCGGGCATTATGCCAATCATTGTCTTGAAAGGAAGAAAGGAACTCAAGGAGCAGGCACCATCACAAAGAAGCCCCGAGACATGTCAGAAGTCTTTTGTTTTCGTTGCAAGGAAGCAGGACATTATGCTACTAAATGTCCCAACAAGATGAAAGCTGGAGTTGAGTAGTTGGAATTTTGATATTGGAAACAAGAGTAATAGAAAGCAATTTCATTTTTATGAGTACAATAAGTTGAGTTATGTAATGGGTGCCCAGAGTTTGTAATGGATTCATGAAATCAATAAAGTTAAGGTGACATGTTTTCATATGTTTAATTCTAGGAGTTGTTACTCTGTGAACAAAGATTTTGACCATTTTCGAGGATATGAGAAATATGGTCTATGGATGGATTTGTGAATTTCATTTTTAGGGTGGTAGTACCCTATGAAGAACACTAGACCAATGGAAATGGAAATGTGTCCCACAGGTTGGAGTTTAAAAAAAAAATGAGTTTAAGTTTTATCTTTGATATGATGGTATTAAGAAATGAGATGTTATTGGATTTAAAGTGGTGTAATGTTGGAAAATGGAGCAATTGTAACTCCAAGGATGAGTGAAATTGGTACAAGTGTTGAAGTGGGCTCATAACCCACAGGCCCAGGAATTAATAAGGATCAAGTACCCACTGGAGAAAGAAATTTTGGGAATAGACTACGATTTGATCAACCGACGATTCTATAGGAGTTTACGCAAAACCTGAGAGTTGTTAAGGAACGATAGATGTTTGTTTGGCCTGCAGAATCAATGGATTTTCCGAACTTGGTTCGTCGACAAGAGAAATTCTGCAATGCTTGTGAGGATGACCGAGTGTTAGAATGCGAGATTCGCTAAACCATGTACAAGGTAATGATTTGGGTGCGGGATGGATTGATCACCATACCGACTTACTCTTATTATTCGCTTTGCTATATGGGATGGTAAAATCTGAGTGACTTACCTATAGTAGAGAGACAACGATCAAAACCTTGTTTAAACCTTAGAAAGGTATAGGTATTTTTCCCTTGTACACGGCAGTTGTTGCCAACCGTAGGTTATACGGTGAGGTTCAACCCAGACCCGTTTTCGTAGGGGAAACCATAAATCGTTGACCACCATGAGGTACCGATATTTGTTTAGAATTGGCGCCGGACCGTCACTATGAAGACCCAGTCTGGAATAACCTTACCAAGAGTAAAAGACAAAAGAATTGAGGAAAAGGTTATGCCACTACGGAAGAGCCCAGAGAAGGAATTATCCTTAATATCTGAGAAGACCGACACTTTGTCAGCAAAAGGATGGAGTATCTGAGTTTTGATGGAACCGTAACAATGCTTCTAAGGGTGGTAGCACCCGAGACCCGGAGACGATCGATGGATTTTTGAGAAGACCCCCAAACCCTAACCTATTTCTTGCTAGCCTCTTCGAATCTCGGGGACGAGATTCATTTTAAATGTGTAGATTTGTAACATCCCAAAATTCTAAATTTTGGAATGTTATATTAAATAAATAGTTTTGATTGTTTGTTTGATTGTTGTCTGAATGATTGAGTGAAATTGAGTGAAATTGAAACTTTTGAAGGTTAAATGAGAGGAATTAAAGGACTTTCCCAAACTTCCATTTTTCTTTTATGATCTCCGAATTCAAATTCTTTTCATCACAAAACCCTGGAGAGAAGATGACATGACTTCTTCCATTTATTTAAATGACAAGGGGTGTTGAAAATATTTTCCAATTCTGAAACTTTATGCAACTCAATGACTTTCACGGCGAAGATAAAATGACTTCTTCAAAACATATGAAATATGAGTTGGGAGTTTTAAAAGAATTAAATTCAAAGTTCTTTTGAATTTATTTCCAATTTGGAGTTATTTGAGTTTTATTCAAATTATTTTCTCCAAAAACAAAATATATGGAAAATAGGGTAACATGATTCCCTACATCAGAAAATTGAGAGAAATTAATTTGAAGTCATTTTGGTATTTTAAAAATGATTTTATTGGATTTTATTGGACCAGTAGCACTGTGTGAATTATTAAAATTTGTGTGGATTTTAATTGACATTAGAATAATGTTCATCTTGTAGGAAATATTTTTCTGCAAATTTTGATATATTATATGCCTATATAAAAGTTTTAATTATTTTCTTTTTGTTTTAGTTCTGTGAAATTTTGTTAAAAAAAATATGCAGCGCCTTGGGCCAAAGGCCCAAGCTGCCGACCAGCCACCGGCCAAGGCCAAGGCCAAGGCCATCGCACGCACACACCTAGGGGGCCAGGGAGCCCAGGTTTCCTATTATTTTACAAATCCTAGTAGGATTTGATCCCGTTTCGTTATTCCGTTTATTCCGATTTGTTTCTAGATCTTTTCCCTCTTTGTTTCCTAATCCTAGTCTATTTCTTGTCCCCTACCCCAAGCAAAGCCCTCCCCTCCCCAATATAAATACCCAAGCACCCCCCCTCCAACACATCAAACCAACACCTCTCCTCTCCTCTCCTCTCCGCTCCTCTCCGCAGCAAAGAAGAAGCAGCAACACCACCGCCGCCAAGTGCCGCCGCGCCTCGACCTCTCCCGAGGTTTATATGATCTCCTCTCCACCGTCCCGTGATCTCCTTTCCTCTAGGAGCAACCGCAACATCGGATCCGATCTTCTTCCCCAACTCCGACGACTACTCCGGTGAGATCCATGAAATCCCGTAATTCATTTTTTTTCAAAAAATAGCAATCTTAGAAAATTCATATCTTTTAGAGTTTTTAGTATTTTTGAGTGATTCCAATTGCTATGTGTCACAAATTTGCTGAAGTTTCTGTTAGTGTCTCTGGATTTCAAATTTGAGGAGTTTAAATTTGAATTTGTTAAATTTTGTTCAGATTAGTATTTTGGCCATAACTTGAGTTGAAAAATAGGTTTTTAATTAATTCTTTTTGCTCCTGGTCTCTAGGACCTTTGTTTATCCAGTAGTATTTAGTATTTTATTTCTAATTTAATTTAAATTAGGTTTTTAGCAAAACTGTACTGTTTTATTATTAGTTCTGTTTTAGCTTTTTCTTTATTGTTTTTATTAGTTTTAAATTATTTCTTTTTGTCACTTTTGACAAAATTAGTTGTGTTCTGTTAGACAACAGGAGAAAATTTATTTTTATTTTAAAAATTTATTTTCCTTAGTTTTGTATGAAACCTTCTATAGGTCATAGTTAGAGTTTTATAAAAGCTTTTATTTGTTTCTTTTGCAAATAAAATTTTATGGAAAAAATACTTTCTGTTAAATTAGTTATTTTACATTTTATTTTCTGTTAATTTATTAGTTTAGTATTTTAATTGTTGTTAAGTTTTTACTTACGGCAAAACTATATTAGATGTTTGTAGCAAAGTCATAGATTTTCGTTAGTAGTTTTTCTTTCTAGTTTTATTTGAAGCTTCTTTGGACTTTGTTGGAGTTTTATTATTGAGTTTTTTTTGTTTTAATTGTTATTATGAGTGTTAAAATTGTTTGCTAGGATGTTTGCTTATATGAATGCTATGTTTGACTATATAGATTTTTCAACGGAGTGACGATTAGTTCTACCAAGTCATTTTCTTACAGCGTTGTTATCTTCATCAAGTATTACCAGGCAAGTTCACTTTGACCATGTTTTTCATACCTATGTGTTTTATTGCATCTAGTGTCATCTTCGCAACAATCCCTCCAAAGAGTGATATTGAATCCTTGTAGTTGAGTAGTATGCATGAGGTAGGAACCCATCACCTGTTACCAAGCCCGGACGTTATTTATTTTAATGCTACGCTATAGTAGCGGGGTTGGTATGAGTGCTCGAGTGGTGTGAGGATGGAGGATCTCGTCAATGACGACAACTCCATGATGGAATCTGCAAGGACTGCATCTTCAAGGCCTCAAGACTTCAAGACTCGAGACAAGAATTCAATACACACTCTTGGGTGAAGGACGGTTGACGGGCACCTGGAGAAACCGGTGGTTGGCGGGATGCATGGAGAAGCGCCATGACATCTTGCGGAAAGCTTCACCCAGACTCAAAGAGGCGGAAGAATACTTCATGCCGGAAGCTTACTGTGCAACCGCAAGTCACTATGGGCTCTGGCTTGGTTGACCTTAGTTGTGACTCTGGCTGGGGACGATGCTAGCAGATGTAGAACTACGGTAGGATTGGATGAGCACCGGACGGTGGTCGGTGGAACTCTTGGAAGACCATGTTTGATCGTCTTGTTCTCAAACACCCTGAAGTGCGAGAACGTAAAAAGAGGGATCGAATCTTGCGGGTAAAGTGTACAAACCTCTGCAGAGGGTTTAAACCTAATCGATTAGCCGTGTCCCCGATTACGGACAATTTGAGCATCTGGACTTGGATCTATCTCGGAACTCTCAACACCGGATTGATAACTTAATTGTGGGCAACATATGATGATTTTGGGCTATGAGACATCGGTTGGCGGAACCATGTCATGATAGAAAACTCCATAGTACAGACTTCATTTATTCCTTTGATGTAGGGAAAATAAAATCAGCTTTTACACAAACAAAACTCAGATACAGAGCCACAAAGCCAAATTGCATATAGTATAGTTTTACCATCTGTTTATTCATGTTGTGATCTTGCGGTACATTCAATGTCTTGACCTACACGGCTGCAATGTATCATGTTGCGAGATACTTTCTTCCGACGAGTAAGAATACGATGCAGGTTACGGTCTACACTCAACCTGCCGATGGCGTTGATGGGACTGCACACCCGATTACTTGTTTCAGCTGAGACTATTGAGGTATATATCAGTTTCGTTATTTATACATGTGATTGCACTTTGATATATACATTGATGTCTTGTGTGTGCCAACATACTGATCCAGGGATGGCACGGATACACAGAGGCTTGACCGTCTGAGGTCGGGTCGCTACATGTTACCTTGCTGTTTTTATATTTTTAGTTTACAAAAACCTATATCTACCATCCATATTGCACTTGTATCACCATCTCTTCGCCGAACTAGTGCACCTATACAATTTACCATTGTATTGGGTGTGTTGGGGACACAAGAGACTCTTTATTATTTGGTTGCAGGGTTGTTTGAGAGAGACCATCTTCATCCTACGCCTCCCACGGATTGATAAACCTTAGGTCATCCACTTGAGGGAAATTTGCTACTGTCCTACAAACCTCTGCACTTGGAGGCCCAACAACGTCTACAAGAAGAAGGTTGCGTAGTAGACATCAAGCTCTTTTCTGGCGTCATTGCCGGGGAGGTGAGTGCTTGAAGGTATATCTTTAGATCTTGCAGTCGAATCTTTTAGTTTCTTGTTTTATCACTAGTTTAGAGTTTATAAAAGAAAACTACAAAAAAATGGAATTGAGTTTGTCTCATACGCTTCATCTTTTTAATATCTTTCGTGAAAATGATGGAAAGGAAAATTGTGCTCAAGTGCTAGAAGAAGAATGCATTAGAATGTTTGGCACTAAATATTTATATGATGAGCATGATTGCAATGTTGTTAGTACGAATTCCTTGAATATCCATGATGCTAATGATATGTAAAGCCACAAGCTTGGGGAAGCTATGTTTGATGAAGATGATATTTTTTGTCCCCCAAGCTTTGATGAGCAAATTTACTATGATGAAAGCATGCCTCCTATCTATGATGATTATTGTGATGACACGTATGCTATAAAGAATAATGATAACCATGAAACTTGTCATCTTGATCTTAATTTTCAATCATATGATAGTTATTTTGTTGAGTTTTCTCCCACTATTATTCATGAGAAGAGTTTTGCTTATGTGGAGAGTGGTAAATTTTCTATGCTCGTAGATCATGAAAAGAATGCTTTAGGTGCTGGTTATATTGTTGAATTCATTCATGATGCTACTGAAAATTATTATGAGGGAGGAATATATGCTTGTAGGAATTGCAATAAAATCAAGTTTCCTCTCTATGTGCTTAAAATTTGAAGTTATGCTTGTTTTGCCTTCCTATGCTAGTTGATTATTGTTCCCATAAGTTGTTTGCTCACAAAATCCCTATGCATAGGAAGTGGGTTAGACTTAAATGTGCTAGTCATATTCTTCATGATGCTCTCTTTATGTTTCAATTTTTATCTTTTATGTGAGCATCATTGAAATCATCATGCCTAGCTAGGGGCGTTAAACGTTAGCGCTTGTTGGGAGGCAACCCAATTTTATTTTAGTTTCTTGCTTTTTGGTTCTGTTTAGGAATAAATAATCCATCTAGCTTCTGTTTAGATGTGGTTTTATGTTTTAATTAGTGTTTGTGCTAATTAGAACCTTTGGAAAGACTTGGGTGAAGTCTTTATGATCATGCTGTAAAAAACAGAAACTTTAGCGCTCACGAGATTAGCTTCAACTTTTTACTGGAGTGCTATTTAGTTGATTCTTTTTGCAGATGATTACTAGACAAATTCCTCAGGTCCTCCAATTTATTTTAGAATTTTTGGAGTCCCAGAAGAATACGTTTGATACATATTACTACAGACTGTTCTGTTTTTGACAGATTTTGTTTTCATTGTGTTGCTTGCTTATTTTGATGAACCTGTGGCTAGTAAAATAGTTTATAAACCACAGAGAAGTTGGAATACAGTAGGTTTAACACCAATATAAATAAATAATGAGTTCATTACAATACCATGAAGTGGTGTTTTGTTTCTTTCGCTAACGGAGCTCACGAGTTTTCTGTTAAGTTTTGTGCTGTGAAGTTTTCAAGTTTTGGGTAAAGATTCGATGGACTATGGAATAAGGAGTGGCAAGAGCCTAAGCTTGGGGATGCCCAAGGCACCCCAAGGTAATATTCAATGATAACCAAGCGTCTAAGCTTGGGGATGCCCCGGATGGCATCCCCTCTTTTGTCTTAGTTCATCGGTAACTTTACTTGGAGCTATATTTTTATTCACCACATGATATGTGTTTTGCTTGGAGCGTCATGTCAATTTATTTTGTTTTGCTTGCTATTTGAATAAAGTATCAAGATCTGAAATTATTAAATGGGAGAGTCTTCACATAGTTGCATAATTATTCGACTACTCATTGATCTTCACTTATATCTTTCGGAGTAGTTTGTTGTTTGCTCTAGTGCTTCACTTATATCTTTTAGAGCATGGTGGTAGTTTTATCTTGAAGAAATAGTTGAAATCTCATGCTTCACTTATATTATTTTGAGAGTCTTAAATAGCATGGTAATTTTCTTAAATAATCCTAATATGCTAAGCATAAAAGATTTATAAGAATTCTTATGAGTGTGTTGAATACTAAGAAAAGTTTGATACTTTATAATTGTTTTGAGATATGGAGGTAGTGATATTAAAGTCGTGCTAGTTGAGTAGTTGTCAATTTGAGAAATGCTTGTGTTGAAGTTTGCAAGTCCCGTAGCATGCACATATGGTAAACGTTATGTAACAAATTTGAAACATGAGGTGTTATTTGATTGTCCTCCTTATGAGTGGCGGTCGGGGACGAGCGATGGTCTTTTCCTACCAATCTATCCCCCTAGGAGCATGCGCGTAGTGCTTTGGTTTTTGATGGCTTGTAGATTTTTGCAATAAGTATATGAGTTCTTTATGACTAATGTTGCGTCCATGGATTATACGCACTCTCACCCTTCCATCATTGCTAGCCTCTTCGGTACCGTGCATTGCCCTTTCTCATATTGAGAGTTGGTGCAAACTTCGCCGGTGCATCCAAACCCCGTGATATGATACGCTCTTTCACACATAAACCTCCTTATATATTCCTCAAAACAGCCACCATACCTACCTATTATGGCATTTCCATAGCCATTCCGAGATATATTGCCATGCAACTTTCCACCATGCCGTTCATCATGACACATTCATCATCGTCATATTGCTTAGCATGATCTTGTAGTTGACATAGTATTTGTGGCAAAGCCACCGTTCATAATTCTTTCATACATGTCACTCTTGGTTCATGGCATATCCCAATACACCACTGAAGGCATTCATATAGAGTCATACTTTGCTCTAGTATCGAGTTGTAATCATTGAGTTGTAAATAAATATAAGTGTGATGATCATCATTCTATAGAGCATTGTCCCAAAAAAAAGAGAAAGGCCAAATAAAAAAAAAGAAGGCCCAAAAAAAGAAAATAAATAAAATAAATAAAAATGGGCAATGCTACTATCCTTTTTTCACACTTGTGCTTCAAAGTAGCACCATGATCTTCATGATAGAGAGTCTCTTGTTTTGTCACTTTCATATACTAGTGGGAATTTTTCATTATAGAACTTGGCTTGTATATTCCAACGATGGGCCTCCTCAAGTGCCCTAGGTCTTCGTGAGCAAGCAAGTTGGATGCACACCCACTTAGTTTATTTTGTTGAGCTTTCATACATTTATAGCTCTAGTGCATCCGTTGCATGGCAATCCCTACTCCTTGCATTAACATCAATCGATGGGCATCTCCATAGCCCATTGATTAGCCTCGTTGATGTGAGATCTTCTCCTTTTTTGTCTTCTCCACATAACCCCCATCATCATATTCTATTCCACCCATAGTGCTATATCCATGGCTCACGCTCATGTATTGTGTGAAGGTTTATAAGTTTGAGATTATTAAAGTATGAAACAATTGCTTGGCTTGTCATCGGGGTTGTGCATGATGAGAGCATTCTTGTGTGACAAAAATGGAGCATGACTAAACTATATGATTTTGTAGGGATGAACTTTCTCTGGCCATGTTATTTTGAGCAGACATAATTGCTTAGTTAGTATGCTTGAAGTATTATTATTTTTATGTCAATATGAACTTTTGTCTTGAATCTTTCGGATCTGAATATTCATACCACAAGTAAGAAGAATTACATTGAAATTATGCCAATTAGCATTCCACATCAAAAATTATCTTTTTTATCATTTACCTACTCGAGGACGAGCAAGAATTAAGCTTGGGGATGCTTGATACGTCTTCAACGTATCTATAATTTTTGATTGCTCCATGATATATTATCTACTGTTTTGGGCAACATTGGGCTTTATTATCCACTTTTATATTATTTTTGGGACTAACCTATTAACCGGAGGCCCAGCCCAGATTTGTTGTTTTATGCCTATTTCAGTGTTTCAAAGAAAAGGAATATCAAACGGAGTCGAAACAGAACGAAATCAACTGGAGAAGTTATTTTTGGAAGGAAAGCTACCGGATGGACTTGGACCCCACGTCAGGAGCTAAGGAAGGTGCTCACGAGGGTGGGGGCGCGCCCCCCTGCCTCGTGGTGCCCCCGAAGCTCCACCGACGTACCTCCTGCACCCATATATACTCACGTACCCTAAAACTTCCGGAACGGAGATTAAATCGGGAGTTCCACCGCCGCAAGCCTCTGTAGCCACCAAAAACCAATCGGGACCCTATTCCGGCACCCTTCCGGAGGGGGGAACCCTCACCGGTGGCCATCTTCATCATCCCGGCGCTCTCCATGATGAGGAGGGAGTAGTTCACCATCGGGGCCGAGGGTATGTACCAGTAGCTATGTGTTTGATCTCTCTCTCTCTCTCGTGTTCTTGATTTGGCACGATCTTGATGTATCGCGAGCTTTGCTATTATAGTTGGATCTTATGTTTCTCCTCCCCCTCTTCTCTCTTGTAATGGATTGAGTTTTCCCCTTGAAGTAATCTTATCGGATTGAGTCTTTAAAGATTTGAGAACACTTGATGTATGTCTTGCCGTGCGTATCTGTGGTGACAATGGGGTATCACGTGATTCACTTGAAGTATGTTTTGGTGATCAACTTGCGGGTTCCGCCCTTGAACCTATGCATAGGGGTTGGCACACGTTTTCGTCGTGATTCTTCGGTAGAAACTTTGGGGCACTCTTTGAGGTTCTATGTGTTGGTTGAGTAGATGAATTGAGATTGTGTGATGCATATCATATAATCATACCCACGGATACTTGAGGTGACATTGGAGTATCTAGGTGACATTAGGGTTTTGGTTGATTTGTGTCTTAAGGTGTTATTCTAGTACGAACTCTAGGGCTGTTTGTGACACTTATAGGAATAGCCCAACGGATTGATTGGAAAGAATAACTTTGAGGTGGTTTCGTACCCTACCATAATCTCTTCGTTTGTTCTCTGCTATTAGTGACTTTGGAGTGACTCTTTGTTGCATGTTGAGCGATAGTTATATGATCCAATTATGTTATTATTGTTGAGAGAACTTGCACTAGTGAAAGTATGAACCCTAGGCCTTGTTTCCGAGCATTGCAATACCGTTTACGCTCACTTTTACCACTTGTTACCTTGCTGTTTTTATATTTTCAGTTTACAAAAACCTATATCTACCATCCATATTGCACTTGTATCACCATCTCTTCGCCGAACTAGTGCACCTATACAATTTACCATTGTATTGGGTGTGTTGGGGACACAAGAGACTCTTTGTTATTTGGTTGCAGGGTTATTTGAGAGAGACCATCTTCATCCTACGCCTCCCACGGATTGATAAACCTTAGGTCATCCACTTGAGGGAAATTTGCTACTGTCCTACAAACCTCTGCACTTGGAGGCCCAACAACGTCTACAAGAAGAAGGTTGCCTAGTAGACATTAAGCTCTTTTCTGGCGCCATTGCCGGGGAGGTGAGTGCTTGAAGGTATATCTTTAGATCTTGCAATCGAATCTTTTAGTTTCTTGTTTTATCACTAGTTTAGAGTTTATAAAAGAAAACTACAAAAAAATGGAATTGAGTTTGTCTCATACGCTTCATCTTTTTAATATCTTTCGTGAAAATGATGGAAAGGAAAATTGTGCTCAAGTGCTAGAAGAAGAATGCATTAGAATGTTTGGCACTAAATATTTATATGATAAGCATGATTGCAATGTTGTTAGTATGAATTCCTTGAATATCCATGATGCTAATGATATGCAAAGCCACAAGCTTGGGGAAGCTATGTTTGATGAAGATGATATTTTTTGTCCCCCAAGCTTTGATGAGCAAATTTACTATGATGAAAGCATGCCTCCTATCTATGATGATTATTTTGATGACACTTATGCTATAAAGAATAATGATAACCATGAAACTTGTCATCTTGATCTTAATTTTCAATCATATGATAGTTATTTTGTTGAGTTTGCTCCTACTATTATTCATGAGAAGAGTTTTGCTTATGTGGAGAGTGGTAAATTTTCTATGCTCGTAGATCATGAAAAGAATGCTTTAGGTGCTGGTTATATTGTTGAATTCATTCATGATGCTACTGAAAATTATTATGAGGGAGGAATATATGCTTGTAGGAATTGCAATAATATCAAGTTTCCTCTCTATGTGCTTAAAATTTTGAAGTTATGCTTGTTTTGCCTTCCTATGCTAGTTGATTATTGTTCCCATAAGTTGTTTGCTCACAAAATCCCTATGCATAGGAAGTGGGTTAGACTTAAATGTGCTAGTCATATTCTTCATGATGCTCTCTTTATGTTTCAATTTTTATCTTTTATGTGAGCATCATTGAAATCATCATGCCTAGCTAGAGGCGTTAAACGTTAGCGCTTGTTGGGAGGCAACCCAATTTTATTTTAGTTTCTTGCTTTTTGGTTCTGTTTAGGAATAAATAATCCATCTAGATTATGGTTAGATGTGGTCAACAGACAGACTGCGCCAGGTCAGGTGACTCGTACTACCCGGTAAGGGCCTTCCCACTTCGGTGACAACTTGTTTGTACCCTTGGCGGACTGAACGTGCTTAAGGACAAGGTCACCTTCCTCAAAACACCAAGCATGAACCCTGCAGCTATGATAGCAACGCAGGGCTTCCTGGTAGCGTGCAGCATGTGTAGCAGCCCGGAGACGGTTCTCCTCCAGTAGCACAGTGTCGTCAAGCCGGTGTTGATCTTGCGCTACTTCATCGTAGGCAAGAACTTGAGGCAACCCGTAAATGAGTTCCGTGGGATAACTGCTTCTGCCCCGTAGACCAGGGAGATGGGAGTCTGCCCGGCAGCTCGGTTTGGTGTCGTTCTAATGGACCAGAGAACTACTGGCAGCTCCTCGATCCACCGCCTATCGTGCTTCTGTAGCGTATCAAAAGTTCTCGTCTTGAGTCCACGCAGCACTTCAGCGTTAGCCCTCTCAGCTTGTCCATTGCTCCGGAGGTGTGCCACATAGGCGAATGAGATTTTGCATCCGAGGGCATGAACATATTGCATGAAGGCGCGTCTCGTGAACTAGGTGCCATTGTCCGTAATGATCCTTGCCGGAACTCCAAAACGACACACCAATTCTTTCAAGAACTTGATAGCTGACTGAGCAGTCACCTTTCTCACGGCAGTCACTTCCGGCAACTTTGCAAACTTGTCGATGGCAATGAACAACAATACAAAGCCCCCGATTGCTCGGGGGAAGGGGCCAAGGATATTGAGCCCGTAGACCAAAAATGTCCATGATAGAGGGATTGTTTGAAGAGCTTGGGTAGGCAGGTGTATTTTCTTGGAATAGAACTGGCAGGCTTCACATTTCGTGACAAGCTCGACCACATCTTCGAGGGCTGCGGGCCAACAAAATCCTTGCCGGAATGCTTTCCCAACTAATGCCCTTGATCCAATGTGGGAGTCGCACATTCCTTTGTGAATCTCAGCCAGCAGTTCCTTTCCTTCTTCCCGGCAGACACACTTGAATTTCACACCGTTGGTCCTCCTTCTGTATAGAGTGTCATCGACAAACTGATACATACTAGCCCTCTGGGAGTGGTCAATGTGCCTTGCCCAAGTTGGAGCCTGGGGCTCGGCAACGATGACTAGCGGCACCTCCTCAGTTGTGGGAGCACCAGCCTCATTCTCGGGGTCCATGAGCCCAGTTGGAAGGGGTGGTCCAGCAGGTTGTGAGGAGTTGTTTCCGGCAGGGTCTCTGCCGGGAGCAGACGGCTCTACCTGGAAAGGTTTACCATAGTCCAACTTTCTCCTCTTCAGGGCCATTGTTGCTGGGGATACGGAGGGCTGAGTGAGATGGAGAACAAAAGTCCCTGGTTCCACAGGAAGCTTCTACGCAGCACACTTTGACAGATGATCGGCTATGCTCTTTTCCGCACGGGGTACGTGTTGTGTTTGCAATCCGTCAAAGTGCTCCTCCAATCTCCTCACTTCCTTGACGTATGCCTCCATCAATGGACTTTGGTAATCCTTGTTGACTTGTCTCACCACAAGCTGTGAATCTCCTTGAAAGATGAGCTTTTGATTCCCAATTCAGCTGCAATCCTGAGCCCGGCAAGGAGTCCTTCGTACTCAGCTGTATTGTTGGTTGCCTCTTCCCGGGCAAAATGCATTTGGACGATGTACTTCAAGTGCTCCCCGGAGGGGGAAACAAGAAGCTCGCCAGCTCCTGCACCTTGCAGGGAAATGGCACCATCAAAATACATAATCCATTCTTGGGGCAATTCCTTGTCGGGGATAGTTGTCTCTGTCACTTCCTTATCAGGGGTTGGCGTCCATTCTGCAATAAACTCTACCAATGCCCTGCTCTGAATAGTTGACAAGCTCTCAAACTTCAAATCAAAGCTGGATAACTGCAAAGCCCATTCCACTATTCTGCCGGTAGCCTCAGGGTTTCGGAGTATCCTTTGCAACGGAAAACGAGTAACAACCATGATCTCATGGGCTTGGAAGTAGTGGTGAAGTTTCCTTGAGGCCATGATGAGACCAATGATCAACTTCTGCAAGCTAGAGTACCTGATCTAGCCCCCTGAAACAGGGAGCTGATGAAGTACACTGGGTGTTGCACCACTTTCTTCCTTGCCGCGTCCTTGGGGTTGCTCTTATTGTCGTGCTCATTGCTATCCTGATCCTTCTCCGAATCTGTGGGTCTCTGCTCACTTTCTACCTCATCCACTTCCCGATGCGCTACCAAGGCTGCACTGACCACCTGGTTGGTTGCCGCCAAGTATAGCAACAACGGCTCCTGGCGTTTGGGAGCAACCAAGGTAGGCAAAGAGGACAAGTAGGCCTTCAACTCTTGCAAAGCCGCATCTGCTTCTGGGGTCCACTTCATAGGGTCGGCCTTCTTCAAAATCTTGAAGAACGACAGGGCACGCTCGGCAGACTTGGAGATGAATCTGCTTAGCGCGGCAACACATCCTGTCAGGCGCCTCACATCTTTAACTGTCCTTGGTGCTTGGATCTGCTCGATGGCCTTGATCTTGTCGGGGTTGGCTTTGATCCCATGATGGGATACAGAAAACCCAAGCAGCTTGCCGGAGGAAACACCAAATACACACTTCTTTGGGTTGAGCTTCAGATTGATCTTGCGTAGGTTATCAAATGTCTCCTCCAAATCTTGAATAAGGGTGGCCTTATCCTTGGTCTTGACCACAATATCATCCATATAGGCCTCTATGTTTCTGTGTAGTTGTGGCTCAAAACCAATCTGGATTGCCCTTGCAAAGGTGGACCCAACACTCCTTAATCCGAATGGCATACGGACAAAGCAGTACGTACCACATGGGGTGATGAACGATGTCTTCTCTTCATCTTCCTTGGACATGAAGATTTGGTGATACCCAGAGTATGCATCCAGAAAGGAGAGCAAATCACAACCTGAAGTGGATTCCACAATCTGGTTGATGCACGGCAAGGGAAATGGGTCTTTTGGGCAAGCCTTGTAGATATCTGTGAAATCTATGCAAAGCCTCCACTTCCCGTTAGCCTTCGGACTACTACTGGATTTGCCAACCACGTGGGATGCAGTACTCCTCTGACCAAACTAGCTGCCTCAAGCTTCTTGATCTCTTCTGCAATGAACTGTTGTCTCTCCAAACCTTGCTTCCGGACTTTCTGCTTGATAGGTCGGGCATGTGGGCAGACAACAAGGTGGTGCTCGATTACCTCCCTAGGAACACTGGGGATATCAGATGGTTGCCAGGAAAACACATCAATATTCACCCGTAGGAAGGCAACAGGCGCGCTTTCCTATTTGTCATCAAGGGTGACGCTGATAGTGAAAGTACCATCAACGCCAACCTGCCCTGTCAGGACCTTCTTCACTTGGGGTGCAGCAAACTTGGATCTCTTGCTGTTAGAACACTCTGGCACGTCGTCAACGGGTGTCGTGCACTCGGTGGGGGCACGCTTCCCGGACTCTTTGCCGAAGTCCCTACAGCCTCTCTTCTTTCCTTTATTTTCCTTGGCGGGATCTGCCGTTGCCGCTGCCTCTGCTGCGACCGCGTCCGAGTACATCTTGTCCACACAAATAACTGCATCCTTCTCATCAGACGGGATGGTGATGACTCCCAGTGGCCCAGGCATTTTCAAGGTGTTGTGGGCATAGTGGGATGCCGCCATGAACTTAGCCAAGGCCGGGCATCCAAGTATCCCATTGTACGGAAGGGGGAGATCAACCACATCAAACACAATCCTCTCGGCCCGATAATTCAATTCTCGCCCAAACGTTACCGGCAATGTAATCTTTCCCTTAGGATGGCTCCTGCCGGGATTAACTCCTTGAAACGTGCCGGTAATCTCTAGCTCATCTTCTCCCATCTGAAGCTTGCTGATGATTGCCGGGGAAATCAGATTCAACCCGGCCCCACCGTTCACCAACATCTTTGTGACCTTGAGGTTGCGAATTGTTGGGGAGACCAACAATGGCAAACATCCTACCGCAGTGGTACGGCTAGGATGGTCCTCCTTGTCAAAGATGATGGGCGTACGAGACCATTTGATCGGCTTCCGGGCCTCTGGCGCTGGTTCCATGGCATTGACCTCTCACGCCCACCGTTTGAGCTGGCGGTGAGAAGTGTGCAAAGATGCACCTCTGTCAATGCACAGGGCGTCTGTGGCCTTCTGAAACTCTTGCTCACTGGTTTCCTCTTCATCCCCTCCATCACTTTCATCTTCACAGGGTTCCTTCTCTTAACCTCTAGCAGGCTTTCCTTGGTTTCAAAAGGGTTTGCCGGGGCGATTTACTTCACCACGCTGGCCCTTACCGCCAGCAACATTCTTACCTTTTTTCCTTATCACGCTTCTCATATTCTGTTCTCTGCTTCTTGACAAGCTGCTCAACTTGGTAACACTCTTGAAGGTCGTGGCCCTTGGTCCGATGAATCTTGCAGTACGGCCCATCGCCTTTCCCAGCTTTCTCGGCAGTCGTGGCTCACAACAGTCAATGCACGCGGCAGATTCTTTGTCGGGGGCCTTAGCTTTGGTCTTCTTGCTGGAACTAGGCGTACCAGATCCTTCAACAGTCATCGCTTCTTACTGCTCTTCTTGCTCTTCTTCTGACTGGTTGATTCATCCTCATGCTCTGAATCAACGTTGGTGCAATCTTCCTCCCCGGGCAACGTCCTTCCCTCCTCCATCCGAGCACACTTATCCATTAATGTGTAAAGCTCATTCACAGTCTTGGGCAACCGCACGTTCATCTTGGAAGGAATACGACGGTTGCGCACGTTGGACTGGAAGGCAGCTATTATGGCTGCCTGATGGATATTCGGGATATTTCTATGAACTTTGCTGAATCTCTGTAAATACTTATGGAGGGTTTCTCCTTCCTTCTGCTGGAAAAGCTGCAAATCGCTGGGCCTGCCGGGTTCTTGATGACCGCTAGTAAAGGTACCAACGAACTCGTGGCACAGGTCAGCCCATGATGAAATGGAGTTCTCCAGTAGGTGCATCAGCCAAGACCTCACATTAGACTTGACGGCCAAAGGGAAGTAGTTGGCAAACACCTTCTCATCTCTTCCCCCGATAGCCTGAACAGCGATGGTTTAGATGCTCAGGAACTCTGCTGGGTTCAGCCTCCCGTCGTACTTCTCAGGTATCTCTGGCTTGAATGTGCGAATGGACGGCCAACGGACTTGCCGCAGCTCTCGTGTAAAGGTAGGGCAGCGAACCTCGAAAGGTAGGCACCCGCCAACACCTAGCGCATGCTCGTCGACTTTGAGGCCGTCGCACCCATCGATCCGGCGGAGGTCGTCGCAGTGTTGCTCGATGATGACGTGTGTGTCTCCTCTCCGCCCTCCCTCCGGGGCTCGACGCTGGCCTGGACGTACTCGAGGGCCAGAAGAGGCCATCGAGACATCATCGGGGTCTTGATTCTGTTGCACTCGCGCTGGCTGACATGGTGGGGACAGCACCGTGGGGATGCCCCCTTCCGTACGGTCAGCAGCATGAGTTGTTGCTGTCGCTTGGGGAGGTTGTGGTGGGCCAGCTCGCCGTGAGCCCCCAGCTTTGGCGAAACCAAGGAGGCTTTGGATGGTGGCACGCCATTCGTCCATCAGATCGGCCGCTGGTGGAAACCTCAACAACAGCTAAGCTCGCGCCATGGCCTCCGAAGCTGTGCTTGGCATGGATGTCGATGGAGTCGATCGTACTTCCGCTCGGCTCCTGACGGTGCCAGTGGTGATAGTACTGTGCCCCCGTTGTCGCTACGGGGCGGCCACCTGGATTTGGTGTGGTGAAGGCACTCGAGGGCCAGCGGCTCCGTCGGGCGCAGCGGCTTGGTCGGCCCGTCCCGGGGGAGGTGCACGCGGCGCGACCGCACCCGTGGTGAGGGCGGCTGGAGGGCGGCGGTTCGCCGTGGTCTGAGCGTCGTTGTTGTGGTTGTGCCCGTCGGTGGGAGAGAGGGGCGCAGATGGAGTAACCCCCTCACCCATACCTTGGGGAGCATGGCCGTCTGGATGTCGCTGATGCTTCTCTCCTTCGGTACCTCCTGCTCCTGCGTCGGCTGCGGGGGAAGTGGTGATGGTGCCGCCTGGTCCGACCACATCCCCAGCAGCGTCCGCGTCCTCGTGTGCCTCTGCACCCCCTGCAGCGTTAGAGGCCGCGGGCGGTGGAGCCTTCGAGGTGGATGGATGAGCAGGAGGTTCGGGTTTCTTCTTGGGCGCCATGGTCGATGGCGTCATCGAAGACAAAGATGGTGATGAAGTTGACGCGCTGCACACACCTTCGGATTCACCAAGCGAGCCACCTACCTGGCGCGCCAAAGATGTCACGGGAAACCACGGCCACATATGGGACCAGGAGGACCCTTGATGGTTCGGCAGGGGGGCGACGCGTTACACAAAGAGCAGATGAGCGTGCGGCAGCATGATAGGGATCACACAAGCAATTTTACCAATGTTCAGGCCGCCGCGAGGTGTAAAACCCTACTCCTGCTTTGGTGGATTGATGGTGGAAAAGTGATGGTGGAGCGTAGTACACTTGCCCGGCAGGAGTTGCCATGGGGCAGCAGCGACTACGCGCATATGGGGGTGTGAGTTATCCAACATTCTAACCCTTTCTACGGTTGCCACTGGCCTCCTTTTATAGATCAAGGGGTCACCACAATGGCAAAGTAGTCATTACGCATTGATATGATAGCAAACAGTGCTATCGTACCTAACTCTGTGGGCTGACATGGCGCATTAAACGCACCGCTTAGTGTCACATTGCTGGTTGCCCGGCAAGGCTTGTCGGGCTATCTTGCCAGCTCCACACCTGCTTGCTTGACACGTCGCAGGACGGGTGTCGTCTGTGGGTTTTTCCAGTAAGGAGAAGCAACCATGTGGCGAATGGCTACCACTCAGTAACTTTGCGGCTAGACACTGCACTGATTGACGACGTGGGTCGTGATGGAGTGGTTGGTGAGGTGGTTTTGCCTCCGTGAGCCCCGGCAGGCCCTGCCGGGGCGTTTCGTTCGCCTGCTTCTGGGGGTGGCCTTGCCCCTTGCCGGGCTTACCTGTCCGGCAAGGGAGGCTTTTCTCTTGGCGATATCTAGCTTCTCTGGCTTGATCTTGATCCCTCTAATCTGTATGTTGGTCCTTCGAATCCCTTGGTTCCTCGAACTCTGACTTGGGCTGGTGCTTCGAGCTTGTTCTCGTGCCTATGCATGATGACCCACAAGTATAGGGGATTAATTGAAGCTCTTTTTTACAAGTAAGAGTGTCAAACCCAACGAGGAGTAGAAGGAAATGACAAATAGTTTTCAGTAAGGTAATGTCTACAAGTGCTGAAATTGTAAGTAGTGGGTAGTTTGATAGCAAGATAATTTGTAACGAACAAGTAACGATAATAGCAATAAGTATGCAGCAAGAGATTCCAATCCTTTTGAGGAAAAGGACAGGCCAAAACGGTCTCTTATGTTAAGCAAAGCGTTCTTGAGGGTACACGGGAATTTCATCTAGTCACTTTCATCATGTTTGTTTGATTTGTGTTCGCTACTTTGATAATTTGATATGTGAGTGGACCGGTGCTTAGATGTTGTTCTTACTTGAACAAACCTCCTACGTATGATTAACCCTCCCGCAAGCATCCGCAACTACGAGAAAAGTATTAAGAATAAATTCTAACCATAGCATTAAACTTATGGGTCCAATCGGTCCCTTACGGAATAGCGCATAAACTGGGGTTTAAGCTTCTGTCACTCTCGCAACCCATCATCTAATTCTAATCCACAATGCATTCCCTTAGGCCCAAATATGGTAAAGTGTCATGTAGTCGACGTTCACATGACACCACTAAGGGAATCACAACATACATAATATCAAAATATCGAACACATATCAAGTTCACATGATTACTTGCAACATGATTTCTCCCGTGACCTCAAGAACAAAAGTAACTACTCACAAATGATAAACATGTTCATGATCAGAGGAGTACTAAATAGCATAATGGATCTGAACATATAATCTTCCACCAAATAAATTAGTAATCAACTACAAGATGTAATCAACACTACTAGTCACCCACAAGCACCAATCTATAGTTCAAGTAACAAGATTGAATACAAGATATGAACTAGGGTTTGTGATGAGATGGTGTTGTTGAAGATGTTGATGGAGATTGCCCTCCCCAAGATGGGAGAGTTGTTGGTGATGATGATGACGATGATTTCCCCCTCCGCGAGGGAAGTTCCCCGGGCGGAATCTCTCCGTTGGAGGGCAAAAGTGCTCCTGCCCAAGTTCCGCCTCGAGATGGCGGCGCTCCGTCCTGAAAGCCTTCTCCTATTTTTTTTAGATAAAAATGATTTATATACCAGAAGATAGGCACCGGAGGTGGGCCGAGGAGGGCACAACCCACCAGGGTGCGTCTGGGCTCCCTAGCGCGCCTAGGTGGGTTGTGCCCACCTGGTGGACCCCCTCTGGTACTTATTTTCCCCAATATTTCTTATATATTCATTAAAAAATCTCCGTCAAGTTTCAGCTCATTTGGAGTTGTGCAGAATAGGTAGCCTGGCGTAGCTTTTTCAGGTCCAGATTTCCAACTACCAGAATTCTCCCTCTTTATGTGTACCTTGCAAATTATGAGAGAAAAGGAATTAGAATTACTCCAAAAAGCTTTATTATGGATAAATACATTACAAATAATAGTATGAAAACATGATGCAAAATGGATGTATCAACTCCCCCAAGCTTAGATCTCGCTTGTCCTCAAGCGAAAACCGAAATCGAAAAACATCTCCACATGCTTTGAGAGAGAGGTGTCGATAAAAACAAAATACGGACATAGAAGCATCATGTTGATTATTATAACAACAACAAATTTAGACATAAGACTTTTATCATAGAACTTTTATCATACACTTCCCATGAATAAGTAACAGTTCATCACATAAGTATGAAGCAAAAACTCTATTAGGAACCAACAAACTATGTTCTCAGTCAACTTTGCAGGTCCACATACTCAACATGTTGGAGCCTTTAGGCAAGTACACATACTCAACATCATATAGTCTTCTATGATTGCTAACACTCACCGCGTACACATGACCAAAACGTTTCAACCGGACACATAGAAAGATAGGGGCTTATAATTTCGCCTCCCAACATACTCACCTCAAGGGTGATGTCAACAATAATAACTCATGTTACCTATATTCAACTGGACATATGTGCCTAGATCTTTCCTCACCACATGATGCTTGCCAAAAGAGAAAAATCAAAAAGGAATAGAAGAAAAACTTTGACTCTTTGCATAAAAGTAAATACATAAAAGTAAAAGATAGGCCCTTCGTAGAGGGAAGCAGAGGTTGCCATGCGCTTATTTGTTTGCATGCTCAATCCCTTAGTGCAAGAGAACGTCACGTTGTATTGCCCCTTAAGATGACAACCTTTATTATGCAGTCTGTCACTTTTATTCTTTGTCATCCAAGTTCGTACAACGCTCAATTTTTTATTACACTAAATGATCTCACATATTTAGAAGCATTTTTTATTTCCTTTTTTTCACCGATGACAGCTTACTTGAGGGACCTTTCTCAATCCCTAGATAGGTATGGTGGACACTTGAAAAAGATTTGGGTTTAAGGGTTTTTGGATGCACAAGTAGTATCTCTACTTAGTGCGGAATTTTTGGCTAGCAAAGATAGGGGCAAGCACCACATGTTTATGGATCTATGACAATATGACTTCTATGTGAATATAAACAAACATAAACCATTAAGTTGTCTTCATTGTCCAGCGTCAACAATTTTGGCATATAATATTTTGATGAGGGCTCACAATCACAAATAATTTCCAGGATAGTATATTTATATGTGAATCCTCCCTTCCCTTATTAATTCTTTCATGAGTTGCATCATTGACTAATACTATGTTTGTCAATCTCTAACAAAATTTCGTACTTATACTTTTCCTTATGTGGTGCCATCACCTACCATAGGATTAGTATATGATCTTATTGATTTGTTTCCTTTCTTTTATTTATTTCCTTTCTCTTTCTCTTTCTTTCTTATTTCTTTTCTTTATTTGCAACATGGAAGCAAAGAAAGCAAAAACTCAAACTAAACTTTATTATATAACTTGCACTCGATTACAATGATAGATCACTAAGCAAACTCTCAAAGAAGAAAGGATCGAACTAAAATTTATTTCATCTAAAGCAAAAAGATCAAACTAAGATAAGTAAAAGCAAAACATAGTGAGATGATACGATACCGGGGCACCTCCCCCAAACTTGGCGGAAGCCAAGGGGAGTGCCCATACCCGATACTCAGTTCTCCTTTGGTGGTGAAGAAGATGGTGGTGGTGAAGAAGAAGAGGTCTTGTCCTCGTATTTCCATGGCAGCGGTCCACCATCATAAGAGGAAGAGTGAGTCTCATGGGTCCTACAACTAGCAGCCAAACTCATACCTTTAAACCTTGCCTCATATTCAAATACTTGGTTCTGGAGGTCATTGATCTGGCTTTGGAGGAAGTTGATTTGCTCGTTGAAGGTGAAGATGATGTCCTTCATGGGCTTGCCATCCACCTTGAGATCACGGGAGAGGTCCATGATCATTAGGTGATTGGCATGGAGTCGATGTTCCACCATCCCCTTGCACGGGAAGACGCCTTGCTCCACAGCTTCAAGCCTAGCCTCCACGGTTCCCGTCCCCTTGGGACAGGGCTCATCGCAAAGGTGAAGCACCCCCTCATGCATCTCAATGACCTGAGGGTGCGGCACCACCTCCCTCAGATATGGGTTGATGACGTTCTTGAAGAACTTGACCTTGGAGGAGCTTGAAGCAGGCATGGTAGATGGGATCTGACACAAAACAGCAAGGGAAAAAGATAACAGAGGATTTCTTCGCGATACGGTGATCAACAGGTTCGGGAAGTATATATAGATTTTTTATCTTGGGGGACAAGTACATGGAAGAAAAAGGGAGTACGGAAGGTGTCCCAGGTGGGCACAACCCACCTGGGCGCCCCAGCCATGCGTGGCGCGCCCTGGTGTCTTGTGCCCACCAGGGGACGCTTCCTGGGAGTTTCTTTATTTCCAAAATTCTAAAATATTCCAAAACTAATAAAAAATATTTTTGTGTATTTTTTGGAGTCCGTTTACTTACCGTATCACGTACCTTCTGATTTTCACAATTCTCGAGTGTTCCGGAAGGACTTTTTTATGTGTTCTTCCGTTGTCAAAGTTTGGATAATATTACTTTCAACATTAATGGGCGTACCTAAGATATAACGCTTTATTCGTTGCCCATTGACAACCTTCTGGTTAGTACCTTCGAAATTATTTATTTTGATGGCTCCAGACCGGTAAACCTCCTCGATGACATATGGGCCTTCCCATTTTGAGAGGAGCTTTCCTACAAAGGATCTAAAATGAGAGTTGTACAAAAGAACATATTCTCTGACTTTAAACTCACGCTTTTGGATTCTTTTGTCATGCCATCTTTTAACTTTTTCTTTGAATAACTTTGCATTTTCATAAGCTTGGGTTCTCCATTCATCTAGTGAGCTAATATCAAGTAACCTCTTTTCACCAGCAAGTTTGAAATCATAGTTGAGCTCTTTGACTTCCCAGTATGCTTTATATTCTAACTCAAGAGGCAAATGACAAGCTTTTCCATAAACCATTTTATAAGGAGACATACCCATAGGATTTTTATATGTTGTTCTATAAGCCCAAGTGCATCATCTAATTTCTTAGACCAATTCTTCCTGGACCTATTGACAGACTTTGCAAAATTAATTTTATTTCTCTATTTCTAAATTCAACTTGACCACTGGACTGAGGATTATAAGGTGATGCAATTCTATGGTCAATTTCATACATAGCAAGCATTTTATGGAAAGCACCATGAATAAAGTGTGAACCACCATCAGTCATTAAATATCTAGGGACTCCAAACCTTGGGAAAATAACTTCCTTAAGCATTTTAATAGAGGTGTTGTGATTAGCACTACTTGTTGGAATAGCTTCTACCCATTTAGTAACATAATCAACAACAACCAAAATATGTGTATACCCATTAGAGGAAGGAAAAGGTCCCATGTAATCAAATCCCCAAACGTCAAATGGTTCAACAACAAGTGAATAATTAATAGGAATATCTTGACGCTTACCGATATTACCTATTATTTGACATTCATCACAGGATGAGACATACTTACGGGCATCCGTGAAGAGAGTAGGCCAATAAAATCCAGACTGCAATACCTTATAAGAAGTTCTATCTCCAGCATGATGTCCTCCATAAGCTTCAGAGTGACATTTCCGTAGGATTTGTCCCTGTTCATGCTTAGGTACACAACGTCTAATATTACCATCTACTCCTTCTTTATAAAGATGTGGGTCATCCCAAAAGTAATTTCTTAAATCATAGAAGATTTTTTTCTTTTGTTGGTATGTAAAGCTAGGTGTTAAATATTTAGCAACAATGTAATTAGCATAGTCAGCATACCAAGGAGTACTATTAGAACCATTTATTGCAGCTAACTGCTCATCAGGAAAACTATCGTCAATAGGTAGTGGGTCATCAAGCACATTTTCAAGCCTAGACAAGTTATCAGCTACAGGGTTCTCAGCTCCTTTTCTATCAATGATATGTAAATCAAATTCTTGCAACAAGAGAACCCAATGAATAAGTCTAGGTTTAGCATCTTTATTTTCCATAAGATATTTAATAGTAGCATGGTCTATGTGAACAGTTACTTTGGAATCAACAATATAAGGTCTAAATTTATCACAAGAAAACACCATTGCTAAGAATTCTTTTTCAGTAGTAGCATAATTTCTTTGAGCACTGTCTAGAGTTTTACTAGCATAATGAATAACATTAAATTTCTTATCAACTCTTTGTCCTAGAACAGCACCAACAGCATAATCACTAGCATCACACATAATTTCAAAAGGCAAGTTCCAATCAGGTGGTTGAACAATAGGTGCAGTAATTAAGGCTTTCTTGAGTGTTTCAAAGGCTTCAAGACAATCATCATAAAAAACAAAAGGAATATCCTTTTGCAAAATATTAGTAAGAGGCCTAGAAATTTTAGAAAAGTCTTTGATAAATCTCCTATAGAAACCAACATGACCTAGGAAACTACGAATACCTTTGATGTACTTAGGACATGGCATTTTCTCAATTGCATCAACCTTAGCTTGGTCCACTTCAATACCTCTTTCAGAAATTTTATGACCCAAGACAATGCCTTCATTGACCATAAAGTGGCACTTCTCCCAATTCAAGACAAGATTTGTTTGTTCACATCTCTGCAAAACTCGGTCAAGATTGCTTAAAAAATCATCAAAAGACTTCCCATAAACAGAGAAGTCATCCATGAAAACCTCAACAATTTTTCCACAAAAGTCAGAGAATATAGCAGTCATACATCTTTGAAAAGGTAGCAGGTTCATTACATAAACCAAAAGGCATACGTCTATAAGCATAGGTTCCAAAAGGAAAAGTAAAAGTGGTCTTTTATTGATTAGGATGAGAAACAGGTATTTGTGAGAAGCCAGAATATCCATCAAGGAAGCAAAAGTCTGTGTGCTTAGATAATCTTTCAAGCATTTGATCAATAAAAGGCAAAGGGTGATGATCTTTTCTAGTTGCTTTATTTAATTTTCTGAAATCAATTACCATTCTATAGCATGTAACAATTCTTTGTGGAATAAGTTCATTCTTATCAATAGGAACAACAGTTATACCTCTGTTCTTAGGGACACAATGAACAGGACTTACCCATCTACTATCAGCTATAGGATAGATTATACCTACTTCCAGAAGTTTTTAATATTTTCGTTCTTACCACCTCTTTCATATTCGGATTTAACCGACATTGGTGATGAACAACGGGTTTAGCATCAGGTTCCATATTAGTTTTGTGCTGACATAAAGTGGGACTAATGGCCTTCAAATCATCAGGAGTATATCCAATAGCAGCTCGGTGCTTCCTTAGAATTTTCAATAATCTTTCTTCTTCATGTTCTGAAAGGTTAGCACTGATAATAACAGGATATATTTTCTTTTCATCAAGATAAGCATATTTCAAAGTGTCTGGCAATTGTTTTAATTCAAACACATGATCACCTTTAGGTGTAGGAGGACCTCCAAGAGTTTCAATAGGCAAATTGTGTTTAAGTAGAGGACGTTGTTCAAAGAAAATCTTATCTATTTCATTTCTTTCATGCATATGTAAATCATTTTCATGGTCTAGCAAATATTGTTCTAAAGGATTAGTAGGTGGCACAGCAATGGAAGCAAGACCAATTAGTTCATCCTTACTAGGCAATTATTTTTCATGAAGATTTCTACTAAACTTGGAAAAATTAAACTCATGAGACTCATCACCAAAGCTAACACCGACAATTTGTTTCTTGCAATCTATCTTAGCATTAACTGTGTTCTAGAAAGGTCTACCAAAGGTAATGGGACAGAAGTCATCTTGTGGGGAACCAAGAACAAGAAAATCAGTAGGGGATTTTATTTTCCCACACAAGACTTCAACATCTCTAACAATCCCAATTGGTGATATGGTATCTCTATTAGCAAGTTTAATAGTAACGTCTATGTCTTCTAACTCAGCAGGTGCTATGTCTTCCGTAATTTCTTGATATAAAGTGTAAGGAATAGCACTCACACTAGACCCATGTCACATAAACCATGATAACAATGATCTCATATTTTAAATAAAATGACAGGCATGCCCACAAGAGGTCTATGTTTATCTTTTTCATCAGGTTTAGCAATTTTAGCAGCTTCTTCACAGAAGTAAATAACATGCCCATCTATATCTTCTTCCAAGAGATCTTTAACCATAGCAATGTAGGTCCTACTTTAATTTGTTCATCGGGTTTAGGTGTTCTAATATAACTTTTGTTAACCACAGTTGAAACTTTAGCATGTTCCTTTATCCTAACAGGAAAAGGTGGTTTCTCAATATAAGCAGAAGGAACAACTGGATGAACATTATAAAGTATAGTTTCTTCTTTAACCGGTACCTTTTTTTAATTTCTTATTTAACAGGTGGGTTATATTTAAACCACTTCTCTTTAGGGAGTTCAACATGAGTAGCAAATGATTCACAAAAGGAGGCTACTATCTCAGAGTCAAGTCCATATTTAGTGCTAAACTTTTGAAAAGCATCGGTATTCATAAAAGATTTAACACAATCATACTTAAGCTTAATACCTGACTCTTTACCTTCATCGAGTTCCCAATCTTCAGAGTTGTGTTTAATTCTTTCCAAAAGATCCCACCAGAATTCAATAGTCTTCTTCATAAAAGAACCAGCACAAGAAGTATCAA
Source organism: Aegilops longissima (assembly GCA_021605205.1). Taxonomy (NCBI): domain Eukaryota; kingdom Viridiplantae; phylum Streptophyta; class Magnoliopsida; order Poales; family Poaceae; genus Aegilops; species Aegilops longissima. Next base: position 357,743,796 of record CM038682.1, read on the forward strand.
GCATGGTTTGATCATTACGAGAAAGCCGAGCAAAAGTTTTGGATAATAATTTCTCTTGAGAGATCATGATTGGGGCATGAATATAACATCGACTTAAGCCTCCCCCAAGCTAGAGTGATGATTTCTCCTTCACGAGGCCAAAAATTGTATATATAATTCCGATCACGATGAACTAGATGCATAGGATAAATTTTTTGGTGGAACTCCAATTTCAAACGATTCCAATTCCATGATCCACTATTACCGCATAGCCTATACCATGCCAATGCTTTTCCCTTCAAAGATAAAGGGAAAACCTTTTTGATCACGTCATCTCTGGGTAAACCTGCAAGCTTAAACAATCCACAAATTTGTTCCACATATATCAAGTGCATATCAGGATGTTCGGTTCCATCTCCTGCATAAGGATTAGCTAGCAGTTGTTCTATCATACCCGAGGGAATTTCATATTCAATATTTTCAGTAGGTGCAGTAGGTTGAGGGGTAGCTAATTGTGGTTCCGTACGAGGTGAAGATACCCCGAACAAACCCCTCAAACGATAGTTTTCCATAGTAACAAGTGACAATAAATTTCAGCACACTATATAAATGTTTCCTTACCAGATTCCACTTACCAAAGGCACTTCACTCCCCGCAACGGTGCCAGAAAATAGCCTTGATGACCCACAAGTATAGGGGATCAATTGTATCTCTTTTCGATAAGTAAGAGTGTCGAACCCAACGAGGAGCAGAAGGAAATGACAAGTAGTTTTCAGTAAGGTAATGTCTGCAAGTGCTGAAATTGTAAGTAGCGGGTAGTTTGATAGCAAGATAATTTGTAACGAGCAAGTAAAGATGATAGCAATAATTATACAGCAAGATATCCCTATCCTTTTGAGGCAAAGGACAGGCCAAAACGGTCTCTTATGATAAGAAAAGCGTTCTTGAGGGTACACGGGAATTTCATCTAGTCACTTTCATCATGTTGGTTTGATTTGTGTTCGCTACTTTGATAATTTGATATGTGGGTGGACCGGTGCTTAGGTGTTCTTCTTACTTGAACAAACCTCCTACTTATGATTAACCCTCCCGCAAGCATCCACAACTACGAGAAAAGTATTAAGAATAAATTCTAATCATAGCATTAAACTTATGGGTCCAATCGGTCCCTTACGGAATAGCGCATAAACTGGGGTTTAAGCTGCTATCACTCTCGCAACCCATCATCTAATTGCTACTCCATAATGCATTCCCTTAGGCCCAAATATGGTAAAGTGTCATGTAGTCGACGTTCACATGACACTACTAAGGGAATCAGAACATACATACTATCAAAATATCGAACACATATCAAGTTCACATGATTACTTGCAACATGATTTCTCCCGTGACCTCAAGAACAAAAGTAACTACTAACAAATGAGAAACATGTTCATGATCAGAGGAGTATTAAATAGCATAATGGATCTGAACATATAATCTTCTACCATATAAACCATATAGTAATCAACTATAAGATGTAATCAACACAACTAGTCACCCACAAGCACCAATCTATAGTTCCAGTAACAAGATTGAATACAAGAGATGAACTAGGGTTTGAGATGAGATGGTGCTGTTGAAGATGTTGATGGAGATTGCCCTCCCCAAGATGGGAGAGTTGTTGGTCATGATGATGACGATGATTTCCCCCTCCGGGAGGGAAGTTCCCCCGGCGGAATCGCTCCGTCGGAGGGCAAAAGTGCTCCTGCCCAAGTTCCGCCTCGAGACAGTGGCACTCCGTCCCGAAAGCCTTCTCCTAATTTTTTCTAGATAAAAATGACTTATATACCAGAAGATGGGCAACAGAGGTGGGCCGAGGAGGGCACAACCCCCCAGGGCGCGCCTGGGCTCCCTGGCGCGCCCAGGTGAGTTGTTCCCACCTCGTGGGCCCCCTCTGGTAGTTGTTTGCTCCAATATTTCTTATATATTCCATAAAAAATCTCCATGAAGTTTCAGCTCATTTGGAGTTGTGCAGAATAGGCAGCCTGATGTAGCTTTTTCAGGTCCAGATTTCCAGCTGCGGGAATTCTCTCTCTTTGTGTGTACCTTGCAAATTATGAGATTAAAGTCATTAGAATTACTCCAAAAATCATTATTATGGATAAAAACATTATAAATAATACTAAGAAAACATGATTCAAAATGGACGATCGATTGCATGCGAAGCGGGCAATGACCTGTGGTTTGTTGTACAAGCGACTTGATGCATGTCTAGTAATTAACTTGCGGATAACTGTGGTGACATTGGGGTACTCTAATCATAAATGTTGAATGATAGTATCATATGGTGTTATCATAGTACAATCTCTAGGACTATCTATGACACTTCGGTGGTGGTTTAATAGATTGATTGGAAAGGCAACTTTGAGGTGGTTTGCTACCTACACGATTTCATCCCATTTTTTCTGATAAAATAAAAACTTTGGTGTGATTCTTTGCTGCACTTTGAGGGATTATCGTGTGGTTAATTTACATTAATGATGTTGAGATTTGTCATGAGCGAAAGTATGAACCCTAGGCCTTGTTTCCGAGCATTGAGACACCGTTTTACTCACTTTTATTACTTCCACCTTGTTGTTTTTATTTATTCAAAATACAAAAACCTATTTGTACCATCCATATTATGGAAGTGAAGTCTTGCCAAATTCTTTATCTTTATAAAGTTTTCTTTGAAAACGATAAATCCAATAATTGTTATGAAGGCTAAAGTAAGAATTTAACAAAATGTTTGGTGTGAGTTCCTTGAATGATAAGCATGATTGCAATGTTGTTAGTGTGTATTCTATGAATATCCATGATGCTAATGATATGCAAATCCATAAGCTTGGAGATGCTATGTTTGATGAACATGATTTTTTTAGTCCCCCTACTTTTGATGAGAAAAATTACTATGATAAAAACATGCTTCCTATTTATGATGATTACAGTGATTATGAAAGTGGGTTTGGAAGAGTTTCAACTTTAGCTAACTATGATCCCACTATTTTGGAGGGTGTTGAAACTTATTGGAATAATGATAAAAGTTCTTTTGGAGAGGTCATGACTTTAGATTATTTTCATTCCACTTTATTGGAACATGTTTCAGTTGGTTATGATAACAAAGTTGCTACCTATGATGATTATTGTGAGGAATTGTATGCTATAAAGAGTAATGATAATCACACGAAATTTTTCACCATGGTTTTAATGTTCAATTAGGTGTCAATCAAGTATCACATGATAGTTATTTTGTTGAGTTTGTTCCCACTATTATGAATAAGAATAAATTTGCTTATGTGGAGAGTAACAATAAATTGCTGCATGTGGATCATGAAAATAATGTTTTGTGCGATAATTATATTATTGAATTTGTTCATGATGCTACTGAAAACTATCATGAGAGAGGAAGATATTCTTATAGTTATGTCTCAATAATATCAATTTTCCTCACTTTATGTTGGAAGTTTTAAGGTTACACTTGTTTTTTCCTTCCTATGATAGTTGATTCTTGCTTCAGTAAATTGTTTGCTTATAAAATTCCTATGCATAGGAAGTGGGTTAGACTTTAATGTGTTTGCTACATGATTCATGATGCTCTCTTTTATGTTTAATTTCCTACCATTATGTGAGCATCATTAAAATATGCATTAAAGGAAAGTGCTTGTTGGGAGGTAACCCAATATTTATATTTTCTGTTTTTGTGTGTTTACATGATTAATGCTGCTATAGTAAGCATGTCTTGTGTTTTTCTTTATTTCAATAAAGTGCCAAGTTTAGCCTTTACCATGCTCAATTTGCAAGTTTATGAGTTGTTGTTTTAAAACATAAAGTTTTCTATAATGTCCTGAATATTCTTGGATAGTCAGAATGTGAACACTTCTTGAAATTCTTACAAAACAAGCATATATGAGTTTTTTGTTATGTGGTAATTTTTGATAATTTTCTGAGTTACTGAAGTATGATAATTAATTACAACTTTACGTGCTGGTGGTTTTTTGACAGATTCTGTTTTGTTTTCTTTGTTTGCTTATTTTAAAGTTTCCATGGAATATAATGGGGGATCTAAATTATTGTGGAAATGATAGAATACGTTAGGCATCAATTGGGAATAATTATTAATCTTGTCTTGACAGTACATGAGTGAATGCTTTATTTTTATTATATTAACCTATTTCACGAGTTCTCTTAAGTTTTGTTGAATGAAGTTTTCAAGTTTTTGGTGAGATTAAGATATGCTGAGAATAAGGAGCTACAAGAGCCTAAGCTTGGGGATGCCAACACACACCAAGGTAATATCCAAGGAAGATTCAAGCGGCTAAGATTGGGGACGCCCCGGATGGCACACCCTCTTTCGTCTTCGAAACTACCGGTATATCTCACTCGGAGCTATATTTTAATTCTTCATATGATATGTGCTATTCTTGGAGCGTCTTTTTGTTTTGTTTTCTATTTGATATAATCTTTAGATCTGAAAATTTTAATTTGGAGAGAGTTTATACACAACTACATATTTACTTAGCTACCCTTCATTCTTTACTCATATCTTTTGAAGTAGTTCATTATTTACTCTTATGCTTCACTTATATCTTTAGATTAATACATTTATGAACGAATTGAATATCATGTGCTTTATTTATTATATGTATATTGAGAAGTAAACATGTATCCTTTGTTTAGTCCGTTAAAGTAGAAGTGTACGATAGTGCATATCTTTACTCAGGTAAGGAGGCTTATGTGTGATAGAGCGTGTCATATCACGGGGTTTGGATGCACCGGCGAAGTTTGCACCACATCTCGAGGTGAGAAAGGGCAATGCACAGTACTGGAGAGGCTAGCAAATGGCGGAAAGGTGAGAGTGCGTATAATCCATGGACTGACATTAGTCATAAAGAACTCACATAATTATTGCAAAAGTTTATTAGCCCTCGAAGCAAAGTACTATTGCGCATGCTCCTAGGGGGAGGTTGGTAGGAGTTAACCATCGCGCGCCCCTGACCTTCACGCAAAGGAAGACACTTAATAAGAAATAATGCTCCAACTTCTTAGAATAACAAGAGACCATACGTGCATGCTTCGAGAATCACAAACCTTAACACCAATATTCTTACTAAACCATAATCATTCACAAGTACCTCCCACATATTACGATCTTTATGCCGAAAAACTATTGCAATGAATTAATTTTATCATATTCAGTGATCTACATGAAAGTTATTATTATATCCCTCTTGAATACCTATCATATTAGGACCAATTTCATAACTCGTGCAAATTGCCATTACTATTTATCAAACTCTGAAAATAATATAAGTGAAGCATGAGAGTGCAAATATTTATTTAAAATATAACCACCGATGTGCTCTAAAAGATATAAGTGAAGTACTAGAGCAACTGCATAGCTCAAAAGATATAAGTGAAGGACATAGAGTAATCTAACAAATCACGAATAATGTGTGTTCCTCTCAAAATGGTGTGTTCAACAAAGATGATTGTGTAAACCAAAAACGCAAACAAAGAAAAGGCTCATATAATACACGATGCTCCAAGCAGAACTCATATCATGTGATGAATAAGAATATAGCGCCAAGTAATTTACCGATGGTTGGTAAAAGAAAGAGGGGATGCCATCTGGGGCATACCCAAGCTTAGAGTCTTGGGTGTCCTTGAATATTACCTTGGGGTGCCTTGGGCTTCCCCAAGCTTAGGGTCTTGCCACTCCTTATTCCTTCATCCACCGTGATCTCACTCAAAACTTGAAAACTTCAGCACACAAACTCAACGAAAAACTAGTGAGATCCGTTAGTATAACAAGCAAATCATAAAATTTAGGTACTGTTGTAAACCCATTCATATTTTATTATTGCTTAATACCTACTATATTCTGACTTCACCATGACTTATACCCCCCGATACAATCCATAGATTCATTAAAACAAGCAAACAATGCAATGAAAACATAATCAGCCAAAAACAGAACAGTCTGTAATGATTTGGCTAAGAGCAATACTTCTGTAACTCCAGAAATTCTTAAAAAGTAGGTCGAAGTGGAAATTTGTATATCAATCATGTGTAAAAAAATTATAAATTTATCACTTTACAGTGAATCTTAACAATTCTGCTACTCGGCTTAGAAGTTTCTGTTTTCTCACAGAATCAAATCAACTATCAACCAAATCATCCCAAAGGCTTTACTTGGCACAAACACTAATTTAAACACAAATACACAACCATAACAGTAGCATAAGTGTGTGCACACCAAAAAACATAAAAGAAATAAGAAAAATAAAGATAACTATTGCGTTGCCTCCCAACAAGCGCTATTGTTTTACGCCCATAGCTAGACGTAATGCATAGTTTCAAGTGTTGTCATCTTTCATTCCCAAGTCCTTTTTAATTTAATCTTCCAAAACTTTTCTTAAAAAATCTCTCTTCTCATACTCTTCCTTCCTAGTGGGAGAGCTTAAATTATTGAAAGGACTTTGTTTGGAAATTTTAACATTCATTACTTCAAATTCCGAATCATCACCATAAACATCTTCATATAAAACATGTATTTCATCATCAATAGGTTCCCTAGCCATCTCTTCAAACCACCCATTACTAAATCTTTCATCAATCCCATTAGTAATCCATTCCAACTATCACAAGTACGGTGATACAAAGTTTTAATAACTTTGGCATAAGGAACTCTCCTCCTAAGATTTTCAGTATAAGAAAAATAATCGTTAGACACCAAACTACGCATAGTATATTTATCGTGGAGAATTTCTTCTATTGGAGGATACTCAAATTTCATCCTAAAGTAAGCAACGATTTCTCTAGCTTCTTAGATTATATAGTCAAATTCACGCATAAGGATAATAGTAGAAATGTTTTTAGTTTTGGGATCATGAATGTTGGAAAGCTCATAAAGTATCTTTTGTAGTGTCGGATGAATATGTAAAAAAATTATTTCTGACTTAACCACAAGCATAGCAATAACATCGACAAAGCAATTTGTTTTTATCAAGAATTGATCCTCTAATTATTATGACTCCCGTGCACTCAAAGAATTCCTGAATAATATTCTTCCCAATAATATTCCCGCTACCCAAATGATAGATTTTAGTTCTGAAATTGGTGGGAGCTTTATTTTCCGGAGGATCATGATCAAGAACACAAGATTCAAATTTTTCTTCAAGAGTTTCACTAATGCTATCTTCCTTAGCACTTACAATAATAATTTTCTCAGATTCAAACATGATAACAACTTCAAGCAAGCAAACAATAAAAAAGGCAAATGAAAATGTTTTTGTGTTTTTGTGAAAACATTTTAGAAGTGGGGGAGATGAAAACGAGAGGCAAATGGCAAATGAAATTAAATGCAAGGAGATGAAAGTTTATGCGATGGTACTTGATAGGTTTTGGTGACATCTCCACGACAACGGCGCCATAAATTCTTCCTGCTACTTGTGAGTTGTGTTGGGTTTTCCTCGCAGAGGAGAGGATGATGCAGCACAGTAGAGATAAGTATTTCCCTCAGTTAAGAACCAAGGTTATCAATCCATTAGGAGAACCATGCAAGACCTCGTGAACAGCACCTACACACAAAATAACAAATACTTGCACCCAACGCAAACAAGGGGTTGTCAATCCCTTGGCGGTTAATTGCAAGGATTAAATCTCGTAGTGATAGATGGATAAACAAAAACACAAAATAAAATAACGGTATATAAATTTCAGCAATGTATTTTTGGATTTTATTACATGATAATGATAGACCCGTGGGCCATAGTTTTCACTAGAGGCTTCCCTCATGAACATATCATACGGTGGGTAAGAAAATTTCTGTTGGGCAATTGATAGAAAAGCGCATAGTTATGACAATGTTCAAGGAAATGATCTTGTATATAGGCATCACGTGCGAGACAAGTAGACCGACTCCTTCCTGAATCTACTTCTATTACTCCACACATCAACCGCTATCCAGCATGCATCTAGAGTATTAAATTCACAAAGAACGGAGTAATGCCTTAAGGAAGATAATATGGTGTAGAAAATTAAACCCAATTAATATGAATAAACCCCATATTTTTATCCTTAATGCCAATGATACAAATACGTGCCATGTCCCTTTCTGTCACTGGCTTTGAGCAACACAAGATCGAACCCATCACAAAGCACCTCTCCCTTGCAAGATAAATCAATCTAGCTGGCCAAACAAAACGGATAGATCGGAGAGAAATACAAAGCTACAAAAATCATGCATAAAAGAGTTCAGAGAAGACTCAAATAATATTCATGAATAATCTAATCATAATCCCACAATTCATCGAATCGCAACAAACACACCGCAAAAAAAAGGATTACATCGAATAGATCTCCAGGGACATCAAGGAGAACATTGCATTGAAGATCAAAGAGAGAGAAGACGCCATCTAGCTACTAGCTATGGACCCATAGGTCTGTGGTAAACTACTCACACATCATCGGAAGGGCAGCAATGTTGATGTAGAGGCCATCCATGATCGATTCCCCCTCCAGCAGCGTACCGCAAAAGGCCTCTAGATGGGATCTCCAAAGAACAGAAACTGCGGTGGCGGAAAAAGTATTTTGGGTGGCTCTCTGATGTATTGGGAATATTTGGGAATTTATAGAGTTGGAATGAGGTCAAGAGGTGCCACGAGGGGCCGCCAAGACTGGGGGACACCCCCCCCCCCTGGGGCATGCCTGGCAGGCTTGTCGCTCCCTCTTGACTCTTCAGGTCTTCTCCTGAAGCTTCTAGGGTCCCTTCTGGTCCAGAAAAAATCATCAAAAAGTTTCATAGCGTTTGGACTCCGTTTGGTACTGATTTTCTGAAAATCCAAAACCAAGCAAGAAATAGCTACTGGCACTGGGCACTAGGTCAATAGGTTAGTCCCAGAAGATTGATACTATAATAGCATGGAACAATAAAAATTATAGATACGTTGGAGACGTATCTGGTCGCACCACGTGTCCATGTGGGGCCCCGGGGCACCTTTTGGCATAATTCCAACGCCACAATTCCTATAAATACTAAAGCCATTTTCGTACCCTCAGAACAATTTTGTTCGCTTCCGAAAGTTCCTCTTTTGTGATGATCCCATATGGAGGCCTTTTCCGGCACTCTACAGGAGGGGGAATCCATCCAGGGAGGGCATTTCCAGGAACAACTTTGAGGTGGTTTTCTACCTATGCGATTTCAACCTACTTTCTCCGATAGAATAGAAACTTTGGAGTGATTCTTTGCTGCACTTTTAGGGATTATCATGAGGTTCAATTATGTTAATGATGTTGAGAGTTCGAACTAGCAAAAGTTTGAACCCTAGGCCTTGTTTCCAAGCATTGAGACACCATTTTACTCGATTTTCTTACTTGCTACCTTGCTATTTTTATTTATTCAGATTACCAAAAACTATTTCTACCATCCATGTTACACTTGTATCACCACATCTTCACCGAACTAGTGCACCTATACAACTGACAATTGTATTGGATGTGTTGGGGATACAAGAGATTACTTGTATTTGGTTGTATGGTTGTTTGAGAGAGAACCACATTCATCCTACGCCTCTCGTAGATTGATAAACCTTAGTTCATCCACTTGATGGAAATTTGATGCTGTCTTACAAAACTCTACGCTTAGAGGCCCAACAAAGTTTACAAGAATTAAGTTGCGTAGTAGACATTATTCCACTCCAATCCTACAAAATTGTCTATAGTCACAAAGCCGAACATGTTCTATGCTTGTCAATAACCAAACAGAACCATCTGGCCGGACTATCTGAGTTGCTAGCCTAATTGTCCGGCTGATGATCGGACTATGCAGGTAGCTAGCCGTACTGTCCAGCTTAACTGCACAGAAGATCAGTGGCCAATTCTCTTAAGACATACCAAGAACAGGACACTTAACAAGGGGTTGCCTTCGTCCATGACATTTGGCAGACTTTCCAGGTGGATAGTTCATCCAGATATTCGTCGTACTATCTGAGCTACATGTCATACTATCCGTCTTGTGGCCTCACTCCTCTCTGTTTTCCTCTCGTGTCTATGCCTTCCTTCAGTGGTCGGACTATCCGGGTTGGTTACCGAACTGCCTGGCCCATGCAATTTTCTGCCTCAAATGAATAGTTCACTTGAGGCCTATATATAGCCCTCCACCACTTCATGGAGGGGTTGGCCCACACATTGGAAGAACCCTATAACTTCAAAATGTATTCCTCTCCTTTTCGTAAACAAAATCTTAGATCCATGAGAGATTTGTGAGAGTCCTTGAGAGACATTTCACCCATTGATAGATCTTTTCATCCTCTCTCTTTTAACTGGAGCAATTTGTGATTTGAAAAAGTCTTGAGCATTTCCCCTTTGATCTTGTTACTCTTGGAGGTTGGAAACTCCTAGGTGGTAGGAGTCTTTAGTGTAGAATTCACTAGTTACTTACCCCCATGAAGTTTGTGAAAGTTTCAAGCTCGCCTCAAGGTATACCGCCGGTGATCGAGAATCACATTCGTTGTGATATCTTAAGAAGAATAGGATGAAACTTCATGGTTTTGGTGTGACTTTTTGGTAACACCCGTCCCTCCAATGTTAATTAGGTGTGTGTTTGGTTGGAGTCATGGACTGGAATGGCACGGGTCCGACCCATTCCTAGGCCTTGTTCTTGCGTTCAGTTGGACATATGGAACAACACCCACTCATTCCCACGGGCCCAATATTCGGCCCAGATGCGGAACAAGGTGAGACCTCAAAAATGGTTGGATCACGCAGAACCGCTCAGCCCCTCGCAGTATCGCAACCCTAGTGCCTCACACTCCCTTGTCGGCCACCTCCCCTCCCCTCTCCCCTCCATCGATCTGAGCCACGCTGTCGATTCCTCCCTTCCCTGCTAGCCAATTCCTCCCTTGCCCACCTGTCGATTCTTTCCTTTCCTTGCTGCCCGCTGACTCCTCTCTTTTGTCCCTCGATTTGCAGTAGAATATGGGGAGCTCAAATGGGAAGTGTCTTGATCTAGATCTATGGTTGTGGCAGCTTGCAGAGTATTAGCAGCGGGGCAGCGGCTTCCGGTGGGCTGACAGCGGCAGCAGAGGCGCAACACAACATCCCAATCTCAAGGTACAAACATCAATTCCTTCCCCTTGTATATGCTGATGCTGCTCATGGATATTCACAGTTGAGAGTGATAGAAAGAGATGGAGAAGTTATTATGATGACTCATGGTTGTTTTTTATTCAGTTTTGTTGCTTTATGTTGTTAAAATCAGTGGTCTATTTTCCTAATTTGTACCAAAATACATGTTGTCTAGTGTATCTTTGCAATATATATGTTGATGTAAGCATCATTGGAAGCCATCTTTTTGATAGTATGCATCACATGTAAATGGTCAAGAAGATGAACAAAAGAAAAAGATGGTTAGGGGAGCTATTGTTCTTGTTGCACTAGTTGTAATGGCAGTCATTGTTAAGGCTATAATAAGGAAAAGAAGAACACATATTACCTACGGGCCAATGCATGAAAGAGATTGAATCAGACTTGATTATCTAAAACAAAAATATGGCAAAGTGATGTGTTGTGTAAAAACATGTTAAGGTTTGAAAGACCTGCATTTTTTAATTTGTGTGCCATATTTAGGCATCGCAAGTTGCTAGAAGACAGTCCACATGTTAGCATGGAGCAACAACTGGCGATGTTTTCGCATATAGTTGGGCATAACCTTCGGACTATGGTTGTGCCAGCCAATTTTTGTAGATCATATGGCACAACCAGCATCTATTTTAGAAAGGCTCTTCATGCCATAGGCGGGCTTTGTAATGATTATATACGGCCACCATCATTGGAGACCCCCAATATTGCAGGAAATCATCGGTTTGACACATATTTTAAGGTAATTTCAAAAACTATTCCTTAGGTATATATGTAGGCTATATGATATGGTATTTACTACTTGTCACTATATAGGATTGTATTGGAGCTATCAATGGTACACATGTGTGAGCAGGTGTTACCCAAGATGTGGAGCATTCTTTTCGTGGTTGGAAGGCCTTTACAACCCTAAATGTGATGGCATCGGTAGATTTTGATCTCCGCTTCACGTATGCGTTGGCTGGTTGGGAAGGGTCAGTACATGATGCAACCGTTTTAGCTTATGTGTTAATGCGTGAGAGAGGCTTACAAGTACCACCAGGTAAGAAGTTGGCTTAGATAGAAATTGTCCATATGCTATTGCCTCAAGAAACCATTATCACAAATATTTGTTTCACCTTTTGAGGAAAGTTCTACCTAGTTGATGACGGTTATGGAGCCAAGCCCGGGTTCTTAACACCTTTTCGTGGTGTGAGGCTCTGTTGGAAAAAGGCAATGCCTAGGTGGCACTTAGGCATGCTTAAGCGCTAGGCCATAACCAAATACCTTGCCTAGGGTAGGGGTGGAAGCCTAGGTAGTGAAATCAATAAATTGTCCACTCAAGTGAGAAATCATGCCATATTTTGTTGATGATCCAAGTGGACCATATTCCAATGGACATTACATGATAGTTTACTCATTTGCATGTACAAATTTGATGGATATGGGTATATAATACCCCAAACATGCCTTAATGGTCAAATAACATGACTTCCTAGGCCACGCCTAGTGCGCTTAAGCACTGCCTAGGCGCTAGGCGAAGGCTAACCGCCTAGCTTTCGCCTAGCGCTTTTTCCATCCTTGTTGTGATGTACCATTTGAATGAGTGGGTGATACGTCCATTTTGCATCATGTTTTCTTACTATTAGTTATTATGACTTGGATTGTTATTTTACTTTATGATGCAATTCTAATGCATTTTCTCTCTTATTTTGCATGTTTCACATGAAGAGGGAGGTTGCCGATAGCTGGAATTCTGGACCGAAAAAGGCTACCGCAGAGATAGCTATTCTGCACAACTCGAAATGACATGAAAATTTACAGAGAATTGTTTTCTAATATATAAAACATATTGGCGGAAGAAATACTAGGAGGGGCCCACCAGGGAGTGACAAGCTCAGGAGGCGCGCCCTACCCCCTAGGTGCACCCTGTGAGTTTGTGGGCCACCTGGCAGGCCTCTCGTGCCCATATTCTGCTATATGAAGCCATTTTTTGTAGAAAATAAATAAGAGGGGTACTTTCTGGATGAAGAGATGTTGTCTCGAGGCGGAACCTGGGCAGGAGCACTTTTTCTCTCTAGCGGAGCAATTTCACTGGGGAAACTTCCCTCCAGGAGGGGGAAGCTGAAGCCATGGACATCACCAACGATCGTCCCTTCGTGGGAGGACCAATCTTCATCCACATCTTCACCAACAACATCTCATCCCAAAACCCTAGTTCATCTCTTGTATTCAATCTTTGTTCCAAAACCTCTGATTGGTACTTGTGGGTTCCAAGTAGTGTTGATTACATCTTGTAGCTGATGCTAGTTGGTTTATTTGGTGGAAGATTAAATGTTCGGATCCTCAAGCATACTCAATACCCCTCTGATCTTGAACATGTATATGATTTGTGAGTAGTTACTTTTTTTCTTGAGGACATGGGAGAAGTCTTGTTATAAGTAATCATGTCATGTTGGTATTTTTTCGATATTTTGATGAATTGTATGTTGTTGCTTCCTTTAGCGGTGTCATGTGAACGTCAACTATGTGACACTTCACCATGCTTGGGCCTAAGGGAAGGCATTATGGAGTAATAAGTAGATGATGGGTTGCTAGAGTGACAAAAGTTTAAACCCTAGTTTATGTGTTATTTCGTAAGGGGCTGATTTGGATCCATATATTTCATGCTATGGTTAGATTTTTCTTAATTCTTCTTTCGTAGTTGCGGATGCTTGTGAGAGGGGGTAATCATAAGTGGGTTGCTTGTTCAAATAAGAATAGCACCCAAGCACCAGTCCACCCACATATCAAATTATCAAAGTAACGAACGCAAATCTACTAAACATGATGAACGTGCCTAGAAGACAATTTCCATGTGTCCTCGAGAGCACTTTTCTTTATATAAGGGAACTTTCCGTCTTTTCCTTTTCTATAAAAGGTATTGTTGCACCTTTAACACTATTGCTTCTTGTTACTTGTTACGAATTATCTTGCTACAAAACTATCTATCACTATTACTTTCAACACTTGTAGAGAGTACCTTCCTGAAAACCGCTTGTTATTTCCTTCTGCTCCTCGTTGGGTTCAAAACTTTTACTTATCAAAAGGGCTATGATTGATCCCCTATACTTGTGGGTCATCAAGACTGCTTTCTGGCGCCGTTTACGGGGAGTGAAGCGCCTTTGGTAAGTGGAATTTGGTAAGGAAACATTTTTATTACGTGCTGAAAATTTCTGTCACTTGTCACAATGGAAGATAATCCATTGAGGGGTTTGTTCGGGGTATCTTCATCTCTACCGGAAGCAATAAGAGTATCCCCTCAACCTACTAAACCTAATGAAAATATTTATTATGAGATTCCTTCGGTTATTGTAGAGAAACTGCTAGCTAATCCTTATGCCGGAGATGGAACGTTACATCCTCATATGTACATAATCTATGTGGATGAAATTGGTGGATTGTTTAAGCTTGCAGGTTTATCCGAGGATGGAGTTAAGAAGAAGGTATTCCCTTTATCTTTGGAGGGAAATGCATTGACATGGTATAGGCTATTGGATGATATTGGGACATGGGATTGGAACCGATTGAAATTGGAATTTCATCAAAAGTTTTATCCTATGCATTTGGTTCATCATGATTGGAATTATATATATAATTTTTGGCCTCATGAAGGTGAAAGTATCTCTCAAGCTTGGGGGAGGATTAAATATATGATGCACACATGCCCCAATGATGAGCTCTCAAGAGAAATTATTATTCAAAACTTGTATGCTCGGCCTTCTCATAATGATCAATCCATGCTCGATACTTCTTCAGTTGATTCCTTTATGAAGAAAACTACTGAATTTAAATGGGGTCATCTAGAAAGAATTAAACACAACTCTGAAGATTGATAATTCGACAAAGTTAAAGAGTCGGGTATAAAACTTGAGTTTGATTGTGTTAAATCTTTTATGGAAACCAATGATTTTCATAAGTTTAGTACCAAATATGGACTTGACTCTAAGATAGTAGTTTCCTTTTGTGAATCATTTTCTACTCATGTTGATCTCCCTAAGGAGAAGTGGTTTAAGTTTCACCCACCTATTGAAGAAATGTTAGAAGAACCTACTATAGCTAAAGATGAAACAATTATTTATATTGTTGATCCAGTTGTGCCTACTGCTTATATTGAGAAACCTCCTTTCCCTGTTAGGATTAAGAAACATGCTAAAGCTATTACTTTGGTTAATAAAAGTAATATTAGAACACCTAGACCTTCTGAATCTACGTCATCACAGAATCAGAGCTCATGCAATCAGGATACATAAGAGTGAAGAACATGCAATCATACATACATGAAGAACTGAACTGAGGAAATGAAAGATAGCGTGATGAAATACTTTAGCTCAAACTTTTTAGAGCATAGGTCACAAATTCTTCGGCAGCAGAATAATGTAAGAGAGGGTGAGGAATTTGAAACCAAGTAGGCTTGATGAAGACAATGGAAATTGGTAGACCTGTTCCAGTTGCTGCATCAACTGTACGTCTGGTTGAGGAGGCTGATTCGCAACTCAGAGGACACACAATCCTCACCGTATTCCTCTAGAGCTAAGGCCCGCAGACCTCGCCTGATCACTCATGGTAAGTCTTCAAGGTAGACTTACAAGACTTACAAAACCTTCACATACTTGTTCACCGGCACACCACAATGATTCTTGGTGTACTCAGAACTTGATGCCTAATTGTCTGGAAGAATGATAGTCTTCAATGGTAACAGGCGTCAGATCACATAGATCAATATCTTCAGTAATGCTCAATCACTTTGGCTTAGGGTTTTTCCTCACTTAGGATTCTCTCAAAATCGTCATAGGATGGGTTGCTCACTTATGACAAGTGTCAAGTTCTCTTGGAGGAGCCAACCAATAAGTGGTTGTGGGGGCGGCTATTTATAGCCAGGGCAACCCGACATGAAATGTCATAAATGCCCTTCTCTGATTCAACCGTTTCAGGATAAGGACCCACTCGACAGCTGGCACGCGACGCACCAACGGTCAGAATTTGAACTCTCAAATTCATCGGGGAACTCAATTTCCTCACTTTTAGGAAGATCGCACTGGCGAACACCTAAATCCTCAGCATGACCGAATTCTTCAGCGACAAGATTAACTTCGTCAGTGTCGCTATCAAATGCGTCAGATGTACTGCAGATTTCCAAAGGCTTCACTCGAAGCGGTTTTTGTGTATCGGTTTGAGTAAGTTTGAGCACCACTTTGGAAATGTGAAATATGTTTCATATGACTGAACGAGGAAGAAAAGAAACTATGAAAACAAAGTCTTCAAGCTTCAAGGTATTCACATAAATTTCTTCAAAGGTCATACCAATTTCATCACCAAATTCTTCACTTGAAGAAATCCATTTTCAGGGGTCGTCTTCCATGTGTTAATCCAAATCTTCAGGGACTCTTTTACCTGTGTATACTCACAAACACAGTAGTTCCTCAACCTATTTTTCTTCAATGCTCCAAAGCCACTAAGGGGGCACTTGATGCAATTACAGTAATTACTTCACATAAAATAAGTATAGTTGATAAAAATATGTTGGAAGTTAAAAAATATAGCATTGGTCATTGATGCAATTCATGAAAAAGTAATAAAGGGAGAGAGGTATCACACATAAATATACTATCTTGGACATCTTTTATGGCTGTGAGCCCCCATTAAATATTCCATATCAAATAGTTGACGTTGGACAAGGAAGACAACACAATGAGTTATGTTTACTTATATTCACGTAGAAGTTATATTTTCATGAATCCTCTAACATGTGGTGCTTGGCTAGGATATTTTGCTAGCCAAAATTCACACTAAGTAGAGATACTACTTGTGCATCAAAAACCCTTAAACCCTGTCTATTGTCGTGACAGTCTGCCATATCTACCTATGGATTGAATAATATCCTTCAAGTAAGTTGTCATTGGTGCATAAAGCAATAAAAATTGCTCCCAGATATGCATGATCTTTTATTGGAAGGGAAAAATAAGCTTTGTACGAACTTGTGATGGTGAAAAAATAAAAGTGATGGATTGCATAATAAAGGTCGCTATCACAAGGGGCAATATAAAGTGGCGTTCCTTTCCACTAAGATCTTGCACATCAAAAAATAAAAAGTGCATGACAACCTCTGCTTCCCTCTGTGAAGGGCATATCTTTTACTTTTTTGTATTTACTTTTAT
Organism: Aegilops longissima; assembly: GCA_021605205.1. NCBI lineage: Eukaryota > Viridiplantae > Streptophyta > Magnoliopsida > Poales > Poaceae > Aegilops > Aegilops longissima. The sequence continues at coordinate 357,761,111 of CM038682.1, forward strand.
GCAAGAGTCAATAAAGTTCATCCATATCCCGCTCTATGTACTCTCTATGGCAAGCATCATGTGGTGGGGAAAGATCCATGCATATATATCCAATTGGATGTAGGTGATCATGAGTTATTATTATTGACATTATCCTCGAGAAAAATAAGCTGGGTGGTGAAAAATATAAACCCCCATCTTCCTATGTGTTTGACTGAAACTTTTGCTCTATAAATATGTTGTGAGTGTCAGCAACCATAGAGGACTAAATGATAGTGGATTATGTTAACTTGCTAAACAAAGCTCTTACATAGACTACTTCTAAAAATACGATAGATTATGATTGTTTCAATGACTAACATCACAGTTTGTTAGTTTCCAATGAAATTTATGGTTCGTACGTAGCTTATGAATGAATTGTTACTCTAGCATGAGAATTTTTATGATGATATATTGTTGCTATGATAATGATCAAGATGCTTTCATGTCCATATTTTGTTGTTATCGACACCCCTTTCTCTAAATATGTGGTCAAGATTATCGATTTCGGCCTTCTCTTGAGGACAAGCGAGGTCTGAGCTTGTGGGAGTTGATACGTCCATTTTGCATCATGTTTTCCTATTGTTATTTATTATGTCTTGGATTTTTATTTCACTTTATCATGCATATAATGTGTTTTCTCTCTTATTTTGCAAGTTTCACATGAAGAGGGAGGTTGCCTGCAGCTGTAATTCTGGACCAGAAAAGGCTACAACAAAGATAGCTATTCTCCACAACTCCAAATGACTTGAAAATTTATGGAGAATTATTTTTGGAATATATCAAAATATTGGCATAAGAGATACCAGGAGGGGGACTACTAGGGAGGGCAAGCTTAGGGGGGCGCTCTGTGAGCTTGTGGGCCCCCTGGCAGGCCTTTGGTGCCCATGTTCTGCTATATGAGCCCATTTCCCTAGAAAAAATAAGAGGGAAACTTTTGGGACGAAGCGCCACCATCTCGAGGGGGAACCTAGGCAGAAGCACTTTTGCTCTCTGGCGGAGCGATTCCGTTGGGGAAACTTCCCTCCGGGAGGGGAAAATCGAAGCCACCGACATCACCAACTATCCTCTCATCATGGGTGGACCAATATTCATTCGCATATTCACCAGCACCATCTCATCTCAAAACCCTAGTTCATCTCTTGTATTCAATCTTTATTACAAAACCTCTGATTGGTACCTATGGATTGCTAGTACTGTTGATTACATCTTGTAGTTGATTATAGTTGTTTTATTTGGTGGAAGATTATATGTTCAGATCCTCAAGCATATTCCATAGCCTCTGATCTTGAACATTTATATGATTTGTGAGTAGTTACTTTTGTTCTTGAGGATATGGGAGAAGTCTTGTTATAAGTAATCATGTGATGTTGGTATTCGTTTGGTATTTTAATGATATGTATGTTGTTGCTTTAGTGGTGTCATGGGAATGTCGACTACATGAAACTTCACCATACTTGGGTCCAAGGGAAGGCATTGTGGAGTAATAAGTAGATGATGGGTTGCTAGAGTGACAGAAGCTTAAACCCTAGTTTATGCATTATTCCGTATGGGGCTCATTTGGATCCATATGTTTCATGCTATGGCTAGATTTATCTTAATTCTTCTTCCGTAGTTGTGGATGCTTGTGAAAGGGGGTGATCTTAAGTGGGTGGCTTGTTCAAGTAAGAACTGCACCCAAGCACCGTTCCACTCACATATCAAATTATCAAAGTAACGAACACAAATCAACTAAACATGATGAATGTGAGTAGATGACAGTTCCCATGTGTCCTCAAGAGCACTTTACTTTATATAAGAGAACTTTCCACTACAAAAAAAATACACTTCCGTGATGATACATGTTTGTCATAGTAGGTCACTTTTTCTGTCATGCATATACATCCATGACAAATTTATGACAGAATCAAGATAGTCATACATGTGCTGTCGTAGAAGTGTTCCATGACATTACCAAAATTATCATCACGGAAGTGTCCACTTCCATGACGATAAATCGCGCGTCATAGAAGTGCTTTCGTCAAGGGTGACCGACACGTGGCATCCACCGTAACGGAACGCCGTTAAGCTATCGGGTCGGCTTTTGGATCCGATAACCCGTTAACAGCCCTGACCAATGGGAAATTTCCACGTGTAAAATTCTTATTGGCCGGACGAAACACGTGTCGACTTGTCGATTGGGTCGATAGGCGCCTATGATACGTCGACATGTGGCACGCCCAACAGAGGCCCATTCTTGTGAAAAGGCCGCCCGCTTGACTTGGTCAAAAGTCGGGCGGGCCGCCCATGGAAAGCTTCGTTAACGGCTGTTCAATATAGCCCATCTACAGCCCGCTAACCCAAGGCCCGTTCGCCCTATCCGAATTAGGCCTAGTAGCGTCATCTGGGCCATCCAATATGATTCCAAATTTTACCCCGGCCCATGTATGGCCCATGACGTCTTCGCCCATATGAGGCCCTATGTAACTCTTGGCCTACTAACGGCCCGTGGTGAAAGCGGCCCGTAATGAAAAGTGTATCACTTTACACCCATTAACGGCCGTGGTGGCCGCCCGTAATGAACAAATGTATCACTTTATACCCATTAATGGCCCGTTATTTCGTTGGGCGCTTCCAGCCCATGTTATCTTTCGGCCTTCTCGAGCCCATTTATTCTTGGGCTCATTTCAAAGATTCGTTTACTTACGGCCCACATCGTCATTTTTCTTGTAGGGCCAAATTCAGCCCGTGGTTCTGATCGGCCCGTTTGTGGTCCGTTAAAACGTTGGGCCGATTTCATAGCGGCATCAAATACGGCCTATTAACGATGGCCCGTTATGGTCGGCCCATGAACAGACGATTCCAACTCTAGCCCGTTTACGACCATAATGCGGTCTGTTTGGCCCATGTTTGGCCAATCGATCATACGGCCCGTATAGGGCCCATTGATGATACGGCCCGTAGAAGGCCCATTGATGATATGGCCCATAGAAGACCCATTGTTTCTACGGCCCGTAGAAGGCCCACTGCTTCTACGGCCCGTAGAAGGCCCACTGTTTATACGGCCCGTAGAAGGCCCACTGTTTCTACGGCCCGTAGGAGGCCCAGTGTCACTACAGTAAATATTAGCCCATGGTTATTGTGGCCTAGTTTTAAAAAATAGGTTATTGCAGCCACTAGCAAACCGCAGAAAAAGAACTGCACTGACTACAAGCAAACAAATAAACAAGACAACAAGGAAATAAATAAGCAAGCAACTTACACTAGGCTATCACAGCTATACACATATTACATCCTTTGGGCATCAAAGTTCGCCACCGGTGCAAATATAGGGAACACAACAGATATAAACGCCGCAACAAAACAAGTCCAGAACTGAAACCACTTGAAGAGCTCAAGAAACAATATCCTGGTACCCATAATGTCGGCAAGATGCTTAGCAAGCTTATTAACTTTCTCTTGTTTGGCGCTTAAGTCCTCCAAAGCTTGTTGTTGCACCGTAAAGTATGCATCTGAATTCTGCAGGACTTCCTCGGTCCTTGGCTTCTCGTCGATAACATCTCGATCGATGTCTTTCAACTTGAAGTTGAGACTCAAGAAGCCGAACTGATTCAGCAATGAGTTCAAGAGTGGTGCCAAAGATGGTAGCCAAGCTTTCGAACACTACATCAAGACAAGACTTTGGGGTTGTCTCGGTGTCTTCAATATAGTTTTTATCAGCTTTCTTGGAGACCAACAGGATGTCTCACTATCTTGAACCTTATCTGCATTACTTCCTTTACCATTGCATAACAGGGTACTCTTCAATATTTTATCCGCGTTCTAAAAGAGAAACAAACAAACACATCTCAGGTTTACAATGTAGTATATGAAACTCATTTTGGTAAACCAGTTCAAGAGTAAGGTGGATAGGATAACAACATGAAACAAACATATATCTATGTAGTATGGTCCTTTGTATGGTCTATATCATTCTAGTTTATGTTGCCAAATCAAGATAGATACATTCAATCATATCTATTTAAGACAAAGCACCATAGACAGAATATAAGTGTGGGAAACTACATAGCAATAACAACACTTGTAATGTGCATGGCATGAGAACATAACTGTTTATTCAATTGAAACTGAAATCAACATAGAGCAAGTTACAACCGCAAACAGCCAAACACGTTGAAGAAACAGGTTTAAAACATACTGTTATGCCATTGGAGTTTCAATTGCATCCTTCAAATTTGAAATTAGTTGGTATCAAGAATACAAGTGATGCAAGAGCAAAGTAGTATGAACCATAGCTACGGAACCTGACCGAGAACAATTCTTCTTACGCTTTAAGCGTTGACTTGGGTTCGGAGTGGTGGTCCTCGTGATTTGGGCACTGTGAGTTGCCTTACTAACTGCTCGTGTTTGGGTGCTCTGTGGTGGAGACGGTGCTGTGTCAACGGGAACTGGGTGTCTATCTACTGGGGTTGGGGTTAGAAGGGGTGTAGCTGGTTCTCTGTCCAACTGGGTAGGGGTACAATCTACATGAGTGTGGGTTATGTGTGGTGGGCAAGTACAACCGTGGTTCTATCTGCATCGACAGGTAGCACGATCTTTTCTGAAGACCATGTTTTTACTCCCACAGATACTACCATCACTCCCTCCAAGTGAAATGGCTGATAAACAAGAAAAGTAATTGAATGTACAGACATTGTAAGATAGACAGGTGCAATGGATAGTAGGGAAGAAAACAGGGCATGAAATAATTCACATTTATGTTGTCTAAGCAAATAGAATAGCATGACATAATTTCACATATATGATGGCTAATTAAACATGATAGCATGACACAATTTCACATGTATGATGGCTAACTAAACAGGATAGAATGACATACTTCAAAATATGATGACTATGTAAACAGGATGACATGATATAACTATACGATGTGTCTATTAAAGTGGTTGGCATGCCATAAATCACAAACATGCCGTCGATGGAAACATGATGGCATGATATAATTCACGGATAGAATGACATAATTTAAATATGATGACTATGTAAACAGGATGAGATGATATAACTATATTATGTCTTTAGAAAATGGGTTGGCATGCCATAATTCAGATACATGCTGTCTATGTAAACATCATGGCATGACATAATTCAAATATAAGATTTATATACTAAGGAAGTGAGCAGAGGGAAATCGCATATATGATGTGTCAACTAAGGAGATGGCATTCAATATTGTGTATATGATGTAAAAACTAAGCATTGCAATACAACATATGCATTATATGAGTAATATAACCTGCCAAGTTTGAGCATACACCTCGGGGATAATAGGACTGGTCATCGCCTCTGAATCCTCCTCTCAAGAGCTATCTCAGAAACAGCAAGATATCTCGCTTCACGAGTAGCATTGTCTCGCTCAAGACCTTGTTTTCACTCCAGATTTCTCCATCACCAATTCAAATGGCTGATGCACAGGAAGAGCAGTTGAATATACAAACATTGTCGATAAAAGCAATGAGAAATACAAAAAAGGACGGCATGATATAATTCACATATATGACGCTTGCCTAAACAACATGGCATTGCATAATTCACATACATAATGCCTTGCAACAAGATAACATTGCATAATTCACATATATAATGTCTTGCAACTAGATGGCATTGCATAATTCACATATATGGTAATTAGACACTAAACAGGTCGCATTCACACAAAGAATGTCTAAACTAAGCAAATGACATAGCAATGCAAGATACCATACGCACGATATGAGCAACATAACCTTGCCAAGTTAGGGCATGCACCTCGGGGGACTATGACTAGTCATCTGTCTCTGAATCCTCCTCTAAGGAGCTATCGGTAACCAAGCAAGATATGCGCTTCGTCGAGATAGCATTATCGCTCAAGACCTTGTTTCCACTCCAGATTTTTCCATGACCGTGCCAAATGGCTGATGCAGGAAGAGTAATTGAATGTACTAAAATTGTTGACAAATTTAACACGTAATTAAAAATGATGGCATGATATAATTCACATATAAGAATCTTGGCTAACCAGGGTGGCATTGCAAAATTCACATATATGATGTCCGGCTAGACAAGATGGCATTGCATGATTCACATATACGATCTGTAAACTAAGCAGATGGCATTGACACAAAGCATGTCTAAACTAAGCAGATGACATCTTTAATGTATCTGAGAAGCAACATAAGGCACCATATGCATGATATTACCAATATCAGCATGCCAAGTTAGAGCGAATACCTCATGGGGTAAATAGGAGTGGTCTTCTCCTTCTGAATCCCCCTCATAACAGTTATCTTCCTCTTGATTACTATCCGAAATGGATGGAGGGGGGGCTGCCTTTGCGCCCACCATGGAACGACATCTGCATGAAATTTTATTGCCATGCAAGGCTCGTCTCTTTTGCTCTACATGATCAGTTCCATTGTGTACAGTAACTGGCATGCATAGGAATAAAACATAGTGAGATTATGTAAGGAGTGCATGCACAAATCCAGAGTGATGGTAGCAAACTGCGGATAGACCCAAAACCAATGATAGTAGGCAGATAATAGCTTTAGTTAAAAAATACAGATAATGGCTCCTTTAATGTTTGTTTGCACCCAACATGAAACTCATAGTAGACACCGGAGATTAACCAGATAGTAAACAGATAGTACTGATTGCTGCCCCAATATGTACCCCACAACCATTTAAAAACTCTAGTTTCAGCATTAATTTGGACCTGACTCAGAGTCTAATAGGTGAACACGACGATAATTTAGCATGTCATCATATTAAGCGACGCATAACGAAGCGGACATGGAAGAGTGTGACCTCTCTTGCGGACCGTGTAGTCCTCAAGGTCATCTGCTTTCGATTGATGATGGTAATGCAGATTGCCGTGGCTGCGGCAAGGGAAGAAGATCCGAGGCGCCAAAGACAGTCTGGAGAGCGGATCCTGCTGTGGTGAACCCTTCCATCGTTGGAGCAGCTGAGCTGGGTGGAACACAAAGCCAGCAGAGCAGGACAAACCACACAAGGTTTTCTTTGACACATATCTCGTAATGAAGTAATTGAGTAAGGGCTTGTTTGGATTTGAGGATTCTAACAATGCAGGATAGGAAATAGACAGGAATAGGATAGGAATGCACGTGCAAAACAGAGAATTTAAAAATACAGGATTTCGCTAACTGGGTGTTTGATTCACAACAATTGGAAGATCACAGGATGCAAAAAGCATGGTGAGATTAAGTCAAACCACAAGAAAATGTACGGTTATAATGCTATTATGCTACTATCTCTTAGTCTTGTGCTTGATGAATAGGAATATGAAAAGTAGGAGAAGTGGAAATTAGAATTCCTACGGTTTTTCTTTCAAGGAGAAACTAAAGGAACAAATCCTACAGTTTTCCTTTGCTCCATTCCTTTGCACCAAATTCATGAAAAGTAGTACCATAGGAAACTTTCCAATTCCGATGTTTTTCATTCACTTTTCCTTTCAAGCACTGACGATTCTAGTAGGCAGGCTTGAGCAAGGAAAATCCTACACTAAAAAAATGTTTTTGTGCTACTTCTATTACTTTGGACCCAGGCCACTGCCATACTAGCTCAACTCCCAACCGGCTTATTACGCACAAAAAAATGAATATTCCCCCTGCCAGCTGGAACCCAGCATAGTTGGAGGCTGACTTGTGGGCCTACCAAGTTGACGGGGACGGAGGGCTTTGTCAACTTAGTCAATATGAACTATTCTAGCTCCTGTTACCGTACGATGTTCATCCAACGGCCGTAGTGCTTCTTCAACCTCTGGTCTTCTTGCTCCAGCCGCCCAAACCAGCGCCGATCGTGCCGCGTGCTCCTGCCTCTCGTGGATGGCTGTGAAGCCGCGGAGGCCTCACCGCCCCCTACTACTCCCACCGCTAGCCAGGCCATCCCTCTACTCACCCACACCCCCTGTTATTCTGCGGCGACAACAGCCTCACACCGCAGCCGAACTAGTGAACCTCAGACTCCTCTTGGCGTGGGCATCCACCGCTGCGTCTTCCCCGCTCCGAAGTTATCCCTTCCTAGTCCTCGCCGCCGTCCACCGCCTCGGTGCTCTCAACAAGGCGTGGTCAACATGGTCAACGACCAACTTCCATCGGAAGAGTACTGTACGTGGAGAGGCTGACAGCTGGGTCCACGGCAGCCGCAAGGAAGTGCCTCCTTATTACGCGGAAAATAATTATTCCTCCACCTGACAGCAGGGACCCACCGGACGGGCCACCAGTATTTTGCGGAAAAAATCATTTCCCCGACTGCTGGGACCCACCAGACGGGCCACCGTTTTCTGAAAAAATGTTCCCCATTGTCACTCGGACCCACCGGAAGTGCCTCCTTATTACGCACAAAAAAATGAATACTCACCCGGCTAGCTGGGACCCACCTTGCTAGGAGGCTGACTTGTGGGCCTACTAAGTTGACGGGGACGAAGGGCTTTGTCAACTTAGTCAATATGAACGATTCTAGCTCCAGTGACCGTACGATGTCCATCCAACGGCCGTAGGGCTTCTTCAACCTATGGTCTTCTTGCTCCAGTCGCCCAAAGCAGCGCTGGTTGTGCCGCATGCTCCTGCCTCCCGTGGCCTGCTGTGCTGCCGCATAGGCCTCACCGCCCTCTACTATTCCCACCACCGGCCAGGCCTGCGGCGACGGCAGCCTCACACCGTAGCGAACCGGTGAACCTCGTAGTCCTCTCCGCTGGCTTCCATCGTCGCTGTCGCCCCTTCCTAGGCCTCGTCGTGCCGCCCACCGCCGTGGTGCTCTCCAAGGGCGTGGTCAACGTGGCTAAGGAATGACTTCCATCGGAAGAGTACTGTGACGTGGAGAGGCCGGATAGTGGGTCCACGGCCACATCCCGTTTTTTGTGATTTGACAAGTAAGTCGCTTTGTCAGCCTGTTGGGCTGCAAATCTTTCAAGACGAGGAGAGCTTTCATTAATTTGGTGAGAAAATGGCCCATCAAGAATGACAAATGGGTTGTACATTTTTAAAACACATCAAACCGGCAATTAGTTTCAAATATCTTTTTTTTTTCATTTCAAGATTTTAAATTACATTAATTTTTATGCGTGGAGAATTTGTTGGATTTTATATTGATATACATTTATTTTTAAAATCAGTTTGAATGTGAGTCAAAATTTCGGGATTAAAAACAGTTCAGACCGCACCGAAATATGCAAAATTTCGTATAATTTTTTAATCGTTGCCACAATATGGGCTGCAATGCTAACAAAAAGAATATGGGCTCCAAAAAAAAACCTTAATAATTAGCAAATGGGTTGTAAATTATTAGAAATAATGGCAGATGGGTTGTATGCTATTTTCCACATATTTGAGGCTTTCCTAAAAAGGTTGACTTTAAGACCGATTGTTGGATGTCCATCCAACGGCCTTCGTGCTTCTTCAATCTCTGCTCTTCCTGCTCCATCCGCTCAAACAAGCGATGGCGGGACTGCCTGCTCCCTCCTCCTCGCGGCCGGCTGTACTGCCGCGCAGGCCTCACCGCCCGACCATACTACCATCGCTGGCCTAGCCATCCCTCTACTCACCCACACCTGTTGTTATTCTCCGGCGACGGCGGAAGAACCAGTGAACCCTCGTACAGTCGTACTCCCCTCCGCGTGGGAAACAACTGCCGAGTCTTCCCTGCCTCATGTCGTCCCCTTCCTGGGCCTCGCCGTCGTCCACCGCCCTGGTGCTCTCGGCACGGCGTGGTCAACATGGTCAAGGAACGACTTCCATCAGACATGGACTATACGTGGAGAGGCTGACACTGGGTTCATGGCGCAGCAAGGAAGTGCCTCCTTATTACGCTGAAAATAATGTTTCTCCACTGACAGTGGGACCCACCGGATGGGCCACCGATTTCGCAAAAAAATGTTTCCCCGACCATCGGGACCCACCAGCTACATCTTCGCAAGCAAGGAAGTGCGCCGGAAAAATGATTCGCCGACCGCTCGGACCGACCAGCTACATCTTCGCAGCAAGGAAGTGCTCGATCGGGACCCACCTGGTCGAAGCGCACGAAGCGTTATCATTCGTCGCGAACGGTATGCATACATATATCGGTGGATGTAGAGGCGCGCACGTGTCGTAGTAGAGGCGGCCAGGGTGAAAGAAAGAAAATACGGCCACGTATGTGTACATACGGGCGGGGTCTCAAACGCCTACTCGCGCATACGTACGGCGAGGGCTCGTTGACATGGCTGGGTCGGAACGGAGAAACAGTGTCGTCGTCGTGTTCATGGGGAGGCAACGGAATCCGTCGTGTTCATGGGGAGGCAACGGATTGTGTCGTGTTCATGGGGAGGCAACAGAATGCGTCGTGTTCATCGGGAGGGCTTGGACGGAACAAGCGATGGAAACGAGGCCTGGCATATTGCAGAACGGAGGAAACGGCCTTGTGTTTGACCGGCCACGTTCGAAACGGGATCCTGTTCATCGGGAGGGGTCTGGCGTACCGCAAAACAGAGGAAACGGACCTCCTACGGTCGAAACGGGGGTCCTGTTGATCGGGAGGGGTGTGGCGTACCGCAAAACGGATTTAAACGGACCTCCTACGGTCGAAACGGGGGTCCTGTTGATCGGGAGGGGTGTGGCGTACCGCAAAACGGAGGAAATGGACCTCCTACGGTCGAAACGGGGGTCCTGTTCATCGGGAGGGGTGTGGCGTACCGCAAACGCGGCTCCACGGGATACTGTTCATCTCCACCGTCGACCCCCTCCAGCCTCCACGAGCTACTGTTCATCCACCGTCGACCTCCTCCAGCCTCCACGGGCTCCTGTTCATCCAGCCTCCACCGCGCGCTACTCCACCGGCTACTGTTCAACCACCCCTCCACCATCTACTGTTCATCCAGCCCTCCACACCATGGGGTCCTGTTCAACCACCCCTCCACGGCCACCCCTCCACCGTCTATTGTTCATCCTGCCCTTCACGGGGTGGTCCTGTTCATCCAGCCCTCCATGGGGTCTTGTTCATCCAGCCCCAACCGGCACGATCGATCGGGGTCTTGTTCATCCAGAGGCAACACGGGGTCCTGTTCATCCACCCCCACCGAACTGTTCATCCAACCCCCCGCCGCAACGCCACTTTGCTCATCCAGAGGCAGCATCGATCGGCTTCGATTAGCGCGAGAGCGGCGAATCGCCGATCGGGTTCGATTAACGACCATCGATTGATCGCCGGGTTCGAGAACGCGTAGCTCGCAGCTAATCGCCGGGTTCGATTAGAGCCCAACGCCCGCTTCGGTTTTAGTTAGAGCCAACGCCGCACACACGCAGCAGACGTGTACGAGAGAACGCGCATCGCCGCCCCGACCTCCCACCGTAACCGGAACTCCCGAAATTTTCCTCCCTCGCTTCTACCATCTGTTTTTCCGTCATGGACGGCCCAAAGAATGTCATGCAGCTGCATCTCCGGCCCCCAGACGAAAAGCCCATTTTCTGTCATGATTTTTTGTCATAGAACTAGGAGCCCACCACATCTATGATGATACCGGGTTTTGTCACAATTATCGTCATAGAAGTGTCATATGTATGACAGAAAAAAAAATCATTCGGCCCAAAATGTCACGGATGTGTCTTTTTTTGTAGTGTTCCGGCTTGTCCTTCGTTATAAAAAGGATTGGGTCACCTTGCTACACCTTTGCTACTATTGCTACCTGTTACTTGTTACAAATTATCTTGCTACAAAACTATCTATCACTATTACTTTCAGCACATGCAGAGAGTACCTTGCTGAAAACCGCTTGTCATTTCCTTCTGCTCCTCATTGGGTTCGGCACTCTTACTTATCGAAAGGACTACGATTGATCCCTATACTTGTGAATCATCAGTGGGGCAACAATCCAGTCCAAAATGACAAGGAGTTATTCAAGCTTAGGCACTCTTGGCTACGGGTGACGACAGAGAGGGCTTTTGGATCTCTCAATAGCCATTTCAAAATTTTACATGATGCCGAACCATTCTTTACTTTCCCGGCACAAGTTGACTGTAACGCCCCGGACACACCCGCCGGTGGTCGTTACTCCTGACGGGATCTAGACTGGCCCCACAGATCAATACTAGTCTTTTCACAAGACTTTGTCCTCACTCGTGCGCACTGGAGCAACTTCGGTCGGTCACCCATCGACACTACTCCAAGCTGAGCACGCTTAACTTTGGAGTTCGTCCGAATGGGCTCCCGGAAAAGAAGGAATTCCTTATTGATATGAGTAGTCTATCATCCCTAATAAGCCAGGCTATCACATACCCTCGAAATCACTTCTATCTTTGCTATGCTAGTTGCTCGCTCTTTTGTTATGCCTATGCCACGATGCCTATCACTTGCTATATCATGCCACCCATATTGCCATGTCAGCCCCTAACCATCCTTTCCTAGCAAACCGTTGATTGGCTATGTTACCGCTTTGCTCAGCCCTCTTATAGCGTTGCTACTTGCGTGTGAAGTGAAGTTTGTTCCTTGTTGAAACATGGAGATGTTGTTCCTTATTGGAACATGTTTACTTGTTGGGGATATCACAATATATATATCTGCTATAATTAATGCATCTATATACTTGGTAAAGGGTGGAAGGCTCGGCCTTATGCCCGGTGTTTTGTTCCACTCTTGCCACCCTAGTTTCCGCCATACCGGTGTTATGTTCCTTGATTTCGCGTTCTTACACGGTTGGGTGATTTATGGGACCCCTTGACAGTTCGCTTTGAATAAGACTCGCCCAAAGAAGGCCCAACTTTGGTTTTACCATTTGCCACCTAAGCCTTTTTTCCCCTGGTTTTCGCGAGCCCGAGGGTCATCTTTATTTTAACCCCGGACCGGTGCTCCTTCGAGGCCGGGCTCAACCGAAAGAGACTGCATGGGCCACCACGGGAAACTCGAGGCTTGGTTTTACTCGTAGCTTGACTTATCCGGATGTGCCTCGAGAACGAGATATGTGCAGCTCCTATCGGGATTTGTCGGACAATCGGGCGGCTTTGCTTGTCTTGTTTTATTGCTGTCGAAATGTCTTGTAGTCCGGGATTCCGAGATTGATCGGGTCTTCCCGTAGAAGGATTATCCTTCGTTGACCGTGAGAGCTTATAATGGGCTTGTTGGGACACCCCGCAGGTAATATCTTTCAAAGCCGTGCCGCGTTATGAGGCAGATGGGAATTTGTTAATGTCCGGTTGTAGAAAACCCGAAGTTGACCTCAAATAAAATACACATCAACCGCGTGTGTAACCGTGATGGTCTCTTCTCGGCGGAGTCCGGGAAGTGAACACGGTGTTGGAGTTATGTTTGCCGTAAGTAGTCAGGATCACTTCTTGATCGCTACTAGCTTCACGACCGTGCTTTGCTTCTCTTCTCGCTCTCTTTTGCGATGTAGCCACCATATATGCTAGCCGCTTGCTGCAGCTCCACTTTACAACCCTGTCCTTCCTATTAGCTTAAATAGTCTTGATCTCGCGAGTGTGAGATTGCTGAGTCCCCGTGACTCACAGATTCTACCAAAACAGTTGCAGGTGCCGACGATGCCAGTGCAGGTGACGCATCCGAGCTCAAGTGGGAGTTCGACGAGGAACGTGGTCGTTACTATGTGTCTTTTCCTGATGATCAGTAGTGGTGCCCAGTTGGGACGATCGGGGATCTGTGTAGCTTTTGGGGTATCTTCTTTTATTTTGGTTCCGTAGTCGGACCTTGAGTGTACTCTGAATGATGGATGTTTATTTATGTATTGTGTGAAGTGGCGACTGTAAGCCAACTATGTATCTCTTTCCCTTATGTATTACATGGGTTGTGTGAAGATTACCTCACTTGCGACATTGCTTTCAATGCGGTTATGCCTCTAAGTCGTGCCTCGACACGTGGGAGATATAGCCGCATCGAGGGCGTTACATTGACATTCTTATAACTTGTTGTGTTCTTTACAATTATGCATTATCACACATGATTGATGAATTTATTATATTGGAAGTGACATGGACCACCCAACCAATTCGAACATCAAGGCAACAAGCAAGTGACACTAGGGCCGTGGTAGACTGTAAGCTACAAATAGCAGCCCAAATGTGGGAAGATAGACAACTCATGTATGCTAACCTATGAGTGTGGCACCCTCTGTGTATTTCTGATGTTTATGCAACTACATTTGAATTTATTTGATGGTTGGACAGATTGTATCATTTACTATTTTTGAACAATGTATTTGTGATGTTTATGCAACTACATTTGAGTTTATTTGATGGGTGGACAGATTGTATCATTTATTATATTTGAACAATGTATTTGTAATGTTTATTTAACTACATTTGAATTTATTTGATGGCTGGACAGATTGTATCATTTACTACATCTGAACCATGTATTTGAAAGGCCATAATCCATGTTTTCACAATCTTTTGTTGGGTGGACATAAATGGAGAGTGTTGAAGTCACCACTGCAATTGGGAACTCCAGGAGAGCTGGGATTATTGTATGGACCAATTCCATGATGAAAACCATGCTTGGTTTTTTTGCTGGTCTTGTGCTAATGGGAAGAGAACTTCAAGTGGATTTAGGGATGTGAATCATCGGCAATGTGCTATAGTTTTGAAAGAGCAATGCAAGATTTCTGTCACTGGATATCAATTCATAAACCATCTCAAGAAGTGGAGGAAGATTTGGGGAAGGGTGGTCAATTTTAAGAATTTAAGTGGAGCTCTATGGGATGAAGATACTTGCACAATTAGGATCAGCGAGGGGCACTATGCAAGGCATTCTATGGTATGGTTCTCACCCCACAAATCTGATGCTATTTTATGTTTGCATTTGCACAATGTTTTTAGACGCACAAAGCTTATGCCCCCTTCTTGAATACCCCAATTTAATACTATCATGCCATGGCTTCCATTTATGGGACAATTGGGGCTAGGGATTGAATGCTAGGTCTGGCAATGATCTTCTTTCTATTCATCTTGAAGACGAGGAGAATGGTGAGGTGAACATGTCACCAAATGTTGGTGAGTCTTCTGACACCAAAGCACCACCCAAAAAGAAGGCTAAGGTAAAGCACGTTGTTGATGATCCACGTTATGACTCTCAAACATGGGTTCAAACTTGTGGCTGAAGTTCTTGTGAAGTGTACTCGAGATGATGATGACATACCCGATGACCTTCGGGATGTAGTCTCCACATTGCCACATTTTGATGAAGAGCACCTATCCCACTACTATGCCCATCTTGTGGACGACCCCAAGACTGCAAGAGCCTTCATGAAACTTACCCAAACCAACAAGTCCATTTGGGTGAGTAGGTATGTGAAGAAGAACATCTAAATTCGATATGGTTTTATGGTTGTCAAGTATGTGAACTTGACACATATGGCTCTAGTGCACTTTGGTTGCTTCTCGAGATTTCGTATGTGAACTTGACATGTGTGGCTGTCAAGTATGTGAACTTGACATGTATGACTCTATTGCACTTTGGTTGCTTTTGGGAATTTCGTATGTGAACTACACATGTATGGCTGTCAACTGTGTTAACTATGTGCACCTTGTTGGAAACTGTGTTATGTGTGTTGTCATTTATATGTTAAGCTTGTCAATATATATTGTTATGTTGTCTTTATTGAAAATATAAACGAAATGCTATCAAAATTTTGAATTTTATGTCATACCATTTTTCATTCCATGCTTCCATCCAAACACCGAAACATAACCAACCCGTTTCGCTCTTTTGCTCCTACCAAACATAGGAGGAACAGACCCGTTCCTCTGGAATGGAACTATTCCTTTCCATGATAGTTGGTGCCCCAACCAAACAGACCCTAGCTTCCCTCCAAGAAGGTGAACATCAGGATACATCCTCTCATCGTGTCGTCGGGTATCTCCAATCCTAGCTCCCTACTTGTGGTTTACTTTGGTCACTTGACCTTGCAATAATTAAGTTGTTCAATCCATTATTATTGGACTTGTAATCTCACCCCCACCAATTGTTTAGGCTCAACTTTATATTTCGCATTTGCCTAAAGTTTCTACCTTAAAATTTGTAATTGTACATATTCACCTTCCCTCTAGGGCCATCTCGATCCTTTTAGTTTGCCATGTAGGCATGGGGTGGTACCCCCGCTATAATTTTTTTTATTCCCTCAACAAGACTCCGCTTGAGCCGGAGGTATCAGAATCTTCTTTGTGCCTTTGGGTCAAGAGTAAAATCTTGAGGAGCTTCTCTCGATGTATTGGTTTCTTCAACGGATTTGGAGTCCCGAAGGACACTTGACAAGCTTTATGATGCTTGTCAGCGATGGCTAGAACATATCACTAGCCAAGGAAAGGAGCGTAACATCTTGGTCCTATGAATCCCCATGACCCTGGTGGCAATCTTCATTGTTATCTCTGGCTCTTCATGGGTGTGCCTGCTGCCTCCCGTAGGCTCAATTTCAACTCTAAGATATATTCCGTAGGATTCTAGTTACCCTTTCAGGAATATAACGCACATCAATAAATTTATGGAGTCATAAATGACCTCGGAAATATTTTGCAAGAATTTGGGGCACCTTTGCAAATTTTATGGAGTCGTGAACATTGGAAACAATTGACAGGAATTTGCAATCCCTCTGCCTCTCTCAGAAAGTCCTAAGGCCATGAATGCGCCATTTGATCCTTCGTGCCAAGTTTCCTATTTTTCATGATGTTTCTTCTCTTGTTTTGTCGTCATTTCTTCGCTTTGTGTTTTCTAGAAAGAAATATAACGCACCTTAATAATTTTAGTGTCTTCTCTTAGTATTTTCTCATGTCCCTTTTATCGAGTTTTCAATCTTCTGGCTGCATCCACAACATTTGTAATTATGGTGTTGTGCATATCTAGCTGGCGAAGAGAGACGATGAGTAATGAAACATGCTGGTATACCTCTAGTTCTTTGAAGTTAGTCTTTCATATTTTACATTCATGATCTCATAATCGATCAATCAACCCTCTAGTCGTTCGTCAAACAACTGTACATAGTCTCGGTTCTCTTGATCGTCAATTTGTATAATTTTGTTGTTTGCGGGGAGTTCTTGTATATTTTTGTTGTCCTGCCTTGATGGCCGACTATGTGATGTTATGGTTGTTTGATTTGAGCATTTGGACTGAATGATGCCAAAGCCACACAAAAAAAGCTATTACGTATGGTCAATCTTAGTTTTTTAGTACATATAAGCCGGCCTGTATGACTTTTGTCCAGAAAGGAGACGTAGTCTCCAAAAGCTTGTAAGCGGTATTAGACAAAACAATGGGCATTACCACATCATACGTATGCATTCTCACAGAGGCAAGTACGTAGCTATAGTAGCTACATGCGACTTACAACAAAGATATAGATAATTCGCAACAGTCAACAGCCAAAGGAAAATGGACACGCACATTTGGGTACAAAATTAATTAATTAAGACGATTAGACAGTTTCAACTCTGGCCATGACGACAAGTAGACAAAGGATTAAACTATCCGTTGACGTCAACAAGATAATATATATTCCCTCAAAAAAATAAGATAATATATATATAGAGGAATATCATAGCTTTACGATAACACATAGACTCTAGGTTTTCGCCTAGCTACTTTGTTTCATCCGGCGCAGTTTTATGTGTGATGTCCCAAATCCAGGGCGTTGACAAATGCATATGCATGCATGCGTACGTGGATATGCATCTACATCCATCACAGTGCCAGCAGTGTGGCACCTAGCTGAGCTCAGTGACCAATCAGCTCGGTGACGTGAACGTATCGCTCGTTCAAATTTGTAAGTACAATGTATCAGCTTGTTTGGTTTTCCGACGGAAATGTGGTAGCGAGGTTAACGATATCTTAGCTTAACGAGTCAAACTACACATGCATGCATTATGTCAAAGCTGGTATACATTTTGATAGCTGCCTAGGCAATAATCTAAGCAGGGATAGCCGCACACAATTGTTCTACGGTAAGTTTTCATAACCATAATCTGCAAAAAAAAAGTTTTCACGACTATAAACAACACTGCGTCTGTCCTGGTTTTATTAATCCCCCTTGTATAGGATCCTATTTTAATGGTTTAACTAATAAAATATAAATTATACATAGCAAAAATATTATTATTGAAATCTACATTCAAATATGAATTCAACGCTATAATATTAGGTGGCATGCATTAATATTTTGTTAGTTAAATATATGGTCAAATTTGTTGGTGTCTACCCTAGCTTTAGACTGCCCTAGCTGCTGCCTCTCTCTCTCTATGGCTCAAACCAGCGAAGAAGACGGAAGAAGGAGGAAACAGAAGGCACAGGTAGTTTTACCGGGCGCTCGAACACCCGCAGCCGCACGAACGGCCTCGTTATGTATTTTCTGAGCACGAACTCAAAACACAACGCATCACGTACGATTCCGAGAGCATCCAGTTTTGTAGCCAACGGCAACGCAGCCCCTACGCTTTTGCTGGGCAACACGCACGACCCGCATGCCCAACGACCCGCGCACCGCGGCAGCTTCACATGCGTCGCTAACCACCTAGCTCTCACGTACTCCACGCCCCGCGCTCCACAGTTTCTGTATCCGCCGCGCACATACGCAACGGCACGCCACCGGGTCCAACGCCCGGCGCGGCCACACCCCCACGCAGCTGACTAAGCAACCTACACACGCGCACATACGCGTACTAGCGCGCGCACACACACGCACGACGCGCCCCGGACGCCGCGGCTTATTCGTCTAACATTCACCCCCTAAGCCGCGGCCTAGAGGAGTCCGCCGTCTTCGACTCCGACAACGTCCGCCAGCAGCGCGTGCTCCCGTCGGCTCCCTCCACAGCTTGGGGCAGTCTCTCTTGAAGTGGCCATGCTCGCCGCACTTGTAGCAGCGCCCGCGCTGGTTCCCGCCGCTGCTCGACGCCACACTCTTGCCGTCGTCGTCGTCCCGAGCACCGCTGTATCGACGCTCCCGCGCTGCCCACTGCGCCGCCGTCATGAGCAGCTGCTCACCCCGCGCTCGCCACCGTCTTGTCCACGGCGCCGAACCCGCTCGTCGAACGCGCGCAGCCGCCCGAGCGCTTCGTCGAACGCCATCGTCGTCACGTCGTGGAACTGCTCGATGCCTGCGACGACGGGGAAGAGCCGATCCGGCACCGTATCCAGCAGCTTCTTGACGAGGGCCGCGTCGCCCTGCGTCTCCCCGAGGTTGGCATACCTCGCCGCCGTCGCCGCGAGCCTCCCGCCGTACACGTCGAGGTCCTTGCCGTCCGCCATCTTCAGGCGGTCGAATTCGTCGCACAGCGTCGCCAGCCTCGCCGCGCGGACCCGATCGGCGCCGACGAACCTCACCTTCAAGGAGTCCCATACCTCCCTGACGGTGAGCTTCGTCGACACATGCAGCAACACGTCCTCCGGCAGCGCTCCGAGCAGCAACGCGCGTGCCGTCTTGTCCTTCCGCGCGTTCACCGCCGCATCGCCCGGCGCCACCGCCTCCCACACGGTGTGCACGTCGAGGATGGCCTGCGCCTTGATCGCCCAGACGGTGTAGTTGTCCACCGTGAGCATCGGCATCGCCATCGACGCCGATCCGCCCGCGCCACCGCCGTGTGAGACGAGCGCCATGGTCGCCGGTGATCGCCCGAACCGAAGCTCTGATATCAATTGTTGGTGTCTACCCTAGCTCTAGACTGCCCTAGCTGCTGCCTCTCTCTCTCTCTCTCTGGCTCAAACCAGCAAAGAAGAAGACGGAAGAAGGAGGAAACAGAAGGCACAGGTAGTTTTACCGGGCGTTCGAACACCCGCAGCCGCACGAACGGCCTCGTTATGTATTTCCTGAGCACGAACTCAAAACACAATGCATCACGTACGATTCTGAGAGCATCCAGTTTTGTAGCCAACAGTAACGCAGCCCCTACAATTTGCTGGGCAACACGCACGACCCGCATGCCCAACGACCCGCGCACCGCGGCCGCTTCCCATGCGTCGCTAACCACCTAGCTCTCACGTACTCCACGCCCCGCGCTCCACAGTTTCTGCGTCCGCCGCGCACATACGCAATGGCACGCCACCGGGTCCAGCGCCCGGCGCGGCCACACCCCCGCTTTCTCTCAGCTGACTAAGCAACCTACACACGCGCACATACACGTACTAGCGCGCACACACACACACGCACGACGCCCCCCGGACGCCGCGGCTTATTCGTCTAACAAAATTTGGCATAAAATATGAAGGGACCACTAAAACAGGACAGAGGTAGTATGTTACAATGAAGATAGGAGAAAAAGGGAAAAGGGGTAAGCAAAATTCCTACATGAGTACAACACCATAGCTTAACCAACACCAGTTTTTGGGAACATGATCATCATTGTATTATAATTTTTTTGCGATCCACTTTGAAACTCTCCTGAATACTTATCCTTCAACTTTATCTTAAGAAGTTGCAAATCTTCCTTGAGAGTGAATTTCCAATTCTGAACAGTTGGTTGTATATTTCTAAAAACTTGACCATTTCTCTAAATCCAAATACTCCGGCTTCCTGACATGACCACTTTCAAACAAAAATGAGGAGGCAACTCTGCCTTAGCAAACATGGTTTCTTCAAATACATAAGTACCTCTCTATTCGGTGGGGATCAAAATCGTCCAACATCTCTGTGGAAAGTTGCAGTCCCAAAGCAGATGCATCAGAGTTTCTTCAGGCCGTTGGCCATAGTTTGGGCAGAAGTGATCGTCTAGATGCATCCATCTTCTTATCAGCATATCTTATGTGTTAACCATGTCATGTGCCACCAACCAAAAAAAGATTTTATGCTTTAATCTGCTGAGCTACTCCAAAAGTGATTGGAAAAGATGTGTCGCTCTAGGTTTCTAACAGATGCTTATACCAATTGTCGTGGATATAATACTGACAATACCGAGGGTGTGTGTATGTACATGCATCGTATCTATCATTTAGTAGGGTGGGAGCACGCTGAAGGATTTATACAGGTCCGGGCCCTTTTCGATGGAGGCAATACTCTACTCCTTTGCTGCTCTTTGCTCTTGGTGTAGGTTACAATGTGAGAGAGTTCAACCCTTAGCTTGGTGCCCTTCTCCCGACTTATATAGAGTACATCAGGAGCAGTGCCCTAACGGGCTGGTATTAATGCTATTGAAGGCCATAAGCATGACCGACTGATCATGGCTATTACTACTGGTAACTGCCAGATTTAACTATTTTACAGTACCACTGAATGACGTTGATATTGATTACATCGTTGGGGCATGGAATTCTATGGTGTGGCTGATTGCTCCCGCCCTTCCTGGTGGCGGACTACCGGGTCTCGTCCCTCAGAGGGCTCACTATCAAACTGTAGGCACTTGGTCCCCTCATGAGTGCCCTCCTGGTATCTGATGCCATGGGCTACATCTTCGATCGGCCTAGTTTGTAGCCCCATGGCCCATTGTCTTCTAGACCATATTCTTGATTAGCTTGAGCCTTAGGTTGGTCCATATATGCACCTGGGCATATCCCTTAGGTATACCCCGTCAGTAGCCCCAGAGCCTGTCGAGTTCTCATTGCTAAAATCGGATGTCCATTATCAGGTTGAATTCCGGCTGTTTAAAGGACTCATTGTGCTACTGGTTGGTCGTCTGAGAGACCTCGGTGGACTCTTTTGAGCATACCTCTTGGAGGTGAATGGCGAGCAATCTGTAAAAAACTTGGTGATACCCGTATTGGATCTCTACGGGCGAGGAATGGCTCGTGGCCCGACTATGGGTGTATCATAAAATGCCAAGTGGTGGTCTGAGACGCCTAGGCCTGATCTGATCAGGTTTCCCCAGTAAATATCCTTTGCATGGAGCATCAATCAGACACCTTTCTTTTGTGCAACCACGCATTCAGTTTTCCAGGGAGAAATCCTACTTGTGCCATGGGGGATGACATGGGTGCTCCTTGCTTTTGCTCTACACAGAGAGAATTTGCGACAATTGTTGTTTCACTCAGTTTTCATTGAATGCTTTGCACTAAGATTATCATTGTGCCAGACGCACAAATTTCTAGTCTCGGGACTGGCCCTCGCAGTCGAATTGATGCGAGCTCCTTGAGCTGACTGAATACTTATCTTTACTGGAAGTTGAATCATCAAAATTCATCATTGTGATTTGTGAATGTCCTGATTTGTCACGTCGTGATTTTTTGCCTGTTGTTAGACCTCCTTTGACTTTTTTTGAGAGAGGACTCCTCAGCTTAGGTGATCCGACTGACCAGAAATCTGGCGAACTCCTCAAGACTGCCGTCGCGGCTGCTGGCGAGAGGGAGCATGGTGGTTGGCTTCCTTCTGTGATGATGGAGCAAGTCCTCAAGCGGTATATCCATGACGGTCGGCTCCCGAAGACCAGTTGGCAGCTGGCGGAGGCTGGCGAGCAGGCGTCGGCTCTGCGCCCAAATGAGCAGGTGATCTTCACGTCTTTCTTGTGCTTGTCCCTCCCAATCCATCAGTTTCTCTGCGAGCTCCTCACGTACTTCTAGGCCCAACTTCCAACGAGGTGTCACACCTCGCGAACTTCATCACTTTGTGTGAGGCGTTCCTCAGTGTCCCACCAAATTGGGCATTTTTCAAATCCATCTTCTATGCCAAGCCCCATACGGCGACAAAGGATGTGATGCAAACCTACGGTGCCCTTGCCATCCAGGAGAAGAGGAGATCGGGCTACTTAGACACGAAGTGGCCTGAAATGGTGAAGGTTTGGACATCGACATGGTTCTACTGCGTCGAGCCCTTAACTAAGGCCAGACCGGCTGCTCTACCTCCCTACTCCCTTGCACCAGCCAACTAGCACAATGGCTGGTCACTCAAGCTCTCCCGGAAAGAGAAGATGCAGGCGGGGATCCTCATGAAGAAGGTCGCCAAGTTGTCGGAGAAGGCCTGGCCAGCAATGACCTCTTCTTCAACTTCTTGTACGCCACACAAGCACGAGTAGGCTACAAAGTGAAACAATGCATATCCGTCTAGTGAGCAACAAAACAATACATCTTCGGCTAGTGATCAGCAAAACTAAAGCATATTCGGCTAGTGATCAACAAAACTAAAACATATCCGGCTAATGATCAACAAAACTAAAGCATATTCAGCTAGTCGGCTAGTGATTAACTTACTTGCTCGGTGATTTATGCACTGCTAGGCCATTGTGTGATAAGACGCTTCAAGTGTCTGCAATACTTGGAGACGGCCTATTGGATGGTGTACCATCGATGGTTGGGGGACTTCCACTCATGGTTGCGGATCAAGGCGTCAGATTAGGGCGCGTAATGCATCTCCTCATGGAACCATATGTGAATGTTCCTTCAAAACGTTGTGCCCTTTTGCTCCGTGCCATGGACCGGATCGAGACTAGTGGCCAACCATGTGTCGCACAGCAGCTCGTCCTCTCGCATGTTTAAGCTTTCTCCTCTGCCCTTCTTCTTCAGATCGCCGCTTGTATCATCCGGATCATCGTCGTCGCCATCGTCCTCTTCTTGCCCCCCTCCAGATGCTGCTCTCCGGTGGCCCAATGATGATGTTGTCGTGTGCCATCACCGGTCTGGGTGTAGGACTGCTGCTGCTGGTAGTTGCCGGACTGGGTGGGATCCGAGTCTTCCACCTGCCCATTCTCATAGCCCCCTCCTCCTCCCTCGCCTTCGTCGTGGATGATATCGAGCATCTCCCTGTTCGCGTTGTACACTGGCTCCCCGCTCTCGGCATTGCAACAAACAGTGCGCGGGCACCCATCTGCTCTCCGCCCGCTGTCCTCACCCGGACGTGCTACGACGAAGAATACTCGGAGAAGAATGGCTACGCATTCATCAACGATATAACGAACCGTACCAGCGCGGTTTGTGAGCTGCTTGGCGGCGTAATAGTACAGAGGCTTGTAAGGCTCTGGCCACGGTGTCGTCTGTACTGTGGGCTGCCCGTTTGGCGGCGGACTCCACTACCTTGCCGACCGCTACGCCCACCATGCCACTACTGCAGGATGCTGCTAACGCGATACTACGATTAGAGACCCTTTGACGAAACTATGTGCGATGTACTAATCGCAAACGGTGATGTAAAAAAAGTCAAAAAATATGTGAAATGTTTGCGATGGCGGATACATCAAACACGGTTTAGAATTTAGTTGTGTGTGTGCTATGGGGCATACAGTTTAGTTCAATGAACTATTTGCGATGAGGCAGAAGAACAGAAACGGGCAGCCAGATGTAGGTGTGTGCGATATACAGATATGGTTCACTCGGATGAACTGTTTGTGATTAGGCAACACAAAAGAAAAAGTCAGCCAAATCAAGGTGTGTGCGATATACGGCATACGGTTCACTCGGATGAACTGTTGGCGTTGAGCCAAGAGAACAGAAACGGTTCAATTTAACAAGATGTGTGTGATATGCGGCAAACAGGTCTGTAATCAGAAATGTGTGCGAAGAACGATAATAACACAGATGATTGCTGCTAATAAGACGTGTGTGTTGTGCGATGGGATTGCATACAGGACAACAACATATATATATATACACACTTATAAGGACATGGTTGCATAATCAAATTAAACATCCAATTACATAGGTGGCTACTACACACATGGCATTTGCACACACCAAAGTAAACTATTACATGCATAATTACATAGGTGGCTACTACACACATGACATTTCCACACACCAAAGTAACTATATATTACATGCATGATTAACTAGGATAAACGATCATCTGATCATCATCTACTTCTTGTGACGCTTGCCTCCACTGCTCTCCTAGTGGCTCGATCCGACCTCGTCGATTTTGGGAAGGAGGCACTTCCTCATGTCAATAATCCACCTATGCATCTCGTAGCATGTGTACACACTCTTGGCCACAAACCTGAGGTGAGGTTCATCCAGTTGCCGCACCCAGGCCCCGTGCCAGGATACGGAACGTGTTCTGTTGGCATCCTTCTTCATCTTTTTGTAGTAGGGGTCGATGATGGCCGAGGCGAGTTCAACAAGGGAGTCCTTCTTCATGCTGCTCCAGACCTGATAGTGGCCATAGATTTCGACAAGGTTCTTGCATGCCAAGCCCATAACGCTGAGCACTTTTACATCGTCGGTGGTATCCACCATAGCGAACTTGTAGTGGGTGCTGTTGACAAACCTGGCAAAACGGTCGCAAGACTTTGTGGCCATGCAGTAGTGGTAGATGAGGACATGGTTGTGCATGCACAACTGAGCGACGACAACCTTCTGATCTATGTTGGGACGACCGCCGGTGTACTGGAGGTCGATGTCGACCACCTTGTACTTGTCTCGAGCAAGCAACTGCTCAACGGTGTTGATGTAGTCGTCCACCACGGCTGGGTCGATGGTGTACACCACCGAGAGATCCGTCTCCCTCGCGTGGGTCTCCACTTTATGCTTGCCAAACTCCATTGGAGCACCGCTAGACATCCCCTCTCTATGTGTCGTCGTGGGTGTGCTTGTTGTGTTGTGGGGCGCGATCGAATGGTTGAAGAGACTAAGGTTATAATGGCCGCGGGAATTAAAGGGGAAACCAGACGTCCTGGAATATCCGCATGCCCGGATGGCAGTTCTAATTTGCAGCGCGTAACTCCATCGTGCCGCACGTAACTACATCGTGGCGAGACGCACGGTGCAACCGCATGCATATGGGCCCCCGACGTGATCATGCGCAAGCCCCAATCGCTGGCAGAGCGTGCGCGCAGGGACGCGAGCAGAGCACTCCGCGATTGCCTCAATGGCGAGCAATCATATATATGCATATAGCAGTTGAACACGCAAGGAAAAGTTGTCCACATGCCGAGCGCGTGGAGGTATGCGAGCAGAGTGCGCCGACGGACGCGAGAAGAGCACGCCGTGGCGCCTAACGGCGAGCAAAGCGCGCCGACGGACGCGAGAAGAGGCCGGCATAGTGATACGTGGCAAATAAGACGAACTGTTCAAGCGATGGCAGAGACATCAAGCACGAATCAGATAAGAATTGCGTGTGCGATACGTGATATACAGTTGATCCATTCGAGCCGTTTGTGGTGGAATAAGTCGTGTGTGTTGTGGGCAAACACTTGCTAGTATACAACCGTTTGCGATTGATGAATTCATCACCAACGGGTTCCCTAGTGTGGTCTGTGTGTGATGTGATATGCTCTGTCTACACAACATATATTGGCCATTGGGCGACGGGCGGTCATCCGGGTACGCCATAAGGATGCGAAGAGGCATCCTATATAAGCAGGGACTAGCTGTTCCAGCAATAGCTCATCTAAGAGAACTCTCAAGTTAATTATGCTCAGGCTAGAGCAGCCATTGGATGGGTGACTGGATGGGAGGTTGTTTTGATGTTAAATTAACTGATGGGATGGATCATAGAGGTCAACTTAAAAGACCTCTATGATCCATCCCATCAGTTAAATTAACCTCGAGGTCCTTGTTTTTTTAAGACATGTTAAAGAAGGTCTACCGCATTACTTTTTGACAATGTGTGATACGTGACATACAGTTGATCCATCTGAGTTGTTTGTGATGGAATAAGCCGTGTGTGTCGTGGGCAAACACTTGCTGGTATACAACCGTTTGCGATTGATGAATTCATCACCGACGGGTTCCCTAGTGTGGTCCATGTGCGATGTGATATGCTCTATCTGCACAACATCTATGCTCTGTGTACAGAAGAAAAACATATATATACTTATAACAGGACATGATTGTAAACCAAATTAAACATCCAATTACGTTATATAACAAATACCATAAATATTGTAAGGTTCAAATTCAAAGATTACAAGGTTCAAACTATTCAGACACATAAAATTCATCTTCTTCGGAATCTTCTTCATGAATTATTTCAGCGAAAGGATCAGCCACCGAGAAGTGATATGGCGGCTCAATACAGTGACTTCCGAATAATCTGTCATATGAAGTTACAAACTGAAATTCAGCTTGTTCAGAGCCTTTTCCATTCAGTTGTAGACGCCTGCACTCTTTAGCAATCCATTCACTTCTGCGCAGTAAATATAGGGCAAACCTCATTACCTTGAGCAACCTTGCTTTCTCAACAAAGAACCTTGTGAATTTAATTTCTGGTGTGGTGCCTCGGTACTCGTTAAAAGTAATTTCTGTGAGATGAAGATCAAGGCATTCAATGGGATTGGTATATTCCCAAACATTTTCTACTTTCGGGCCTGCTAGTATCTGCAAACGAAGACAACATATTAGTGCATAGCTGCAGATTTGAACACTTCGGGCCTCAATTGACATACGGACAGAACGCAAACGCAAACGACCAGAAAGATACGAAAGAAAACACAATGAACTAGCACCTACAATGGATCTCAGGTTAAAAGAAGTATGATGAAAATCCCTGAGATAACACCTACAAGAAGGGCTAGTTCTTTTTTGCAACCCACACTTGCGTGGGAAACGAGGACCTCATTTTCTTCATTTGAGCAGTAGCATTCTTTCGGCGACATTCGTGAGACACCTGTGCACTTCGAGAGTAATCATATAAATAAGCATTGAAGTTATTTACAGAGACATGAGTGTAATGATTTTAATAGGTACACATGTACTCCTTCTGTCAAAGGTTTGATCTATACCCATTCGAGAATTTTACTGAACCATTCTGCGAATGATAATCATTGTCTCGAAGAGAATTGCTCTGCGTGTTCAAGTTAGCAATGACATACAACTTTTCAATGATGCATTTATTTACCCCGATTTGCTTCTTGGGTGAACTAGACCTGCACTTAGTCCCAATATATTGAGCGAAAACCTTACCATTCTATTGTTTGAACAATTTGTAATTAGAGTCATCAGACTCATTAGAAATGGCAGGAATGGAAGAATCATATCCTGACAGAGTTGCAGTTTTGAGTGTTTTGCTTGTAGCAAGAACCCAACTCGTTAAAGGATATTGCTCGGGAGTCCGGTAAGTTCCATCAATGTTGAGTTTCCTTTCAAAACCCAATCCTTCCTTTCGAGGATTTATATGCAGTATTGACTTCTTGAGCACATCACATAGGGTTTGATGCCTTTATAGGCTTCTTAGCACCCCTGTCTCAAGCAAGTCCTTTAGCCTGCAATTTTCATCAGCAATAGCAGCATATTCCTCAGAAGAGGGGTTAGAGTTATCATTCGTAACTGCTGCAATTTTCTTGATGATAGCACTAGAGGTTTCATCATGTGAAATAGCATTATTACGCTCAAGACATTTTAAGAATGGAGGGGAAAATCATCGGGAAGACGATTAGATTGCTTGGTGAAGAGAGAAGCTTTTTCTAACACCGGCTCATTATGAGATTCTTTCAGTGACATGCGTTCTTGATTCCTGTTAAGGAGTTCATCTGATAAACTATCGTAGTCGACTGTAAGGGGATCATATCGATTGGTAAGATCATCAATAGTTGAAGAAAAAGCATCTTGCTCTTCGATCAACTTTTGATTCTTCTCCATCTCTTTAACCAGCAATCCTTCGGTTTTCCTAAGATTTCTCTCAAGCATTTCCAGTTCATCTTGTTGAGATTTAGCCATCTTAACCAGTTTAGCATAGGCAATGTATTCAGGAGAATATACATTCATGGATTTTTGGTGTTTTGCTCATACCTGATCCTTAGACGATTTTGCCATGAGACAAAATGCAATTGGTTCATCATCACTTGAAACATCATCAGCAGAATTTGAATCGAATGAATCTTCTGATGATTCATAGGCAATGAAGGTATTACTCCTTCTATTCTTCTTTGAGATTCTTCATCATCTGATTCAGAGTCTGTTGCCTCATCTTCAAAGTCCAGGGTTATATCAACACATGCTCTATTCAGCCGTGATATTCTCTTCGTATTTGATTCGATGGTTGCTCTTGCTTTTAAGTCAGTGACTGGTCTCGTCGAAGAAGATGAGGATGGTTCATTTTTCTTCGAGAGCTTAGTATGACGATCCATTAGTGTGAATCCACTACAGTGAAGGTATTTCCATCTGTTGCTAGGTTTTCCTTCCCAGCAGGAATAGTCTGCAATGAGATGGCCGAGTTGTTTGCACTTGAAGCACTTCATCTCTTTCAGAGGCAATCTTCTTCTTGATGATTCAGGCACGTCAAGTTCGTCATCATTTGTGAGGTGGAGATTTTCCCTTCTGAGTTCACTTAGCCTTTGGGTGAGCATTTCAAGTTCCCTTGTGATCGTTTGTTGATTCTCAACACCTTCTTCTTCTTCTGAACTGCCATAGTGTGAGAGGATTTCTCCTTCACCTTATGAGGAAGAATCTTGATCTGCATTTTCAAGCTCCATCTTTTCTTCATGAATTGATAACAACGGCATGACCTCACATAGTGAAGTCCTTCATAGTCTGGTATTTTCTTGATTTTTGCTATGATGGAATTGAAGGATGGATCAAGAGCGCTCAGTAGCTTGTTGACAACATCTCTATCGGTGATATCAGTCACTCCTCGTTGATGAAGTCTTTATACAATGTTTGTGAATCGATCAGTGAGTTCCATAGCACTTTCCTTTCATAGACTTCTAAAACCAGCAAACATGGCACGAAGCATTTGAGTGTGTGGACCTGGTCTGGCAATGAATTCCTCGTGGAAATTTTTAATGGCATCCCAGAGTTGCTTTGCAGTGTCCAGCTTTCATAACCGAATAAAAACGTTCTTCAAGATACTTTCACAGATAATGGCTTTTGCTTGAGCATCTAGCTGCAGATTTGCTTTGTCATCAGAGGTCAGATCTTCCGGTTGCTGAATGGTGTATCCATTTTTCACAATCTGCCACAGATCAAAGTTGATTGCTTGAATTCTGATTCTCATCGTTCCTTCCAGTCAAGATAGTCATTTCTATCAAAGATAGGAAATCTTCCAGAGTGCAAGGATCCACCTGCAAACAACATACTCAAAACTCCAAAGACGTTAGACCTTTAATAAGCAGAGACATGGAGAACCTGCTCTGATACCAATTGTTAGGACGGAGAGTGATACGTCTCTAATGTATCTATAATTTTTTATTGTTCCATGCTATATTATATTATGTTTTGTACGTTATTGGGCTTTATTATACACTTTTATATTATTACTGGGACTAACCTATTAACCAGAGGCCCAGCCCAGAATTGCTGTTTTTTGCCTATTTCGGAGTTTCGCAAAAAAAGAATATCAAACGGAGTCCAAACGGAATGAAACCTTCGGGAACGTGATTTTTGGAACGAACGTGATCCAGAGGACTTGGACCCTACGTCAAGAAAGCAACCAGGAAGGCACGAGGTAGGGGGCGCACCTACCCCCCCCCCTCCCAGGCGCGCCCTCCACCCTCGTGGGCACCACATTGCTCCACCGACGTACTTCTTCCTCCTATATATACCTACGTACCCCCAAACTACCAGATAC
Organism: Aegilops longissima; assembly: GCA_021605205.1. Lineage (NCBI taxonomy): Eukaryota > Viridiplantae > Streptophyta > Magnoliopsida > Poales > Poaceae > Aegilops > Aegilops longissima. Next base: position 357,791,490 of record CM038682.1, read on the forward strand.
GGAGCCAAGAGCCTAATTCCACCGCCGCAACCTTCTGTACTCGTGAGATCCCATCTTGGGGCCTTTTAGGAGCTCACGAGGGGGCATCGATCACGGAGGGCTACTACATCAACACCATAGCCTCTCCGATGATGTGTGAGTAGTTTACCTCGGACCTTCGGGTCCGTAGTTATTAGCTAGATGGGTTCTTCTCTCTTTTTGGATCTCAATACAATGTTCTCCCCCTCTCTTGTGGAGATCTATTCAATGTAATCTTCTTTTTGCGGTGTGTTGTTGAGACCGATGAATTGTGGGTTTATGATCAAGTTTATCTATGAAAAATATTTGAATCTTCTCTGAATTCTTTTATGTATGATTGGTTATCTTTGCAAGTCTCTTGAATTATCAGTTTGGTTTGGCCTACTAGATTGATCTTTCTTGCAATGGGAGAAGTGCTTAGCTTTGGGTTAAATCTTTATGTGTCCTTTCCGGTGTGATGAGGGGCAGCAAGGCACGTATTGTATTGTTTCCATCGAGGATAACAAGATGGGGTTTATATCATATTGCATGAGTTTATCCTGTACATCATGTCATCTTACTTAAAGCGTTACTCTGTTCTTTTGAACTTAATACTCTAGATGCATCTGGATAGCGGTCGATGTGTGGAGTAATAGTAGTAGATCCAGCAGAGTCGGTCTACTTGTCGCGGACGTGATGCCTATATACATGATCATACCTAGATATTCTCATAAGTATGCTCGATTCATTAATTGCTCAACAGTAATTTGTTTACCCTTGTAATACTTATGCTCTCGAGAGAAGCCACTAGTGAAACCTATGGCCCTGGGTCTATTTTCCATCCTATTAATCTTCCAACACTTAGCTATTTTTATGGCCTTTTATTTTACTTTGCATCTTTATCATAAAAATACCAAAAATATTATCTTATCATATCTATCAGATCTCACTTTCGTAAGTGACCATGAAGGGATTGACAACCCCTTTATCGCGTTGGTTGCGAGGATTTTATTCGTTTGTGTAGGTGTGAGGGACTCGTGCGTGGCCTCCTACTAGATTGATACCTTGGTTCTCAAAAACTGACGGAAATACTTGCGCTGCTTTATTGCATCACCCTTTCCTCTTCAAGGGAAAACCAACGCAGTGCTCAAGAGGTAGCAAGAAGGATTTCTGGCGCCGTTGCCGGGGAGGCCTACACCAAGTCAAGCCAAGATTTGACTCCCGACAACTAGCCATTTCTGGCGCCATTGCCGGGGAGTCTACACAAAAGTCAACATACCAAGTACCCATCACAAACCCTTATCTCCCGCATTACATTATTTTCCATTTGCCTCTCGTTTTCCTCTCCCCCACTTCACCCTTGCCGTTTTATTCGCCTTCTTCCCGTATGTCTTTTGTTTGTGCGTCCATGTGCCTTCTATTTGTTTGCATCTTTGCTTGCTAAAAATCTATTGTTATGGATCCACTTAAAGTGTTCTACTTGGATCATCTTCGATCCTTATGCTCTCGTGCTGAAACCCCGACTAGCCTAGTTGATGGGAAATCTTTAGATGAGCATGCTCATTTTGTGCGTCATCGTTTGTCTGAAAAAGGGAAGCTCTTATGGTATCATATAAATATTTTGTTATGCTATGCTTGGAATCTTTGTGAAATTTGTGATTTTACTTGTTGCTCTAAGAACCCTAAAAAACACCTTCCCTACCTATGTGAGTTCAATGATAATGAAATCTTATATTCTTATGCAAAGGGTGTTTATAGTTACTATGATATCGAACAAATTGAAGAATTTGTCGTTTTTAAGGGTGCTCATGAAGTTGCTTCTTTGATTGAAAAGTATGATTTTACTCTCAACAAATCTGAAAATTCCGTCATACTTAAATATTGCAATGAAAACTTTGCTCATAATGTCTATGTCCAAGAATTTATTGAAAGAATGACCGTTGCTTTGGAAGAAAACAATGATATGCATGAATCTATAGATAATGATGATTCCGATGATTTGATTGAAATATCCCTTGATGAACATGATGCTTCTTGTGGCCATGATGCCAATATTTATGAAGATGAATTTGCTATAGTTCCTTATGTTAAACATGAGATCGTTGCTATTGCACCCATACTTGATAGCTCCTTGAATAAAAAGCATGATTGCAATGATTTTACTATAAATTCTATTGATGTCAATTGTGCTAATAATATGCAAAACCCTAAGCTTGGGGATGCTAGTTTTGCTATGTCTACTACTTGTTGCAATGATCATGATTGGGGAGATTCTTCTTATGATCTTGAAAATTTATTTAATCCCCATGATGAATTGAGATTGATAATAATGTTTGCAATAATATTGAAAGTGGGTTCGGAAGAGTGTCAATTTTAGATCCCACATATTTGGAGAATATTCAATCTTATGAAGTTTTAGATAAAAGTGGGTTTGGAGAGGTCATGACTTTAATTAATATTAATCCCACTATTTCGGAAGAGTGTCAACTTTGCATGCATGTGGATCGTGTTGAGAATATGTTATTTGATAGCTATATTGTTGAATTTGCTTATGATCCTACATGTAATTATTATGAGAGAGGAAAAATATGGTTGTAGAAGTTTTCATGTTACTAAATTACCTCTCTTCATGTTGAGATTGCTATCGTCACTTTTTTCTTCCTTGCATATGATAGTTTTTGCTTGCCTTGCAAATTTGTTTGCTTATAATATGCCTATGCATAGGAAGTATGTTAGACTTAGATGTGTTTGTCACGTGTTTTATGATGCTCTCTTTGCGCTTCATTCTTGTCTTTCATGTGAGCATCATTAAAATTATCTATGCCTAGCTAAAAAGGCTTTAAAGAAAAGTGCTTGTTGGGAGACAACCCAATACTTATCCTTGCTGTTTAGCAAATAATATTTGATCTAGCCTCTAGTTACATTTGTTTTTATGTTTTTATTAGTGTTTGTGCCAAGTTGAACCTATAGGATCTTCTTGGATGATAGTTATTTGATCTTGCTGAAAATTCCAGAAACTTTCTGTTCACGAAAATAATTGTTAAAAATCACCAGAACGTGATAAAATATTTATTCTAATTGCTGCTGATCAATAAAAAAATTGTATAGGTCTTCCTATTTTGGCTGAATGTTTGGAGTTCCAGAAGTTTGCGTTAGTTACAGATTACTACAGACTGTTCTGTTTTTGACAGATTCTGTTTTTCGTGTGTTGTTTGCTTATTTTGATGAATCTATGGCTAATAAAATAGTTTATAAACCATAGAGAAGTTGGAATATAGTAGGTTTAACACCAATATAAATAAATAATGAGTTAATTACTGTACCTTGAATTGGTGTTTTGTTTTCTTTCGCTATGGAGCTCACGAGATTTTCTGTTAAGTTTTGTGTTATGAAGTTTTCAAGTTTTGGGTAAAAGATTTGATGGATTATGGAACAAGGAGTGGCAAGAGCCTAAGCTTGGGGATGCCCATGGCACCCCAAGATAATATAAGGACACCTAAAAGCCAAAGCTTGGGGATGCCCCGGAAGGCATCCCCTCTTTCGTCTACTTCCATCGGTAACTTTACTTGGAGCTATATTTTTATTCACCACATGATATGTGTTTTGCTTGGAGTGTCTTGTATTATTTGAGTCTTTATTTGTTAGTTTGCCACAATCATACTTGCTGTACACACCTTTTGAGAGAGACACACTTGATTCGGAAATTATTAGAATACTCTATGTGCTTCACTTATATCTTTTGAGCTATATAGTTTTTGCTCTAGTGCTTCACTTATATATTTTAGAGCACGGTGGTGGATTTGTTTTATAGAAACTATTGATCTCTCATGCTTCACTTATATTATTTTGAGAGCCTTAAAACAGCATGGCAATTTTCTTTAATTATAATATCATGAGAAATTTGATGCTTGATAATTGTTTTGAGATATAAAGGTGGTAATATCATAGTTGTGCTAGTTGAGTAATTGTGGAATGGAAAAATACTTGTGTTGGAGTTTGTGATTCCCGTAGCATGCACGTATGGTGAACCGTTATGTAACAAAGTCGGAGAATGAGGTATTTATTGATTGTCATCCTTTGTGTCGCGGTCGGGATCGCGCGATGCTTAACTCCTACCAACCCTTCCCCTAGGAGCATGCGTAGTAGTACTTTGCTTCGAGGGCTAATAAATTTTTGAAATAAGTATATGAGTTATTTATGACTAATGTGAGTACATGGATTATACGCACACTTACCTTTCCGCAATTTTCTAGCCTCTTGATTGCACGTGCATTGCCCTTTCTCACCTTGAGAGTTGGTGCAAACTTCGCCGGTGCATCCAAACCCCGTGATATGATATGATCTATCACACATAAACCTCCTTATATCTTCCTCAAAACAGCCACCATACCTACCTATTATGTCATTCCCATAGCCATTCCGAGATATATTGCCATGCAACTTTCCATCGTTTCGTTTATCATGACACGCTCCATCATTGTCATATTGCCTTGCATGATCATGATTGTATTTGTGGCAAAGCCACCATTCATAATTCTTTCATACATGTCACTCTTGATTCATTGCATATCCCGGTACACCGCCGAAGGCATTCACATAGAGTCATATTTTGTTCTAAGTATTGAATTGTAATTCATGAGTTGTAAGTAAATAAAAGTGTGATGATCATCATTATTAGAGAATTGTCCCAAGGGAGGAAAGGATGATGGAGACTATGATTCCCCCACAAGTCGGGATGAGACTCCGGACTAAATAAAAAAAGAGGCCATAAAAAACGAGAAAATGCCCAAATAAAAAATGAGAGAAAAAGAGAGAAGGGACACTGTTACTATCCTTTTACCACACTCTAGTGCATCCGTTGCATGGCAATCCCTACTCCTTGCATTGACATCAATTAATGGGCATCTCCATAGCCCGTTGATTAGCCTCGTTGATGTGAGACTTTCTCCTTTTTTGTCTTCCCACATAACCCCTACCATTATACCTTATTCCACCATAGTGCTATATCCATGGCTTGTGCTCATGTATTGCGTAAGGGTTGAAAAGGCTGAAGCGCGTTAAAAAATATGAACCAATTGCTTGGCTAAAACCGGGGTTGTACATGATATGAATATTTTGTGTGGGGAAGATGGAGCATAGCCAGACTATATGATTTTGTAGGGATAACTTGCTTTGGCTATGTTATTTTGATAAGACATAATTGCCTGGTTAGCGTGCTTGAAGTATTATTGTTTTTATGTCAACATTAAACTTTTATCTTGAATCATATTAAATCTGAACATTCGTGCCACAATAAGAAGAATTACATTGAAATTATGCTAAGTAGCATTCCACATCAAAAATTCTGTTTTTATCATTTACAAACTCGAGGACGAGCAGGAATTAAGCTTGGGGATGCTTGATACGTCTCCAACGTATCTATAATTTTTTATTGTTCCATGCTATATTATATTCTGTTTTTGACATTATTGGGCTTCATTATACACTTTTATATAATTTTTGGGACTAACCTATTAACGAGGCCCAGCCTGTAATTGCTTTTTTGCCTATTTGAGTTTCGCAGAAAAATAATATCAAACGGAGTCCAAAGCGGAATGAAACCTTGGGAACGTGATTTTTGGAGCGAGCGTGATCCGAGGACTTGGACCCTCGTCAAGAAAGCAACCAGGAAGGCACGAGGTGAGGCGCGCCTACCCCCCCTGTGCACGCTCTCCACCTCGTGGGCCCCACATTGCTCCACCGACGTACTTATTCCTCCTATATATACCTACGTACCCCCAAACTACCAGATACGGAGCCAAAACCTAATTCCACCACCGCAACCTTCTGTACCCATGAGATCCCATCTTAGGGCCTTTTCCGTAGCTCCGCCGAAGGGGGCATCGATCACGGAGGGCTTCTACATCAACACCATAGCTTCTCCGATGATGTGTGAGTAGTTTACCTTAGACCTTCGGGTCCATAGTTATTAGCTAGATGGCTTCTTCTCTCTTTTTGGATCTCAATACAATGTTCTCCCCCTCTCTTGTGGAGATCTATTCGATGTAATCTTCTTTTGCGGTGTGTTTGTTGAGACCGATGAATTGTGGGTTTATGATCAAGTTTATCTATGAACAATGTTTGAATCTTCTCTGAATTCTTTTATGTATGATTGGTTATCTTTGCAAGTCTCTTCGAATTATCAGTTTGGTCTGGCCTACTAGATTGATCTTTCTTGCAATGGGAGAAGTGCTTAGCTTTGGGTTCAATCTTGCGGTGTCCTTTCCCAGTGATAGTAGGGCAGCAAGGCACGTATTGTATTATTGCCATTGAGGATAACAAGATGGGGTTTATATCATATTGCATGAGTTTATCCTTGTACATCATGTAATCTTACTTAAAGCGTTACTCTGTTCTTTTGAACTTAATACTCTAGATGCATGCTGGATAGCGGTTGATGTGTGGAGTAATAGTAGTAGATGCAGGCAGGAGTCGGTCTACTTGTCGCGGACGTGATGCCTATATACATGATCATACCTAGATATTCTCATAAGTATGCTCAGTTCTGTTAATTGCTCAACAGTAATTTGTTTACCCACTGTAATACTTATGCTCTCGAGAGAAGCCACTAGTGAAATCTATGGCCCCCGGGTCTATTTTCCATCCTATTAATCTTCCAACACTTAGCTATTTTTATGGCCTTTTATTTTACTTTGCATCTTTATCATAAAAATACCAAAAATATTATCTTATCATATCTATCAGATCTCACTTTCGTAAGTGACCATGAAGGGATTGACAACCCCTTTATCGCGTTGGTTGCGAGGATTTTATTTGTTTGTGTAGGTGCGAGGGACTCGTCGTGGCCTCCTCTTGGATTGATACCTTGGTTCTCAAAAGCGAGGGAAATACTTACGCTGCTTTACTGCATCACCCTTTCCTCTTCAAGGGAAAACCAACGCAGTGCTCTAGAGGTAGCAGAGAGTATATCGACCAGAGGGGGGTGAATGGGAGATTCAAAATTTCTTTCGAAAGTATTGAAACTGATCCCAATCAAAGCAGTGGAATAAAGTAACAAAGGAAATGAATTGAATCAATCTTCTTTGTCGGACGCATATTCCTCGATGAAAGATGTGATAACAATACGAGCATGAGAAATGACAGGTTTAACTATGATCAGAGTAATGCAACATGCAAACAGATGCAGTAGAATGAGATACAACATGATGTGGATGGTGAACAATATGTAGGAAGGTATACAAAGGTGAATTGAGAATAGCTAAACAGGATGATTAATATGCAATGAATGAGATGAGATAATAAACTCGAGTGAACAACACAGATACAGATATGATAGAAGAACTACTATGAGTGATAACGATCAGGTAGTCTATCGACACAGAGCACGAATCAAAATTGCTGAAGGAATTACATTAAAGTAGAATGAACCAGTGGTGCTCGATGGCGACAGAGAGATTTGGTAGACCAGTTCACCCTTCTGCCAAAGGACTACCACTACTGCAGGATGTTGCTAACGCGACACTATGATCAGAGACCCTTCGACGAAACTGTGTGCGATGCCACAATCGCAAACGTGGTGTTAAAAACCCGTCAAAAAGGCACAAAACGTTTGCGATGACGGATGCATCAAACACGGTTCAGATTTTAGTTGCGTGTGCGATTCAGGGCATACGGTTCAGTTGAATTCACCGTTTTCGATGAGGAGGAACAAAAGAAACGGGCAGCCAGATGAAGGTGTGTGCGATGTACAGCATACGGTTCACTCAGATGAACTGTTTGTGATTAGGCAACACAAAATAAACGGTCGGCCAGATCAAGGTGTGTGCGATGTGCAGATACAGTTCACTCGGATGAACTGGTTGTGATTAGGAAACACAAAAGAAACGATCAGCCGGATCAAGGTGTGTGCGATGTACGACGTGCGGTTCACCCAGATGAATTGTTTGCATTGAGACAAGAGAACAGAAACGGTTCAATATAAAAAATACCATAAATATGGCAAGGTTCAAATTCAAAGATTACATCGCCCAAATTCAGACTGCGTCACCACTCCCTCCGATGGGGCGCTTCGGCCGCATCCTCGTACACTGACGGCTTTGAGGACTCAGAGCGGTGTCGAGGATGCGGGCGGAGAGAGAGGAATTGTGTGTGTGGCGAGGATGGGGGGTGCGGCCGCTCGGCGGCGCCATTAATATAGACCAGTGGGAGCGAGGCGGGCGGTGGTCCAAGGCTGTCTCATTTCCCGGTGAGAACAACTGCTTAATCTCTAGTATGAATGAAATTTATGCTTAATTACTGAATTTTAGTTGAAAAAAATAGATAATGCTATTGATTTTTAGCTGCATATTTTGATAAATCGTAGTGTCTCTTGGCTTAGCGCCGAAGTGTCGCTTTAATTACCGTAATCTAAACTGTTTGCGTTGAAGAGATGCACAGATCCTGCGTTGAACAGCTTGTACGCTTCCCGATGAGCCTACGCACCGGACTGTGCTCGCACGCCTCTCGTTCAGTCAACCAGCTGTCCACACAGCATAGCCATCAAAACCAAGACACGTGGCGTCACGTGAATGGTTAACCGAATGCACACGGTTTGAATTATACAAACATTTGAGATATTAAAGTGGAAGCTATTTTTTTCAAAATGCCTTTTGGCTATCATTATTCGAGTGCGCCTTCTCTCAAAATGGACACGAAAAATACCACAGCATGTCGGGTGCCCTTCCATGGTAGCATGCCAAGTTTCATGAATTTTAGACGTGTTTTAGATTTACTAGAATTTAAAAACAAAGTATCTCAACGTTTTGCCGGCAATCAACGGTGCCCTGGTGTTTGAAATTCATTCCCATTTGTTGCATGCACCCAAGGACACATATTTGATTTTTCAACCAATTTATATGCACTGGAGCATGTGCATGTAGTTCAAATTTGAATTAAGCACATAAATGCATTGAAAACCAGTTAATGCTTAAAACTGTCCAAACGAACCCCGAAAAATCACAAAAATTGACACAACACTCCTGTTGTTCTATCTTGACACGAGAAAATTTTGAAAGCAATAAGAGGCAATGGATATCTTTCGTCCCCAAAGGTGGGACGTTCCCTACCGAAACCATCATGCTTGTTGTGATAAGCTCTGGTTTGTGAGAAGCATATACCCGAACCTGCCCCGAATGGGACAATTCTTTTACCACGACATGTTGATGCCGCTCCATGATAGCATGCCAAGTTTCATGAATTTCAAACGAGTTTTGGATTTACAAGAATTTAAAAACCACGCATCTCAGCATTTTGCCGGCAATCAACAGTGCCCTGGTGTCTGAATTTCATTCCCATCTCTTGCATGGGACCTGGAAATTCACCCAAGGACACACATGTGATTTTCAACCAACTTTGGTGCATTGGAGCATGTGCTTGTAGTTCAAATTTGAATTATGCACATAAAATTCCTAGAAAACCAAGTTAATGTATAAAAATGTCCAAACGAACCCCGAAAAATTCCAAGATTAAACACAACACTCCTGTTGTTCTATGTTGACACTAGAAATTTTTTGAAAGCAATAAGAGGCAACGGATATCGTCCCGTCCCCAAAGGTGGTACGTTCCCTATCGAAACCATCATGCTTGTTGTGAGAAGCTCTGGTTTGTGAGAAGCTTATACCCGAACCTGTCCCAAATGGGACAAAATTTTCACCACGACATGTTGATGCCGCTCCATGATAGTATGCCAAGTTTCATGAATTTCAGACGAGTTTTGGATTTACCAGAATTTAAAAACCAGGTATCTCAACGTTTTGTCGGCAATCAACAGTGCCCTGGTGTTTGAAATTCATTTCCGTCTCTTGCATGGGACCTAAGCATGCACCCAAGGACACACATGTGATTTTGAACCAATTTATATGCATTGGAGCATGTGCATGTAGTTTAAATTTGAATTATGCACATAAAATGCCTAGAAAACTCAGTTAATGCATAAAAAATGTCCAAACGAACCCCGAAAAATCCCAAAAATTGACACAACACTCCTGTTGTTCTATGTTGACATGAGAAATTTTTTGAAAGCAATAAGAGGCAATGGATATCGTTTCGTCCCCAAAGGTGGGACACACGTTTCCTACCGAAACCATCAGGCTTGTTGTGAGAAGCTCTGGTTTGCGAGAAGCATATACCCAAACCTGCCCCAAATGGGATAAATTTTTACCACGGCATGTTTATGCCGCTCCATGATAGCATGCCAAGTTTCATGAATTTCAGACAAGTTTTGGATTTACTAGAATTTAAAAATCAGGCATCTCAATGTTTTTCCGGCTATAACGGTGCCCTGGTGTTTGAAATTCATTCCCATTTCTTGCATGGGACCTAAGCATGCACCCAAGGACACATATTTAATTTTTCAACCAATTTATATGCACTAGAGCATGTGCATGTAGTTAAAATTTGAATTATGCACATAAATGCATTGAAAACTTAGTTAATGCATAAAAATCTCCAAACGAACCCTGAAAAATCCCAAAAATTTACACAACACTCTTGTTATTCTATGTTGACACGAGAAAAAAATTGAAAGCAATAAGAGGGAATGGATATCATTTCATCCCCAAAGGTGGGACGTTCCCTATCGAAACCATCATGCTTGTTGTGAGAAGCTCTGGTTTGTGAGAAGCATATACCCGAACCTGCCCCGAATGGGACAATTTTTTTACCACGACATGTTGATGCCGCTCCATGATAGCATGCCAAGTTTCATGAATATCAGACGAGTTTTAGATTTACTAGAATCTAAAAACCAGGCATCTCAACGTTTTGCCTTCAATCAACAGTGCCCTGGTGTTTGAATTTCATTCCCATCTCTTGCATGGGACGTAGAAATTCACCCAAGGACACACATGTGATTTCTCAACCAACTTTGGTGCATTGGAGCATGTGCTTGTAGTTCAAATTTGAATTATGCACATAAAATGCCTAGAAAATCCAGTTAATGTATAAAAAAGGCCAAACGAACCCCGAAAAATTCCAAGATTAAACACAACACTCTGTTGTTCTATGTTGACACTAGAACTTTTTTGAAAGCAATAAGAGGCAACGGATATCGTTTCGTCCCCAAAGGTGGTACGTTCCCTATCGAAACCATCATGCTTGTTGTGAGAAGCTCTGGTTTGTGAGAAGCTTATACCCAAACCTGCCCCAAATGGGACAAAATTTTCACCACGGCATGATGATGTCGCTCCATGATAGCATGCCAAGTTTCATGAATTTCAAATGAGTTTTGGATTTACTAGAATTTAAAAACCAGGTATCTCAACGTTTTGCCGGCAATCAACAGTGCCCTGGTGTTTGAAATTCATTCCCATCTCTTGCATGGGACCTAGAAATTCACCCAAGGACACACATGTGATTTTTCAGCCAACTTTGGTGCATTGGAGCATGTGCATGTAGTTCAAATTTGAATTGTGCACGTGAAATGGCTAGAAAACCAGTTTAATGTATAAAATGTCCAAACGAACCCTGAATAATTCCAATTCTTTTACGACACACATATAGTTGCATGTTCACTGCAGATAAAAGGTCTAGCAATTCAAACAGCGTCCATTGCCAATGTGAACCTATTTTTTAATTCAAATCAAGTAGATCACACACAGTTTATTATCACCAACGGTGTGAGATGCAGCACAAAATATCTTGGAGCATCGTCGGTGTATAGTACGCCTATGACTTACGCGAGAAGGTGCGTCGGCTACAGTCCACAGCCGGCGTGTCAAGCACACTAGCTCACTCCCCAAAAACTCCTGCCTCTGCATCCCTCGCAATCTCGAAAATATCTACTACATGGAAGGTATTAATGTTTGATAGCACATGATTAGTATGTGCGGACCGTGTGCGATGTCTGTTACTCCCGCTCTGCTTCACTCCCTTGATTCAAATTTTTAGTAGCCCCGGCATTTTACTCCCGCCTCTGCATCCCTCGCAATCTCAAAAATATTTGCTCGCCCTTAATCCAAATTTTTAGTAGCCCCGCCTTATTACTCCCGCCTAGTAAAATTTTTAGTTGCCGCGGTATTTCCTCAAACACAACCTTGCCCCCCCCCTCCACACACACCCCGAAACCTCCGCTCACACAGACACACACAACCCTCGAACCCATTGGTAGGTCGCCGCCATCACCGGCGCCTCCATCCTCAACCTCTGCTTGTGTGCCGGGGAGCTCGAGGAGCCAATGGACAAAAAGAGGTTTATCGTGGCCTTTTCGCCCGACGCTGGCGAGGTGGTCGCCGAGGTGTCCCCGCCGTCCTCCGCAGGCCCGATCCGCCCGCCGCCGCGCCCCTACGCCGGTTCGAGGACTTCCCCATCCTCCCTCGGACCCGGCGGCCGACGAAGTCCTACCTCGGGGTCCGGCAGCGGCGGTGGGGGACATGGGTCGTCGAGATTACAGATCGAGAGACCCACACTCGCCGGTGGCTCGGTAGCTTCCACGCGGTCGACGAGGCCTACATGCAAGAGCTCCGCCGGCAGCACCCGGAGCTCGTGGAGGCGGAGCGGGCGATCTTTGCCGGCGCGGAGGGCGGCGAGATTATCGCGCTCTCCTCCGATGACGAGGTCGAAGGCGGCGAGGATGGCGACGCGGAGGGCGGCGAGGTTATCACGCTCTCCTCTGATGACGAGGTCGAAGGCGGTGACGGTGGCGCGGAGGCCGTCGAGGTGGGCCCCGAGGACGAGGAGATCGACGTCAACGAGTGGAGGAGTGCCTTCCCCAACGACCCGGCACGACAGTCTGCCCGGACTGGCTCATGCACACCGTACATGACGAGGAAGGATTGGCTCGACCTCTACTTTGACCGAAAGTAGTTTAGCTTAGTTTAAATTTATGTTTTATGTTCGGTTATGCAAAACTATCTATGTTTATGTTTGAATGCATGCTACTTTCGATTGAACCTGCCTTGAACTTGATCAAATTGAAGTTTACAACCTTAAGTTTAGGGATCGACTAGAAAAGGCGAAAAATTGCTGGAGTATATATATATATATATATATATATATATATATATATATATATATATATATATATATATATATATATATAGTCCTTTAACTTTTAAGGATCACCTAGAGATGTCCTTATGACTTGTTTATTTCAATTCTTCACAATGTGATGCTCTATATGTGCAACTATTTGTCGTGCAGTTCAATTTCATCAATAACAGTTTCAACAATACCACTATGAATTACGATATTTGGTTGTTGTTAAGGATATTGCAGTTAACATGCCTTTTCGTTTTTCAATTGTTGTTTATCAACATGCATTGTACTGAATGACTAAATATGCAATCTCATGCTACATAGCAACAAGGAAGAGTGTTACATTAATGTTCCGATGATGTCTAGATATACATGTAATAAAATCTTATATAATGGGATGGATGGAGTGTGATATAGGTTACATTTCCCCTATGATTGTTACTGATCTAGTTTTAAATATTATAGGATGAATGGAAGTGTTCTTACTTGCAGTGGGTTGATCAAGAGTGGCCACAGTCTTTGAAGATGTGCCTAGCGAAGCTCTGGAGCATGTATGAGGAAGAGAACACACGTAGGATTAGAGAAATATTGTCAACGCTGAAGCATATTTCAAGATGCGGGATCAGAAGTTGAAGGTGGAGAATGAGCTCAGATTTTTTTTAAATCAGACTTTGCTAAGATGGTGTTGGCGAAGGAGGAGGCACTTTCCCACTTGGCCCGTGCAAAACGGGTTCTTACTGAACTGAAAGCTGAGGTGGATAAAATGAGCCTGGATGATCTCGATTAGGAAAATGAATATATTGTTCTTATGAAGTTGAACTAACTATATGTTGTACTGTGCTGTTTTCATGTAGCTATTGTACTGTGATGTTATAATATATTTATGTGCCTGATATGAAATTGGCAAACAGGTGTTCGATATGAAATGTGAATTTGCACAATACTGGAATTATTAATTGTAAACTAATAAACCTGCTAAATGTGTTATGGACCTTTGCAAACGGTTCTAGCAGTAAAAGCGCTTGCGATGGATATCCCAATGCCACACAATTTTCTTCATCAAATAGTGTGTGATATAGTTGATAAAAGCAAACAGTTAACCAAGGCAGACCGTGTGTGATACTTACACCTTTCGCACACGATCCTACACATAAAACTGTGTGGGATGTACGTCCGAACGAAAACGTTTTCCCTGGATTGACTGTGTGGGATGTACATAAGAATGGAAACATATTCCTTGGATTGACTTTGTGTGATATACATACGAACGGAAATGATTTTCTGGGATTCACCATGTGGTATGTACATACCTACGGAAATGATTTCTGGGATTTACCGTGTGGGATGTACATACCTACGGAAATGATTGGGTTTCGATGCCTCGCCCGATCGCACACACTCACTTACGGATGTACCGTGTGGGATGTACATACCTACGGAAATGATTGGGTCCCAGGAGGGCCTATCCCCGACGATTTCTGGGTCGTGTGGGAAGGACCCCCCTATCGCCCAAACTCACTTGGCGATGGTTCCAAATGCCGTCGCGGAAAGGGGTTAAAAACCATTTGTTTAGGACCGACGCGTACTAGTGTACATCTAGTTGGAGGGGCTGGGACTTAATACTGAAGATAAACTCTCTTCACCCTATTCTCCTTCAACTCAAAGCTGATCAGACTTTAGTTGATTTGACTCCTGGTAGATCCTTGTCGGCGATCTCCAAACCTTCGGTCGACCTTCGTGAACCAAAATTACTCTTGGTTGCTGAAGATCTAGCTCGGTGAGGACAACAACTCTTCAACACTTGATCGGAAACCTATCCGTCTAGAGAGTGCGCAGCTCTCAAGAGTAATAGGTACAAGAACTCTGACTCAAAACTGTTGTGATGCTAAACCACTGTCTAAGTTTGGGATCTTGATTTTCTCTCGGTGGATCTTAAACTCAAATCACTCGGAGAGGGGTTGCTCAAATCAATCTTCTCAGAAATCTCATGCGGAGCAACCAACGGACAAAGTTGGAGCGGGGTGGCTATTTATAGCCACAGCCTTCCTTGATGGGAAAAGATCAAATTGGACACCGAGAGCAGCCAATGGCTGAACGACACGAGTCCAACAATCCGATTTGAGCACAACGGTAACATTACTTGTAGAGCAAGTAATGCTAACTCCTCGGTCTGAGACAAATCTCTTGCAGCGAAAAAGATCACAGTCTCTTGCTGGCAAGTATTTGCTCTGAACACAAAGAGTTTTCTCTCGCAACTTTCATAGGTTTTGGCTAAGCATCACAGCGGATCTAAGTTTCAAGAACCTATACCCCTCTTAATAGTACGGTGGTCCTATGACTCAAATAAAGTAAAGAAGAACAACGAAATGAATACTACCTCTTCACTTTGTCTTCGACTTCCATTCGCTGCAGTCAATTTATTCGGTCGACCATACCGAAACATATGCTTCGCTTCAGCAGTAAAGCTTCAAGGGGTTAATTCCTTCACATCAAACTTCTCGTCTATATAACTTCATCAGATTTAGCTCGTTCTTCTTTACAACGCAGATATACTTCGGTGATGTTCCTCAAACTTACCACTGGAGATATCATTCTCTTCGGTTCTGTGTGGACTATTTCTCTTTGTGTGTACTAGCAAACAAATCGGTCCATACCTGTTTCTGTCAACAATCTCCAAAACACAAGGTAGGGAGATATCACACCAACACCTTACAAGAATGTCAAACAGTGCACTTCGATATAAACATTTGTGTTGTTTTGGAAACAAACATAAAAAAGATAGGACAACATTCTTCGGATAGTCCATAGTTGATGTGTGAGCTAATATTATCGAGAGTCATAGAACTTGTGTCGCACGTTTAGTTTGGTGTTAGAACTTTAATAATACAATTTTATGCTCATCTAACTTAACTCAAGCATACAGATACAGTCACAATACGCATATGCAGGCATATCTATGCGTATGGCCCCACTTGTTAGTGAGTGATGGCACTATGCGCGACATATTTTTACACAAAACTTCCTTATAATTTTTATATTTGTTGAAAAAGTCAACAATCGCGACGCACGTTTGCACAAAAATCCCTCACATATTTTATTTACAGAAAAACAAACCACAATAGTGTAAATATATGCGAAAATTAACAAAAAAATGGGTACCCCAAGACTTGAACCCGCGACCAACTGAGTTAACACGTGACGGTCTAGCCGTATGGTAACGAACATATTTTTTCGAGAGTACGCCAAAAGCGTACCTTAGCTTTATAGAAGAGAGAAAATATTTACAAGAGGATATCAGAATGCAGGCCTCGCCCACGGCAAGCCTACTCTCCCTTACTCCGAACCACCTAGCGGACTACTCACTACCAGTTTGCAGGATAACGAACATATATGCGAGAGAATATCATACGGAAGCCAACATTCAGTGGAAACCGATGAAAACCATGCAAAAACGACATTTTAAAGTGTCAAAACATCTAAAAACAAGGGATGTTAAAAGGTTGGTGTTCTATTTTCGTGCAAAATTTCAAGTTCAAACACATTACAGGATGTGAGCTATGAAAAAACAAAGCCAACATTGAATAGTGCGAAACAGTAGTGTCACTATTCATTGTCGAATTTGTCTTTTTCATAGCTTGCAAATCATAACATGTTTTTACTTGAAATTTGACATGGCAATAGAACATCATTCTCTCAAAATCCCACTTTTTTTAGATGTTTTTGAAACTTTTGAACATGGTTTTTATGAAGTTTTCATTGAATGTTGGTTTCCGTATGATATTCGCCCCATATATGTACTGAACGAGGACTCGGTTGGAGCTTAAATGGGATGTCTATGCTTCATTTTGCACGCGCTATTTTTTAAAAGATATTTATAAACCGTAAGTAATAAAGCTATGTTCAAATATTTTGCGTGCTAAAAATATTATCCATAGAAACAATGATTCTATACCTACTAATAAAATGTGTTCTCAATTTTTTTTCATCCTTTCACCCATATTATTATCATTATTGGGCCACGTCTATGATTCTTCCTATTGGGCCATTGGGCCAGCATTCGATTCTACCATTTTTTCCTTAATTAATAGTACACTTTGCTAATTTACACATGATACCACCAATTTATATATGGCCCAAATAGACAATGAACAAGCCTCTTTGGAAATAAACATAACAAAGGGTGAGGTGTGGCTATAATCTGGCTATGACGGACCCAATAAAGAAGGAATGAAAGTTATGTGGAGGATTGAGGTGTGTGGCTATAACATATGAATATTTCCTCTCCCATTAATATACAGTGGCCAGACGTTAGACTTCCGAGTGAAGCAAGGACGAGCTCGGGATGGCAGCGTAATGTATCAAATAAAAAATCTGGACCTGTGAAATCTTGAACCACGTGTGATACTTCTTTTCGTTGCAACGCATGGACTATTTTGCTAGTAGTAAATAAAACATTTAAATACAAACTTGTCTATTATATATATAATATTTAGTAAAGCGTAAGTTATAAAGAAATTTGGGTAGTTTGATGTTTGTGTGTTAAAAATATTGTACATACAGGCGATGATTAGTAAATAAAAACTTTTAAATATAAACCTATGTACTATATAAAATTATTTAGTAAAATATTTTATAAACCTGATATTATAGAAACATGTGTGTTATATAAATGTGTGCATTACATATTTGGTTTTCAAAATTACAATTCAAAATATTATTTTAATCATACAAACATTTCAATACTTACAAAATTATTTGTATAGTTTAATGTTTGTATATAAAAATATTCATGATTTAGAATTTAAACTATTAATTTAGATATTCAATTGTAGTTAATATTTAAATTATTTAATTTTTGAATATAAGACATGAGTAAAAACTATACACAAGTGAATAAAAATAAATATTTAGTAATTGTTTGTATTCATCATTTTGTAAAATTTAAAATATAACAAGTGTATATTTTTGGATAAATAAAAATACTTATTTAATAAAAATTCAATGTCCGTATTAACTAAATATTTTTATATAATACAAAAGTTTATATTTATTTATTTTTCATTTACTAATCATCGTTTGCACGTATAGTATTTGTGACACAAAAATACTTGAACCTAATTTTATTACTTATGTTTTACAAATATCTTTAATGTTTTTATTAGTTACGTTACTAAATATGTTTTAGATAATATATAGGATTATATTTACATGTTTTTATTTACAAGTCATCGTTTGTATGTTTAATGTCTTTTTCACACAAATATTTGAACATAACTTTATTCCTTACATTCTACAAATATCTGAAAAAAATAGCACACGCGAAATGGGCCGCAGTATCCGCAGCCTACTTAAGCTCCACATGAGTCCTTGTTCAGTATATATAAGTTCGTTATCCATATTGTTATCCATATTCGAGCAGTTGGTCATGGGTTTGGGTCTTGGCGGACCATTTTTTGGTGTTAATTTTTGCATATATGTGCACTACTGTAGTCTGGTTTTCTGTCAATCAAAAAACATGAGGGGGTTTTGTGCAAAAATGCATCGCAGTGGTTTACTTTTTTTAAATAAAAATATGAGGGCGTTCTGTGTAAACAAAAACTACATCGCGCAAGCGCCATCACTCACTGACAGGTGGGGCCATAACATGGTTACGCCTGCATACCGGCGTACACATATTGTGATCTTATTTGTACGCTTGAGTCAAGTTAAGTGGCCATAAAACCATATTTTTAAAGTTCTACCACCAAACTGAACATGCGATGCAAGTCTATGATTCCCGGTAATATTACCTCTTAAGGTGCCGGCTTTGTTCATTCTTTTCTTTTTCTTTTTTGATTTTTTTATTTCTTTCCATTTTTTTGTGGTTTTGTTTGTGTGGTTTTCCTTCTCTTTGTTTTCTATTTTCCCTTTTATGTTTCATCAACTTTAATTTTCATGCATTTTTATATTATTTCTATTTTAAACGAATACTTTTAAAATTTTGTGAACATTTCTAAAATCCACATAAATATTTCATAAATTAGCATCAAAGTTTCCAACTAATTCATTAAATTTTCAAAAAAACAATAGTGTCGTCAATATCAGTAAACATTTGTCTGAAATTTCCAAATAAAAGTTTCGTCAACATATGATTTTCTATTTTTAAACCGCTTTTTTTTCTAGGGGCGCCCACTGGTGGTGCTGAGGGTGCGCAACTGGCCGGTGCGCGGAATAGGTCTCAGTACAAGCTCAGCCCAGAATGAATGGAGTGACATGCGCCGACACATCTATAAATAGCCTGTGACGAGCCCAGGAGCCAGTTTTAGCTTGCCCACCGGCCTAAGAGGAGATACACAAACTTTCAAACTACCCCTACAAAAACTTTCAAACTGAGAGTATGCAAAGCATGCATACCTACCTGCCATAATGTGCACGGCAGTTCAAGTGGGGATGATCATGCATAGTCATCATCACCAATTCATCACTACTACTATTATTGTCTAGCTTGGGACCAATCCGAACTACCAGTAGTTAGCAACTAAGAAATGACAAAAGTGTAGTTGAGTATTTCCAAGTCATTCCAACACAAGAAAGAGAGTGAGAACACACGGCACCAATCATGATCCACCTAGATTAATTAGCACACGAAAGCAATCACCAAGTTATTAAGGGGAGTAAGGTTTTTTTTTTCAGGGGAATTAAGTAAAGTCTTTTTTTTTGCTAGACAGTGACCTAATTTAAAAAAAACAAGAATCAAAATGGACCCAACCCAACCCATGCAAGTCGTCCATGTCCCCATGTGGTGGGTTCGGCCTTTGGGCCTACTCGATCATTATTCGCTCTAGCTGCCTGCTACTAATTCACATCAACATCATCCACAAAAACAAAATAAAAAACACAGAAATTTGACACTTATTGGTAACTAAATGTTGTCGTGTGCTTAATGAGATGTAATATATGGGCTTAATTAGCATAGCATATAGTAATAGAATCCGGGCTGATTAACCAGCTTGATGACATAAGAGAATTGAGGAGGAAGGAACAAGTGTAGGGTAGCTAGCACAATGCAGAGCTGGATGTCCCAACAACAATGTCATCCAAGAAAGCACATTATATTCGCTCCAAGATGAGCTAGCCAGCCAGCGTATTATACACAAAAGGGCAGGCCAGCAACAACAGCATCGGACCGCATATAACAAACATATAAATATATAATACTCCCTTCGTTCCTAAATATAAGTTTTTTTAGACATTTTAATTCAAAAGGACTACAGCATACGGATGTATGTAGACATATTTCAGAGTGTAGATTCATTCATTTTGGTCTGTATGTAGTCATCTGTTGGAATCTCTAGAAAGACTTATATTTAGGAACGGAGGGAGTATATGATGAAATGAAGCAGCAGCAATGTTGCACTGGCTAGGTCAAATCAAGAGACAAGCATAAAGACAATCATCTTCCTTTCTTTCATTCCTCCTAGGCCTGCATTGTATGTAGTATATGTAGATTCTTCTCTCCCACACGGAGGAGTGAGTACAAATGTGCTAAATAATCAATTAACAATGTCGATCTTGTCTCACAACGGAAAAGAGGGTGCTAATGTGGGAACAATGAGCAATGTACTACGCGAATTTCGCAATCGACCGATCGATGTAGAGATTACTGTTAATTAAGCGGTATTTTTTGTAAAAAAATCCATCAGAAAAATGCTTCTAGGACTAGCTGCTAGAGTCATGTACCTACCAAATGCTGGTATGGCCTATTGGTATGGTGAGATGGGAGGAGAGAGAGAGAGAGAGAGAGAGAGAGAGAGAGAGAGAGAGAGAGATGAGGGGGAGAGGTTGAGATGGACATGTCGCTTACTCCCTCCATTCCATTCCATGGTGGTTGGCTTCTCTTTCTTGTTGGGCGGTGCTATCTTTTCTCATTTCTTTTTTTTTTCTTCGTCTTTCCTTTCTTGATATGTGAGGAGTAGGAGTTCTTCCTTTTTGCGTGCTCTTCCTTCCCATGGCATCTTTCCTGGCACTGCCGTTTCACCTTTTGATCATGGATGGATTGGATGGGCGGCATTGGTCACGAACCGAACGGCGCCCGGTGAGGTGTCCCCTTCCGCCGCCGACCCTGGGGCCGCGCGCCGTTCTTGCTGCCGCCGGCCTCGGCCTCGCTGCCGCTGCCGCCGCCGCCGTCGACATTGCCGACGACGGTCGCCCCGTGCCCGTGCCCGTGCCCATGCGTCTTGGTGTCCACCAACTGCATGCGTGAGCGTGTCACGGAGGAGAAACGGATTAAACGTGAACGAACCAATCAGACGAACGGCATTGGCATTGTGCCGAAAAGAAAAGAATGATTGAAAGAAGGGAAATCATGCACTTTATCTTGAGCGGGCCGAGCAGAAAAGAAGGGTAGGTGTACCTTGCATCCGAGGGAGCAGAAGCGGAAGGGGTCGAGCAGCGCGCGGCCGCAGATCTCGCAGTTGTAGGGAGACGCGGCGGCCTTCCCCGCGGCGGCGCCGGCGCCGCGCGGCTGGGGCCGCTCGTTGAGGAAGAGGACCCTGGCGCTGTTGATGACGTAGGTCTGGACGCCGGCGATGTCGAGGACGTCCTCCACCTCCGTGACGCGCACCACGTCGTGGTAGGACGACCGCCGTATCTGCTTTCCGAGCCCAATGCCGGCCAAGAAACAGAGGAGAGGAGAGGAGGGATCATTCAAAACGCAACCTTTTTTCTTTTCCCAATCAATCAACAAGAGAAGAGAAGAGAAGAGAAGAGAAGGAGTGGCATTGGCACCTGGATGACCCGGTGCGACGCGTGGCGGTGGGAGCGGCAGTAGTAGCAGAATGCGGCGGGCGTGGCGCGGCAGTCGATGCAGAACATGTTGCACTCGTTGCGCGGGGAGCCCGGGTGCGCCGCGCAGGCCAGGAAGAAGCGGGTTCCCAGGAGCGCCTCCAGCCAGCCGGGCACGCCGGACCCCGAGCTGTCGTCCTCCGACGCGGGCGGCGCCACCCGCCGCATCATCATGCCCACGCCCACGACCACGACCACGACCAAGAGCGACCCGCCGCCGGGCAATGCCGCTGCGCTAACTAACAGGGGGAGAGGGGAGGAGAAGGGGGGAGAAGAGGGAGAAGCAGGAGTAGCGTTTGGTGTTTGGTTTGGTGGCTTCGCTCCTTCCTTGTTCGTTTCCTTGGGCCGGGCGGCGTGTTAATTGGCGTGCGTTGTCTTCTCCGCTCGCTCGCTCGCTCGCTCTCTGTTTCTCTCTCTTTCTTGGAGGGATGGATGGTCACGTGCGGCACGACTGCTTGATTGCTCCCTCTCCCCTCCCAGCACTAGTAGTACTAGTACCATCAGCACTGTAGAAGAAGTAGTGGTGCTATCTATATATGCAATGTCGGCGAGGAGGTGAAGTTGAGGTCCGTCAGAAAGAGAAAAGCAGAAATTTCCACGAATATCACACTCACCGATGTGGATTCTTCTTCCCATCCTTCCTTGTAGCAGCGGCAGGTCATGGTCGAGGGAGGGCCGTGTGATCATGATTGGACACCGATCCCTATGCTATGCATCTTCTCCTCCTTCTACTAGTATGTCACACACACACGCGCGCGCGCACACACACACAGAGGTTTCGAGTGACAATCTGACAGAAGATGCAGTTGGTGTTGTTGTTGGCATGGACCGCTTCGTTGCTGGGCAGGCCCAGGCCCAGGCATACAAAGTTGCTTTGAGGTTGCCGTAAAGCGAACTAGCGGTTCCAGTCATTCCTTCATTCAGCTAAGCAAAAGCCAAGATACATACAGTCATCGGGTTAAAAGGAAACGGAACGAGTGGCTATCTTTCAGGAGGATTTGTCGGGTTTCTTCCTTTCCAGTAATCACATTCCACATGCTGCGTTGCTCATCCTTGACGGAAGCCGATGCTTCCAAGCAAGCAGAACCAGCTTGCTCCGTTTGTCCATTCATGCCTGCCTTCCTTTCGGACTAGCTGTCTCTTCAACGACTTGCATGCTCTAATAACCATTTTCTTTCCTTGATTTTCTTCTCTTTTTCACTCTGTGCATCCACTAATGCAGAGGCAGCGGGTTTCAACCTCCTTTTCGGGAAGAAGAAAAAAAAACCCTTTCTTCCTTCAGGGTTAATTAGTGTGCACTTTGATTCAGGATGTTTAATCACAAAGGTTATTTTAGGAGGTGTGTATAAAAATATAGTGTAGTAATCGTGATCATGAATCACCCTAAGATATGAGGATCGTTTTTGGACCAATTGAATTAACGCCGGCCACTACTAGCTACCTGTTGATACTGCATCGATCGTCATAATGAATTCCACTCATGCATGCTGACTGTATCTCTATTTATATGTGCACGGCTCAATACAACACAATAAGGACCACATCAATACGTGACACCGGCCGCCCGACTGCTAAATACAAAGTGAAGCTGACCCATCACCACATCTTTTTTCTTTATAATTAACAGCATCCATAATCGGGCTGGGCAAATTCTGCTGAAGAATTAGGCAATTACGGGATTAATTTCAGAATATTAATCATGGTTAAAACTATTACTAGCACGCGACAGTCTAGTATACTCGGGCCGTCTTCAGAAATTCGAGGCACTGGGCGAAAAAACAAAATGTGGCCCAAAATTTCAAACAATTCACATAACAAAAGAAATAATATTCGTAAAGCATACTCTCACTTTATTATATATTTTCAAATCTGTTTATTTGTACCTTATTTAGGCATGATCAAATACTAAAGCTCAAAAGGTAAAGGGATAGCAAAGCAATAAACTAACCTCATGTTCTACCAAAAAGGAGCATCCGTCTAGTACTTCTTGAAATAAAATCTTCAATCATATCTTTGTACTTTATCTTCTCCAAGACATCATTTTCAAGTGCTATTGTCGCCCATCCATTAAGTCTCTCTTGTGCCATAGTAGAACGCAAGTATGACTTTAAGAACTTGAGTTTAGAAAAACTCCTTTCAACAGATGCAACAGTCACAGGAATGGTCAACAAAATTTTATATGCAATAACAACATTAGGATAGATTATGGGGCGATTCTTCAAATAATTTAGAATGTCAAGAGGACCCATTGATTTATTAAGTAAATCATGGATGAAAATTAGCTCGCAATGCAATTCAAGTCCATCAATATCTGTATGTTCTCCACTCTTAACTGCGTCTTCAAGATTAACACAAGCAGCCATCAAACTCTTGTCACCTAGTGATCGCAGCCTATCTGAAGTAAACAAGAAACCAAATATCTTTTCATACCCCTCATATTGTTCAAATCTAATGGTAAGTGAAGTTATAGCTTGAGTCAATAACACGTACAAAATAATTGACCCTAAATGACTCCTCTGCAGAATGTGAATCAATAGATGCATCATCTTCACACTCATCAAATTGCTTTTTTTCCTTTTGATTTTACACTTGGTGCGGAACTCTGGAAGAATATCCATCTCCAATGCAATCTTTTTTGCAACTTCCAATGCTTTTGGAAAGCCAGTTTCTCTATACTTATTGAAAAAGGAAAGCAATCCTTTTCTCTACTACTATTAAAAGAGCCAACAAGGGCAGACGAAAACTGCCCTCCCAGGTTTCGAAAAAAAAAGAACCAAGGCTAACCACCAACAGCGCCCCGAGCCGTCCGGCCGCCATGGCGGGGATTGATTCCGTGGCGGCAAGCGGATCACGGGAGATCCAGTGAAGCTGGCCGTGCTCCCTACCCGCGCACCGACCTTTCCTCTCGTCCTCTCGCCGCCTCTCGGCGCTCTCTCTCATCCTCTCTCAACCTCTCGCCGGCCGGCCGATTCGCCGTTGCGGCGGTCTCCGCCCGCCCAGCATTCCTCGTGTTCTCCTCGACCGGGCTATCTCCTCCACCCACTCGATGTGATGCTCGCCTCCTCCTCCCCGCCGTGGCTAACCCTAGCCGCCATTGTCGCCATGCGCCAAGACTACGCTGTCTTGGATGCCAGCGTCTCCGACGACTCATGGCGCTCCTCATCGATGTATCCTAACCGCTCTCTTGCATCATCGAGGCCGTCGGCGCGAGGGCATGCACTCCGGCCGCAGCGGTGGTTCCCGATCTGCGCGCGCGTAAGGGGAGCTGCCGTGCGGGACCACACGGCAAGCACGCGGACTGCGACTCCTCCTACGGGAGGAGGAGAAAATGGTGGCGGCGGCCGGTGGGAAGGGGCGTCCGGGTCGACGAGGCGCTGCAATACGAGGCGAAGGAGGAGGACGAGGACGAGTGGGGATCACCATTGGCACGCACGGTGGGTGCTGCGGTGAGCCGGTGCGGCGCTTACCAACATCGGCACCAGCAGGTCGCGCTCGAGGAAGCGCGGGCGTGGCGGACCAGATGCGAAGCGATGGACCAGGGCCGACACGGCGCTTGTGGGCGCTGGCGAATTTTGGCGTGGCGTCATGACCGGGCATGAAGAAGGTATGACCTGCATCTCTCGTAGGCTGTACCGTTTGGCTGTGTCCCCGTGGTGACGTTCTATTGTTTGAATTTGGATCACGGTGCAGGTCTCGGCAGCACACAATGGCAGGCTGAGCGGCATGGGCGGCATGTCAAAATCCTCGTGGCGTCCATAAGGCAGTGGGCAACCATGTTCTTGGGGAAAAACTGTAGCTCGCGTGGCGAGATGCTCATTTACCGAGAGTCATAGCTGCAGTTTTGGTGCGTCAAGCCATCAAGTGGTGGATACATTGTTGGCTTGAATTTTCATGTCCCTGAAGGTTCTAAGTGAGTGTTGCATCACAGGGTGTTGTTATGATTTCCTCGAGGTATTGATCGGGAGTCAGGTTTACATGATTTAGCTCGCTGTTGGCTGGAAGATTACAACAAAGTATGAATGCTGGCCAATTTTAAATTCGGTTGCGCTTCACATGTTTGTTTTTCGGATAATTGTTGCTCCTTTTTGTGACTACTGATTGTTCCCTTTACCAGTAATATTTAGGGTGACAATCGTTACAATGATCTGGGAGTGGGGCACATCTTACGTTCAAGAGGGCCGAGAAAGATCGGATTTTGGTTGACAAGATTCTGGGTACTCCTTAATTAGTTTCAGATGATGTACTGCTTATTTTTTGTTACCACTTCATGTGATTTATATTTTCTTCACCTTGGGCAGGAATGGTAGATGTTTTGACCACAAAAATCATAGCTTCGGAGAATGAAAGAGGAAGAGTTCACATGATATGATGGCGTATGTCTATTTTGATACTTCATTTCTAAATGGTGTTTGTGTTTCTTTCTTCCTTGAGGTTTTTCATGAACTATTTTGCGGTACTCTTCTCAATGATGGATGAATACATGATCATTTGGCAGGACAAAGAACAGGAAAGAAAAGACAAAGAGTACTGTGCAGTTGCATTTTACTATCTAAATTCCTTGCGGCATTATTTTTCATTTCAGTCAAAAGTTTGAATTCCTCAAATGTGCATAACGCAGGATCGGAAGAAGCTCGAGGATTAACTCAAAGCTGAGCAGGAAGCTCTCTACGGTTCAAGAAAAATCCATCCAAGACTCAAAGTATAAAGAAGTCACCTAGACACTCAATTGGTGGTGTAAACCATAGGGTGTCCATTGGTGGATCCATGATGCAAGCACCGAACAGATGTTGTATTGAAGAATGTTCATGCTGCCAAGAGAATTGAAGACATTGCCCGTTTACCCTGGTAAGCCCCTATCGGGTTTCATAGCTTTAGCATGAGTCTCGAGATTCACAGGTTCCGCAAAAAAAAAGAACCAAGGCTAACCACCAACAGCGCCCCGAGCCGTCCGGCCGCCATGGCGGGGATTGATTCTCGTGGCGTCGAAGCGGATCACGGGAGATCCAATGAAGTGGCGGTGCTCCCTACCAGCGCGCCGGCGTGCCGCGCAGATCCCTCCTCTTCGCCCGGCGTCGAGGGCTACCGCATCCTCGATTGTCTATTCTTTCGATGACGTATGCCCATCGCCCACCCCGCATATCGCCCGTCCGTCCTCCGCTGAGCATTCCGGGCCAGGTTTTGGGGCTCATAGGATTACGAATTGAGGGTTTCGTTTCTTGACATCTGCTGCTGTGGTCCGAGACTACCAGCGACATATCGCCATTCATGTAGCGAAGCGGCGGGGAACATCTTCAATTGCGGCGAGGAGAACAGCAGGATCCAACACAAGGTTCCCGATCCACGATTCGCCACAACCCCAGTGTAGCAGGAGCGGTAAAGGAGGCGGCACTGGCGGTGCCGCCACGCCATCCTCGGCCAGCTCGCTCTAAATTTTGTACCCTAACAAAACTGTGAAACAAATCTCGGCTGTCAGTAATTGTACAAATTTTATTTCAGGTGCATGCCGATCAAATGAAAGCGCAGAAGAAGAACATCATGACCAAGAAGTAGGCAAGGGTCGAGGCAAGACAGAACCGGCGGGTAGTCCGGTCGGCGAGACAAGTGGAGCGATCCGGAAGATCGACCATGTGTCGTCCCGGTTACAGTGCTGAAAACCAAACAAAATTCAAATTTGCGTCATTGAAGAAGCCACAAAATCACAGTGCAAGCTTCGGGACAAAATGTACATGAAATTATTTGAATCAATGTATGTAGATGTTGCTTTGCTTTGTATAGTCTGTACAATCGAAGGTTTGTGACTGAGCTACAGTATCATGTTACCATTGATAACATGAGCTAATGCTAATGGCCTGCTGACTAATGTACTCAAAACTTGAAATCATCTTTTCTTTAGGCTTAGTGGTAGCTGTAGAAAGAAGAAAAACATGAGCTAATACTATGATATTTTATCTTCACATTTATTGGCACATATTTTTGGTGTTATTATTTTATCTCACTATTTTCTGGTTGCTTCCTAGCTTTTCTTGTAGAACAAATATTAAATTGTGAATTCATTTGAGACCTTGTCATCTTATAATAAAAAATCTATAATGCCATTCAGTTGATGTGTCTCTTTAAACTTGTATAGTGGGTTTAGACTGTTTTAGGTGAAACTGTGAAGGGGCATGTTTGAAAACATTCAAATATGGAATTTTGAGAAGTCATATATGTGCATGAGACCAGTTGGTGGTCAGATGCCTTTGATGTTGATTCCGTAATGCCTCACAAGAGTCTTGGAATTTTATAGCTATTCTATCCGAGTGGCAAGAGGGATAGATGTTGGTGATGTATTTAATCTCGGTACATTGTAGGAGATCTCATCGAAATTTAAACTTGTAGAGTTTATGGAATGCATCCAAATCATTGCATGTATATGTGGATTGACAATTTAAGCTTTAAATTATTCATATTTTGAAGTCTAACAAGACGTGCATTGCACGTGCATGCTTACTAGTACATATTCAATTGCAATATCAATAAGCATATCCTTTGGTTGAAACTCTTTGCTAATTAAATTAACATCGGGCAATATTTCATACCATATGATGATTGATAATAAAAAAACAAAGCCATCAAGTTCATTCTCGGTCAATGATTGAGCTTCACTTTGTGTCGAAGAATCTTTATCACTTTCAGCCACTTGCAGTAAGGCATCCCTTATTTCTGGTAGCTGAAACCTTATAGCCTGAACACTATCAACACAACTCTCCCAACAAGTAGATGATAATGACTTGAGAGTCAATCCTGGTATGTTATCTTAGAGAATTTGCCATCGCTTAGTAGAATTAGAAAATATTGTATAGATACGCTGGATAACTCCAAAAAATTCTTTTGCTTTACGACAAGACTTTGCCATATCACATAGTTCCAAATTCATACTATGGCAACCACAAGTTGAATAAAAATCTCTTCGGTTTATTTCCAATACTTTGTTTTGTACTCCTTTATTTTTTCCTTTCATATTCAACCTATTATCATATACCTGACCTCTCACATTGTCCACATCAAGGTCAAGACTCATAAATTCCTTCTGCAGAACATCAAACAATCCTAGCCCGGTGGTATCATTCATGTCCAAAAAACCTAAGAAGGATTCTAGA
The DNA here is from genome assembly GCA_021605205.1 of Aegilops longissima. Lineage (NCBI taxonomy): Eukaryota > Viridiplantae > Streptophyta > Magnoliopsida > Poales > Poaceae > Aegilops > Aegilops longissima. The sequence continues at coordinate 357,820,460 of CM038682.1, forward strand.
ATGCAAAAAGAATCTGAAGATGCATCAACATACCTAATTATCAAAGACATTTGTTCTTGGTGGCTTGCATAAGGAGTACATTCAAGTATAACTGAGTAGTACTTTGCTTCTTTTACCTTCTCAATGATTTTCGACTTGATTGCAGCAGCGAGAAAATTGATTAACTCATTCTGTATGGAGGGACCAAGATAATGATCATGAATCTTATCACTGGTGATGCGGTAAACTGATGTCTACTATGCAACTTTATTCTTGTAGACTCGTGTTGGGCCTCCAAGCGCAGAGTCTTGTAAGACAGTAGCAATTTTCCCTCAAGTGGATGACCTAAGGTTTATCAATCCATGGGAGGCGTAGGATGAAGATGGTCTCTCTCAAACAACCCTGCAATCAAATACAAGAAATCTCTTGTGTCCCTAACACACCCAATACAATGCCAAATTATATAGGTGCACTAGTTTGGCGAAGAGATGGTGATACAAGTGTAGTATGGATAGTAGATATAGGTTTTTGTAATCTGAAATACAAAAACAGCAAGGTAGCAAGTGCTAAAACAGAGCACAAACGGTATTGCAATGCTTGAAAACAAGGCCTAGGGTTCATACTTTCACTAGTGCAATCTCTCAACAATGCTAACATAATTGAATCATATAACAATCCCTCAACGTGTGACAAAGAATCACTCCAAAGTTCTTATCTAGCAAAGAACATAAGACAGAATTGTTTGTAGGGTACAAAACCACCTCAAAATTATCCTTTCCGGTCCATCTATCGAGCTATTCCTATAAGTGTCACAAATAGCCCAAGAGTTCGTACGAAAATAACACAATATGATACACATCAACCAACTCTAATGTCACCTAGATACTCCAATGTCACCACAAGTATCCACGAGTTGATTATACAATATGCATCAAACAACTTCAGATTCATAATATTCAATCCAACACAAAGAACTTCAAAGAATGCCCCCAGATTTCTACTGGAGAAAGTAGGACGAAAACATGCATCAACCCCTATGCATAGATTACCCCAATGTCACCTCCGGAGTCCGCGAGTTGAGTTCCAAAACATACATCAAATGAATTAATATAATACCCCATTGTCACCATGGGTATTCATATGCAAGACATACATCAAGTGTTCCCAAATCCATAAAAGTATTCAATCCGATAATAGTGAAACCTCAGAGGTAAAAACTCAATTCCTCACAACAAGATAGAGAGGGAGAAACACCGTATGATCCAATTATATTAACAAAGCTTGCGGTACATCAAGACCGTACAAATCAAGAAGAGAGAGAGAGAGAGAGATTAAACACATAACTACTGGTACACACCCTCAGCCCCGAGGGGGGACTACTCCCTCATCATGGTGGCTACCAGGATGATGAAGGTGGACTCCGATGATGATTTCCCCCTCCGGCAGGGTACCAGAGCAGGGTCCTGATTGAGTTTTCATGGATAAGAGGGTTGCGGAGGCAAAAATTCTCATCTAGGGTTATCTCTGGGGGTCTCTGTATTTATAGGATTTTTTGGCGTCGGACTCATGCTAAGATGGGCCACAAGGTGCCCACTAGGCACCAAGGCACGCTCTAGGCCCCTGGCATGCCCTGGTGGGTAGTGGCCACCTCCTTCACCTTCTGCTCCTCCCACGAAGCTTCTAGTGCCTCTTTTGTTCAGAAAATCATCAAAAAGTTTCGCTGCATTTGGAGAACTTTTATTTTTGCACAAAAATAACATCACGGTAGTTCTGCTGAAAATAGTGACAGTCCGGGTTAGTTCCATGATACGTCCATTTTGCATCCTCTTTACCTACTATTATTTACTATGTTTTATTGCATAATAATGCTTTTTGGAGTAATTCTAATGCCTTTTCTCTCATAATATGCAAGGAGGGAGAATACTCGCAGCTGGAATTCTAGACCTAGAAAAGCTACGTTAGAGTTACCTATTCTGCACATCTCCAAACGAGCTGAAAATTTACGGAGAATTATTTTGGAATACATGAGGAATATTGGAGCAAATAACCACCAGGCGCACCTTGGTGGGTTGTTTCCTCCTCGGCCCACCTCCGGTGCCCCTCTTCTGGTATATAAGTCATTTTGACCTAGAAAAAATAAGGGGAGGACTTTCGGGACGAAGCGCCGCCGTCTCGAGGCGGAACTTGGGCAGGAGCACTTTTGCCCTCCGGTGGAGCGATTCCGTCTGGGGAACTTCCCTCTCGGAGGGGGAAATCATCGTCATCATAATCACCAACAACTCTCCCATCTTGGGGAGGGCAATCTCCATCAACATCTTCAACAACAGCGTCTCTTCTCAAACCCTAGTTCATCTCTTGTGTTCAGTCTTTGCACCAAAACCTTAGATTGGTGCTTGTGGGTGACTAGTAGTGTTGATTACATCTTGTAGTTGATTACTATATGGTTTATTTGGTGGAAGATTATATGTTCAGATCCATTATGCTATTTAATACTCCTCTAACCTTGAGCATGATTATCATTTGTGAGTAGTTACTTCCGTTCTTGAGGTCACAGGAGAAATCTTGTTGCAAGTAATCATGTGAACTTTCTATGTGTTCGATATTTTGATGGTATGTATGTTGTGATTCCCTTAGTGGTGTCATGTGAACGTGCCCTTAGGCCCAAATATGGCGAAGTGTCATGTATTCAACGTTCACATGACACACTGAATCACAACCACATCAAAATGCATGATTACAACTGAGAACAAAGTAACAACATCACAATGATTGAACACAAGAGATGACCACAATGAACTAGGGTTTGAGGAGATTGTGCTGTTGAATATGTTGATGGAGATTTCCTCCCAAGATGGGAGATGATGATGACGATGATTTCTCCCAGAGGGAAGTTCCCTGCATCAAGCTCACGAGGGCAAAATTGCTCTGCCAAGTTCCGCCGAGACGGCGGGCGCTCGTCCCAAAAAGTCCTCTCATTAACTTTTTTTTCTAGGTCAAAATGACTTATATACCAGAAGAGGGGCACCGGAGGTGGGCCGAGGAGGGCACAACCCACCAGGGTGCGCCTGGGCTCCCTAGCGCGCCCAGGTGGGTTGTGCCCACCTGGTGGACCCCCTGTGGTACTTATTGCCAATATTTTTTTTATATTCCATAAAAAATCTCTGTAAAGTTTCAACTCATTTGGAGTTGTGCAGAATAGGTAGCCTGACGTAGCTTTTTCAGATCCAGAATTCAAGCTATTGGTATTCTCCCTCTTTGTGTGAACCTTGCATATTATGAGAGAAAAGGCATTAGAATTACTCCAAAAGGCATTATTATACATAAAAACAATATAAATAACACTAGGAAGACATGATGCAAAATGGAAGTATCAACTCCCCAAGCTTAGACCTCGCTTGTCCTCAAGCGAAAACCGAAATCGAAAAACATGTCCACATTCTTAGAAAGAGAGAGAGAGAGAGAGAGAGAGAGGTGTCGATAAAAACAAAATACGGACATAGATGCATCATGTATATTATTATAATAGCAACAAACTTTATCATAAATTTTTTATCATAGAGATTTTATCGTAGACTTCTCATGAATAAGTAACAATTCAGCACAACATCGAAGTATAAAGCATAAACTCTATTGAAAACCAACAAACTATGTTCTCAGTCAACTTTGCAACTACAATTCATCATCTTTTCAGGAAGGGTCACGTATCGGAACCTTTAGGCAAGTCCACAACCATCATATTGTCTTCTATGAGTGCTAACACTCACCGCATACACACGAGCAACACGTTTCAACCGTACACATAGAAAGATAGGGGCTTATAGTTTCGCCTCCCAACGTATTCACCTCAAGGGTGATGTCAACAATAATAACTCACGCCACCCATATCCAACTGGGTATATGTGCCTAGATTTTTCCTCCCCACATGATCCTTGCCAAAAGAGAAAATAAAAAGGAATAGAGAGAAAAACTTTGACTCTTGCATAAAAGTAAATACATAAAAGTAAAAGATAGGCCCTTCGCAGAGGGAAGCAGAGGTTGACATGCGCTTTTTGTTTGTATGCTCAATCTCTTAGTGCAAAAGAACGTCACGTTATATTGCCCCTTATGATAGCAACCTTTATTATGCAATTTGTCGCTTTTATTCTTTGCCATCACAAGTTCGTACAACGCTCAATTTTCTCTTACACTAAATGATCTAACACATTTAGAAGCAATTTTTATTGCCTTATTGCACCGATGACAACTTACTTGAAGGATCTTACTCAATCCATAGGTAGGTATGGTGGACTCTCAATACAAGATTTGGGTTTAATGGTTTTCGGATGCACAAGTAGTATCTCTACTTAGTGCGGAATTTTTGGCTAGCAAGGATAGGGGAAAGCACCACATGTTAAAGGATCTATGACAATATAACTTCTATGTGAATACGAACAAACATAAATAATTACGTTGTCTTCCTTGTCCAACGTCAACAATTTTGGCATATAATATTTTGATGGGGGCTCACAATCACAAAGGATTTCCAAGATAGTGTATTTGCATGTGAATCTTCTCTTCCCTTATTAATTCTTTCATGAATTGCATCATTGGACAATTCTATGTTTGTAAATATCTGATACGTCTCCAACGTATCTATAATTTATGAAGTATTCATGCCATTATATTATCATTCTTGGATGTTTTACAATCATTTTATAGCAACTTTATATCATTTTTTGGGACTAACCTATTGACCCAGTGCTCAGTGTCAGTTGTTGTTTTTTGCTTGTTTTTTACATTGCAGGAAATCAATATCAAACGGAGTCCAAACTCCGCGAATCTTTTTGGAGATTTTTGATGGACCAGAACACCCAGGATGGGCCAGAGAAGCACCTGGGGGGTGCCCCGAGGGGGGCACAACCCACCAGGGCGCGCTGGGGGCGCGCCTTAGTGGGTTGTGCCCACCTCGGTGGCCTCCCGCACCCCCTATTTACCCTATAAATTCCCAAAAATTCCAAAAACCCTCGGGGTAAACCTAGATCAGAAGTTCCGCCTCCGCAAGGCTCTGTAGCCACCGAAAACAAATCTAGACCCCGTTCGAGCACCTTGCCAAAGGGGGAATCATCTCTGGCGTTCATCTTCATCATCTCGGCGACCACCACGATGAGGAGGGAGTAGTTCACCCTCGGGGCTGAGGGTTTGTACCAGTAGCTATGTGTTTAATCTCTCTCTCTCTCTCTCTCTCTCTCTCTCTCTCTCTCTCTCTCATTCTTGAGATGTCACGATCTTGATGTATCGCGGGCTTTGTTAATATAGTCGGATCATATGGTGTTTTCCCCTCTCTATCTTGTCGTGATGAATTGAGTTTTTCCCTTTGAGATTTCATTGTTATCAGACTGAATACTTTTATGGATTTGAGAACACTTGATATATGTCTTGCAATTGAATACTCGTGGTAACAATGGGGTATCGTATTTACTCACTTGATATATGTTTTGGCACTCAACTCGCAAATTCCCGAGGTGACATTGGGGTAATCTATGCATAGGGGTTGATGCACGTTCTTGTCTTTGTTTCTCCGATAGAAATCTTGGGGCACTCTTTGAAGTTCTTTGTGTTGGATTGAGTATTATGGATATGAATTTGTTTGGTGTTATTTTAGTACGAACTCTAGGATAGATCGAACGGAAAGAATAGCTTTGTGTTATTTTAGTACGGACTCTTGAATAGATCGAACGGAAAGGATAGCTTTGAGGTGGTTTCGTACCCTACAAACAATTTATTCTTATGTTCTCCGCTAGATAGGAACTTTGGAGTAATTCTTTATCGCACTTTGACAAATGGTTATATGATCCAATTATATTAGCACTGTTGAGAGATTGCACTAGCGAAAGTACGAACCCTAGGCCTCATTTTCAAGCATTACAATACCGTTTTTGTGCCCGTTTACTATTTGCTACCATGCTGTTTCTATTTATTCAGATTATAAAATATATTTCTACCATCAATATTACACTTTTATCACCGTCTCTTCGCTGAACTAGTGCACCTATACAATTTTCCATTGTATTGGGTGTGTTGGGGACACAAGAGATTTCTTGTATTTGGTTGCAGGGTGGTTTGTGAGAGACCATCTTCATCCTACACCTCTAATGGATTGATAAACCTTAGGTTATCAACTTGAGGGAAAATTGCTACTATCCTACAAAACTCTGCGCTTGGAGGCCCAACACGCGTCTACGAGAATAAAGTTGCGTAGTAGACATCAAGCTATTTTCTGGCGCCGTTGCCGGGGAGGTGAGTGCTTGAAGGTATATCTTTAGATCTTGCAATCGAATCTTTTAGTTTCTTGTTTTATCACTAGTTTGGTTTATAAAAGAAAACTACAAAAAAATGGAATTGAGGTTGCATCATATTATTTATAATCTTTATAATATCTTTCTTGAAAATGATGGATCGGAAAATTGTGCTCAATTGTTAGAAGAAGTCAACAAAATGTTTGGCACAAAATATTTAAATGATGAGCATGATTGCAATGTTTTTCGTATGAATTCTTTGAATATCCATGATGCTAATGATATGCAAAGCCATAAGTTTGGGGATGCTATATTTGATGAAGATGATATTTTTACTCCCCCAAGTTTTGATGAGAAAATTTATTATGATGAAACCATGCCTCCTATTTATGATGATTATATTGATGAAGGTGGGTTTGGAAGAGTGTCAACTCTAGGTACTAATGATTCCACTATTTTGAAGGTTGTTGAATCTTATTTTAATAATTATGAAAGTGGATTTGGAGAGGTCATGACTTTATTTAGTGATGAATCCACTATTTCGGAAGAGGTTTCAATTGATTATTATGAGAACAAAGTTGCTATCTATGATGATTATGGTGATGACATGTATGCTATAAATAATAATGATAACGATGAAACTTGTCGTCATGATTTTAATTTTCAATCTCATGATAGCTATTTTGTTGAGTTTGCTCCCACTATTATGAATGAGAAGAAATTTTCTTATGTGGAGAGTAAAAAAAATTCTATGCTTTTGTGTCATGAAAAGAATTATTTATGGGATGGTTATATTGTTGAATTCATTCATGATGCCACTGAAAATTATTATGAGGGAGGAACTTATGCTTTTAGGAATTGCAATAATATCAAGTTTCCTCTCTATGTGTTGAAAGTTTTGAAGTTATGCATGTTTTGCCTTCTTATGCTAGTTGATTCTTGTTCACATAAATTGTTGCTCACAAAATACCTATGCATAGGAAGTGGGTTAGACTTAAATGTGCTAGTCATATGCTTCATGATGCTCCCGTTATGTTTCCATTCTTATGTTCTATGCGAACATCATTGAAATCATCATGCCTAGCTAAAAAGGCATTAAAAAAAGCGCTTGTTGGGAGACAACCCAACATTTAACCCTGCTGTTTTTGTGTGTTCACATGATTAGGATACTGTAGTAATCATGTTTTACTGCTTTTGTTTCAATAAAGTGCCAAGTAAAGCCTTTGGGATCATGTTGGGTGATAGTTGATTTGATCTTGCTGAAAAACAGAAACTTTTGCGCTCACGAAAATAATCATAATTTTTAACAGAAGTGCGATTTTGAGTTGATTATTTTTGCAGAAGGTTAATATACAAACTTATCACGTGGTCCTAATTTTTTCATAATTTTTGGAGTAGTATAAGTATGGTTTTAGTACATATTACTACAGACTGTTCTATTTTTGACAGACTATGTTTTCATTGCATAGTTTGCTTGTTTTCTAGTTTCTATGGCTTATATTGCTCAATATAAATTGTGGAAATGATGAGGTACAGTAGGAATAGTGTGATAACAATTATGAATCTTGTCTTTGGCAGTACCAAAGTGGAATGGTTTGCTCTTTATCATACTAACCTATCTCACGAAGTTCCGTTAAGTTTTGTGTGATTGAAGTTTTCAAGTTTTGGATGAGATGTCGATATGAGGAGAATAAGGAGTGACAAGACCCTAAGCTTGGGGATGCCCAAGGCACCCCAAGGTAATATTCAAGGAAGATCCAAGCAACTAAGCTTGGGGATGCACCGGAAGGCATCCCCTCTTTCGTCTCCAACATTATCGGTAACCTCACTCGGAGCTTTGTTTTCATTCGTCACATGATATGAGTTTTGCTTGGAGCATAAATTTATTTTGTAAGAATTTGCTTTCTGTTATTTGTAATAATGTTTTTCATCTTTATTTTCAATAAAAATGTCAAGGATAGTCTTTACCATGCTTATTTTGCAAGTCTACATGTTGCTGTTTCAAAACAGAAAGTTTATCGATGTTGCAAAAATTCCCTAGAAAAGTCAGAATGTGATAAAAATCTGAAACATTTTGCAAAATAGGCTCTGATAAATTTTCTAAAGTTTTGTAATTTTTTCAGAATTTTTGGAGTTAGGGAAGTATGATGAATATTGCATTATTTTCAGACTGTACTGTTTTGGCAGATTGCTGTTATGTTTGCATTGTTTGCATATGTTTGCTTGTTTAATGATTCTATTTGAGGATAGGAGTATTAAATATGCAGATGAATTTAGTATGCAATGTTCAATAATAATATTATTGATTTGCTACAGTAGAGAATGATAAAGTTTTTGCATTGGTTCATACTGACTTATCTCACGAGTTCTTGTTGAGTTCTGTGTGGATGAAGTTTTTAAGATTTAGGGAAACCGTGATATGAGAGGAATTAGGGAGGCACAAAAGCTCAATCTTGGGGATGCCCAAGGCACCCCAAGATAATATTTCAAGAAGTCTCAAGCATCTAAGCTTGGGGATGCCCCGGTAGGCATCCCACCTTTCTTCTTCATCAATTATCGGTTAGTATCGGTTGAGCCTAAGTTTTTGCTTCTTCACACGAGTTGTGCTATCCTTGGAATGCCATTTTATTCTGTTTTGCTTGCTGTTTTAATAAATTACCTAGATCTGAAAGTTTTTAAATAAAATAGAGTCCTCAAATAGTTGTCAGGGAGGCTAGGTAAGCGGCATTCACATCCCGTCAATGAAGCTCTTTTCTATGGAATTGCTCTATGCTTCACTCATATCTTTTTGAGCATGGTGTGGTTTAGTATTTTTTGAATAAATTTTCTCTTGCTTCACTTAAATTAATTTGAGAGAAAGAAATATTATGCTCATGATCTTCACTTGTATCTTTTCGGAGTACCTTGTCATTTACTCTTGTGCTTCACTTATATCCTATGAGTAAATTGTTGAATAAATTGAATGTCATGAAGTTGAAATCATATCATGCCTAGTGGTAGCTTCACATTGGGTTTAGAAAGTGAAATCTTTTGAGGCTTGACAATCACAATATTGGTCATACAAGCAATTCATGAATAATTAGTATAAGGAAGAGAACTTTCACATGCAAATACACTATCTTGGAAATCTTTTGTAATTGTGAGCCCCCATCAAAATATTATATGACAAAATTGTTGACGTTGGACAAAGAAGACAACGTAATGGTTTATGTTTGTTCATATTCACATATAAGTTATATTGTCATAGATCCTTCAACATGTGGTGCTTGCCCCCCATCTTTGCTAGCCAAAAATTCCGCACCAAGTAGAGATACTACTTGTGCATCCAAAAACCCTTAAACCCAAATATTATTTTCAAGAGTTCACCATACCTACCTAGGGATTGAGCAAGATCCCTCAAGTAAGTAGTCATCGGTGCAATAAGGCAATAAAAATTGCTTCTAAAAGTGTTAGACCATTTAGTGTAAGAGAAAATTGAGCGTTGTACGAACTTGTGACGGCAAAGAATAAAAGCGGCAGACTGCATAATAAAGGTTGCTATCATAAGGGGCAATATAACGTGATGTTCTTTTGCACTAAGGGGTTGAGCATACAAACAAATAAGTTCATGGCAACCTCTGCTTCCCTCTGCGAAGGGCCTATCTTTTACTTTTTAGTATTTACCTTTATGCTAGGAGTCAAAGTTTTTCTCTCTATTCCTTTTTATTTTTCTCTTTTGGCAAGAATCATGTGGTGAGGAAAGATCTAGGCACATATGTCCAGTTGAATATGGGTTGCATGAGTTATTATTGTTGACATCACCCTTGAGGTGAACATGTTGGGAGGCAAACCAATAAGCCCCTATCTTTCTATATGTCCGGTTGAAACATTTTGCTCATGTGTACGCGGTGAGTGTTAGCAATCATAGAAGACTATATGATGGTTGAGTATGTGGAGCTCCTACTTAGACTCTGTTGAATAAGTTGAATTGCAATTGTTTGGTGACTGAGAACATAGGTTGTTGAGTTTCAAGAGAGTTCATTGTTTGAACCTTAACATGTGAATTGGTTGCTACTATAACATGAGAAGTTTTATAAGAAAGAATTGCTGTTATGATGCTAGCGAAAAGTGATTGAAATTGTCATTGATCAAACTTGTGCACTTTTCTAGCATTCACACTTCATAAATTATTTCTTTTTATCATTTACCTACTCGAGGACGAGTAGGAATTAAGCTTGGGGATGCTGATACATCTCCAACGTATCTATAATTTATGAAGTATTCATGCCATTATATTATCATTCTTGGATGTTCTACAATCATTTTATAGCAACTTTATATCATTTTTTTGGGACTAACCTATTGACCCAGTGCCCAGTGCCAGTTGCTACTTTTGCTTGTTTTTTACATCGCAGGAAATCAATATCAAACAGAGTCCAAACACCGCGGAACTTTTCGTAGATTATTTATGGACCAGAACACTCAGGATGGGCCAGAGAAGCACTCTGGGTGCCCGGGGCACAACCCACCAGGCGTGCTGGGGCCCATGCACGCCCAGGTGGGTTGTGCCCACCTCGGTGGCCTCCCGCACCCTCTCTTTACCCTATAAATTCCCAAAAATTCCAAAATCCTCGGGGTAAACCTAGATCAAAAGTTCCGCCGCCGCAAGGCTCTGTAGCCACCGAAAACCAATCTAGACCCCATTCCGGCACCCTACCGGAGGGGGGAATCATCTCCGGCGGCCACCACGATGAGGAGGGAGTAGTCCACCCTCGGAGCTAAGGGTTTGTACCAGTAGATATGTGTTTAATCTCTCTCTCTCTCTCTCTCTCTCTCTCTCTCTCTCGTGTTCTTGAGATGTCACGATCTTGATGTATCGCAGGATTTGTTAATATAGTCGGATCATATTGTGTTTTCCCCTCTCTATCTTGTTGTGATGAATTGAGTTTTTCCCTTTGAGATTTCGTTGTTATCGGACTGAATACTTTTATGGATTTGAGAACTCTTGATATATGTCTTGCAATTGAATACTCATGGTGACAATAGGGTATCGTATTGACTCACTTGATATATATTTTGGCACTCAACTCGCAGATTCCCGAGGTGACATTGGGGTAATCTATGCATAGGGTTTGATGCACGTTCTTGTCTTTGTTTCTCCGGTAGAAATCTTGAGGCACTCTTTGAAGTTCTTTGTGTTGGATTGAGTATTATGGATATGAATTTGCTTTGGTGTTATTTTAGTACAAACTCTAGGATAGATCGAACGGAAAGAATAGCTTTGTGTTATTTTAGTATGGACTCTTGAATAGATCGAACGGAAAGGATAGCTTTGAGGTGGTTTCGTACGCTACAAACAATTTATTCTTATGTTCTCCGCTAGATAGGAACTTTGGAGTGATTCTTTATCGCACTTTGACGGATGCTTATATGATCCAATTATATTAGCATTGTTGAGAGATTGCACTAGCGAAAGTACGGACCCTAGGCCTCATTTTCAAGCATTGCAATACCGTTTTTGTTCCCGTTTACTATTTGCTACCATGCTGTTTTTATTTATTCAGATTATAAAAATATATTTCTACCATCAATATTACACTTTTATCACCATCTCTTCGCCGAACTAGTGCACCTATACAATTTTCCATTGTATTGAGTGTGTTGGGGACACAAGAGATTTCTTGTATTTGGTTGCAGGGTCGTTTGAGAGAGACCATCTTCATCCTACACCTCTCACGGATTGATAAACCTTAGGTCATCCACTTGAGGGAAAATTGCTACTGTCCTACAAAACTCTGCGCTTGGAGGCCCAACACGTGTCTACAAGAATAAAGTTGCGTAGCAGACATCAATCTCCAATAACATTTTCTACTTAAACTCTTCCTTATGTGATGTCATTACTTACCATAAGATTAGCATATGATCTTTTTCATTTATGTCCTTTATTTTTATTGAACATGAAAGTAAAGAAAACAAAACTCAAACTAAACTTTATTATATATCTCGCACACGATTACAAGGGTAGATCACTAAGCAAACTCTCAAAAAGAAAGGGTCGAACTAAACTTTTATTCAGCTAAACCAAAAGATAACTATGGATCGAACTAAGATAAGTAAATGCAAAAGATAGTGGAGGTGATATGATACCGGGGCACCTCCCCCAAGCTTGGCACAAGCCAAGGGGAGTGCCCATACCCGATACTCAAGTTTCTTTTGGTGATGAAGAAGGAGGAGGTGGTGATGAAGTAGTGATCTTATCCTCGGGTTTCCATGGCAGAGGCTCACCATCATAAGAGGAGGAGTGGGTCTCAAGGGTCCTGCAACTGGCAGCCAAACTCATACCTTTAAACCTCGCCTCATATTCAAAGACTTGGTTTTGGAGATCGTAGATCTGGCTTTGGAGGAAGTTGATTTGCTCGTTGATGGTGAAAACGATGTCCTTCATGGACTTGCCATCCACCTTGAGATCACGGGTGTAATCTGAAATCATGAGGTGATTGGCATTAAGTCCACGTTCCACCATGTCCTTGCACCGGAAGACTTCCTGCTCCATAGCTTCAAGCCTGGCCTCCACGGTTCCCGTCCCTTTGGGACCTTGCACATCGCGGATGTGGAGCAGCCCCTCATGCATCTGGATAGCGTGAGGGTGCTGCATCACCTCCCGCAAATATGGGTTGATGACGTTCTCGAAGAACTTGTCCTTGGAGGAGCTTGAAGCGGCCATGGTGGATGGATCTGTTAGAAAACAACGAGGAAAAGAAAACAGGAGATTTCTCCGTGATACAGTGGTCAATAGGTTTAGGGGTATATAAAGATTTTTTATCTTGGGAAACAAGCAAACAGAAGAAAAACGGAGTCCGGAAGGTACCCGAGGTGGGCACAACCCACCTAGGCGCGCCTGGCAAGCCTCCAGGCGCGTCCTGGTGTCTTGTGCCCACCAGGGCGACCTTCCCGGTAGTTTCTTATTTTCCTAATTTTTAATATTCCAAAACTGACAAAAAATATTTTTGCGGATTTTTTGGAGTCCGTTTACTTACCGTATCACGTACCTCCTCTTTTTCATGATTCTGGAGTGTCCCAGAAGTTTTCCTTTATGTGTTCTTCCGGTGTCATAGTTTGGATAATATTGCTTTCAACATTAATGGGCATACGTGCGATATAATGTTTTATTCTTTGCCCATTAACAACCTTCGGGTTAGTACCCTCGGCATTATTCATTTTAATGGCTCCAGATCGATAAACCTCCTCGATAACATAGGGTCCTTCCCATTTGGAGATAAGTTTTGCTGCAAAGAATCTGAAATGGGAGTTGTACAAAAGAACATATTCTCCAACTTTGAACTCATGCTTTTGGATTATTTTATCATGCCATCTTTTAACTTTTTCTTTAAATAGCTTGGCATTTTAATAAGCTTGGGTTCTTCATTCATCTAGTGAGCTAATATCAAATAACCTCTTTTCACTGGCAAGTTTGAAATCATAGTTGAGTTCTTTAATTGCCCAATATGCTTTATGTTATAACTCTAGAGGCAAATGACAAGCTTTTCCATAAACCATTTTATAAGGAGACATACCCATAGGATTTTTATATGCTGTTCTATAAGCCCAAAGTGCATCATCTAATTTCTTAGACCAATTCTTCGGGGACCTATTGATAGTCTTTTGTAAAATTAATTTTATTTCTCTATTGCTAAGTTAACTTGACCACTAGACTGAGGATGATTAGGTGATGCAATTCTATGGTTAACATCATACTTAGCAAGCATTTTACGGAAAGCACCATGAATAAAGTGTGAACCACCATCAGTCATTAAATATCAAGGGACTGCAAACCTTGGGAAAATAACTTCCTTAAGCATTTTAATAGAGGTGTTGTGATCAACACTACTAGTTGGAATAGCTTCTACCCACTTAGTAACATAATCAACAACAACCAAAATATGTGTATACTCATTAGAGGAAAGAAAAGGTCCCATATAATCAAAACCCCAAACATCAAATGGTTCAACAGCAAGAGAATAATTAATAGGTATTTCCCGACGCTTACTAATATTAAAAAATTCTTTTACATTCATCACAAGATAAAACAAACTTACGGGCATCCTTGAAGAGAGTAGGCCAATAAAATCCAGATTGCAATACCTTGTAAGCAGTTCTGTCTCTCGCATGATGCCCTCCATAAGCTTTGGAGTGACATTTTCATAGGATTTGTCCCTGTTCATGCTCAGGTACACAATGTCTAATAATACCATCTACTCCTTCTGTATAATGATGTGGGTCATCCCAAAAGTAATGTCTTAAATCATAGAAGAATTTTTCTTTTGTTGGTATGTGAAGCTAGGTGGTATATATTTAGCAACAATGTAATTAGCATAGTCAGCATACCAAGGAATGTTATGAGAAACATTTATTGCAGATTGCTCATCAGGAAAACTATCATTAACATGATGTGGGTCATCAAGAATATTTTCAAGCCTAGACAAGTTATCAGCCATGGGGTTCTCAGCTCCCTTTCTTTCAGTGATATGTAAGTCAAATTCTTGCAGCAAGAGAACCCACCTAATGAGTCTAGGTTTAGCATCTTTCTTTTCCATAAGATATTTTACAGCAGCATGGTTAGTGTGAACAATTACTTTAGAATCAACAATGTAAGATCTGAATTTATCACAAGCAAAAACAACTGCTAAAAATTCTTTTTCAGTAGTAGCATAATTTCGTTGAGCACTGTCTAGAGTTTTACTAGCATAATGGATAACATTTAACTTTTTATCAACTCTTTGTCCTAGAACAGCACCAACAGCATAATCACTATCATCACACATAATTTCAATAGGCATGTTCCAATCAGGTGGTTGAACAATAGGTGCAGAATTAAGGCTTTCTTAAGTGTTTCAAAGGCTTCTACACAATCATTATCAAAAACAAATGGAATATCCTTTTGTAAAAGATTTGTAAGAGGCCTAGAAATTTTAGAGAAATCTTTAATAAACCTCCTATAGAAACCAGCATGACCGAGGAAACTACGAATAACTTTGATATCTTTAGGACATGGCATTTTCCCAATTGCATCAAATTTAGCTTTATCCACCTCAATACCTCATTCAGAAATTTTATGTCCCAAGACAATACGTTCATTAACCATAAAGTGGCACTTCTCCCAATTTAAGACAAGATTAGTTTGCTCACATCTCTACAAAAATCGATCAAGGTTGCTTAAGCAATCATCAAAAGAAGTTTTGAAAACGGAAAAATCATCCATGAAAACCTCAACAATCTTTTTACTAAAAATCAGAGAATAGAGCAGTCATACATCTTTGAAAGGTAGCGGTGGATTGCATAAACCAAAAGGCATACGTCTATAAGCATAAGTTCCAAAAGGACAAGTAAAGGTGGTTTTCTCTTGATCAGGTTGTGAAGCAGGTATTTGAGAAAAACCAGAATATCCATCAAGGAAACAAAAGTGTGTGTGCTTTGATAATCTTTCTAGCATTTGATCAATAAAATCCAGAGGGTAATGATCTTTTCTAGTAGCTTTATTTAATTTTCTAAAATCAGTTACCATTCTATAACTAGTGACAATTCTTTGTGGAATAAGTTCATTCTTATCATTAGGAACAACAGTAATACCTCCCTTCTCAGGAACACAATGAACAGGACTTACCCATCTACTATCAGCTATAGGATAAATTATACCTGCTTTAAGAAGCTTCAGTATTTCAGTTCTTACCACTTATTTCATCTTAGGATTCAAACGTTGTTGGTGATCAACAACGGGTTTAGCATCAGGTTCCATATTAATTTTGTGCTGACATAGAGTGGGACTAATGCCTAAATCATCAAGAGTATATCCAATAGTAGCTCGGTGCTTCTTCAGAACCTTCAATAATCTTTCTTCTACATATTCTAATGTTAGCACTAATAATAACAGGATATATCTTTTTTCATCGAGATAAGCATATTTCAAAGTGTCTGGCAATTGTTTTAATTCAAACATAGGATCACCTTTAGGTGGAGGAGGACCTCCTAGAGTTTCAATAGGCAAATTGTGTTTAAGCAGAGGACGTTGTTCAAAGAAAAGTTTATCTATTTCATTTCTTTCATGCATATGCATATCATTTTCATGGTCTAGCAAATATTGTTCTAGTGGATTAGTAGGAGGCACGACAATGGAAGCAAGACCAATTATTTCATCCTTACTAGGCAATTCTTTCTTATGATGCTTTACTAAACTTAGAAAAATTAAACTCATGAGACTCAACACCAAAACTTACACCGACGGTTTGTTTCTAGCAATCTATTTTAGCGGTGTTCAAGAAAGGCCTACCAAAGATAATGGGACAAAAGTCATCTTGTGGGGAACCAAGAACAAGAAATTCAGTAGGATACTTTACTTTCTCACACAAGACCTCAACATCTCTAACAATCCCAAGTGGTGTGATGGTGTCTCTATTAGCAAGTTTAATAGTAACATCTATGTCTTCTATTTTAGCAGGTGTTATATCATTCATAATTTCTTGATATGAGGTAAAAGGAATATCACTCATGCTAGAACCTATGTCACATAAGCCATGATAACAGTAATCTCCTATTTTGACTTAGACAACATGCATGCCAACAACGGGTCTATGTTTATATTTTTCATCGGGTTTGGCAATTTTAGTGGCTTCATCACAGAAGTAAATAACAAGCCCATCTATATTTTCTACCAAGAAATCTTTTACCATAGCAACACTAGGTTCTACCTTGATTTGTTCAACTGGTTTAGGTGTTCTAATATAGCTTTTATTGACCACAGTTGAAACTTTAGCATGTTCCTTTATCCTAACAGGGAAAGGTGGTTTTTCAATATAAGCAGTAGGAACAACTGGATCAACATTATAGATAATAGTTTCATCTATAGCTATTACCGGTTCTTTAACTTCTTGTTTAATAGGTGGGTGATATTTAAACCACTTCTAACCATAACATTATGATTAACCCCCTCGCAAGCATCCGCAACTACGAGAAAAGTATTAAGAATAAATTCTAACCATAACATTAAACTTTTGGATCCAAATCTGTCCCTTACGGAATAGCGCATAAACTAGGGTCTAAGCTTCTGTCACTCTCGCAACCTATCGTCTAATAACTACTCCACAATGCATCCCCTTAGGCCCAAATATGGTGAAGTGTCATGTAGTCTATGTTCACATGAGACCACTAAGGGAATCACAACATACATACCATCAAAATATCAAACACATATCAAGTTCACATGATTACTTGCAACAAGATTCCTCCCATGTCCTCAAGAACAAAAGTAAGTACTCACAAATGATAATCATGCTAAAGATCAAAGGGGTATTAAATAGCATAATGGATCTGAACATATAATCTTCCACCAAATAAACCATATAGTAATCAACTACAAGATGTAATCAACACTACTAGTCACCCACAAGTACAATTCTATAGTTCCGGTACAAAGATTGAACACAAGAGATGAACTAGGGTTTGAGAGGAGATGGTTCTATTGAAGATGCTGATGGAGATTGCCCTCCCCAAGATGGGAGAGTTGTTGTTGGTGGTGATGATGATAATGATGATTTCCCCCTCCGGGAGGGAAGTTCCCCCGGCGGAATCGCTCCGCCGGAGGGCAAAATTGCTCATGCCCAAGTTCTGCCTCGAGACGGCGGCGCTTCATCCTGAAAATCCTCTCCTTATTTTTTCTGGGTCAAAATGACTTATATACCAGAAGAGGGGCACCGGAGGTGGGCCGAGTAGGGCACAACCCACCAGGGCGCGGCTGGGCTCCCTAGCGCGCCCAGGTGGGTTGTGTGATGGGGACGTCAATACCATTGTTACACCCACAACACCTGCTGCTATACATACTATACCAATTACTAGAGCTCGCGCACGCCAATTAAATTATCAGGTACTTTCGTTTCTTAGTAATGATTCTAATGTCCATGAGAATATGATGCTACCTAAATTGGATACATTTGTTTTGCTTAAAAATGAAGGGCCTGACATGGATAAGAGGGATGAACACTGGAGCAAGACCAAGCATGGAGATGATGGCATGCGCAAGGGGAACAAGAACGAAGGTACAAGTGATGATTTCAGGACTTTGAAGCCACCATAAGGAGTGCATGAAGCCTTGGACGAAATATACAAGATGCCACTTCATAAATTTCATCCAAAGGCTATTCTAGGTGCTGCGTCACCTTATTATTGGGCCAGGCCCATGTAATTTCGAAATACTTAAGTATAGGCTGTTTTTAGAGTCCGTATGTGTGGGGAAACAAGAGTTAGGGTTGGTTTCGGACCCATCCTCCAAGGTCCATGAAATCCCCCCCCTCTTCCTCCATATATACAGCCCTTAGGGTGTCGTTTAGAATTTGGGTTTTGTTTAGATTAAAGGTTTGCCATAGCTGCAACTTCGCGTACTTTGTTTGTGTTCAACGGCCAGACCAAGACGTCACAGAACCCCACCTTGATCAATAAAGCTTTCATCTTATATTCGCAATATCCAGATTGCAATCTTAGTTTCTTGCATGTTCTTCATTTTCTTGTAGGAAATAGACCTTCGTGGTCAGGTTGATCATGCTCCGGCATGGTCAATAACCTCTCGGAGTTGGTTTAGGGATTTCTAAGGCGCGACGTCCTCGCACGTTCTTAGTCGGATCGTCAAAGTCGACTTCCACCAAAGCGATATCCATCATCTCATTGAAAGACGGGACACCTTTGCCTCTATCAAGTGGTATCAGATTTCCAGGTTGCTCGGTAAGATTTTACAGTTTTTCGTAGTTTAGATCGAGCCTGTTCTTCATACCTATGGTCCACGAAAAAGCCAAAAAAAATTAGGGTTAGTTCATCCTATCTGAACCAATCTGAGCCTTTGCATAATCTTTTCTGTATTTGCTTTGTTGAATTTGCGGTTGCATTGTCGTGTCAAGTTGCTGGTCTTAGCGCCTAGTCCTTTAGAGTTTCAAGTTCTGTTCACTGGTTGTCACGTCGCCGCTGTCATATATCACCACCGCATCATCATCATCGCTGCTGCCATATACCACCACCGCACCAACTTCATCGCCGCTGCCATATACCACCTCTACATATTCACCGCCGATCCGAGTCCATATACGCCACCACATATCCGCCTCCATCACGCAAATCCGAGTCCACCCGCAACATATATCCGCCACCAGTCCGAGTTCCACCAGATTCATCTCCGCCACCAGTCCGAGTTCCACCAGATTCATCTCCGCCACCAGTCCGAGTCCAGTATTTTGTTACTCTATTTTGGATTTCCAGATCACACCATACTCCGAGTCATGACAGAGTAGCACTCCCGAACTTTCGTGCTACCCGCAGTAGAAAAATAGTTCCAGTTTTAAAAAAACTAAGTCTAGAAAATTTTGGCTAGGCAGTTTTTAGACCTTTTGTAGACTTTTTCGGAAAAAATTGTTGCGGAGCAAATAAAAAGAGAAAAATTCAGAGTGTGCTCCTCCCTTGTTTACTTGCAGCGCCGTGATTTTGTTAGTGTTCTAGGCTCGCGTCTCTAGCATGGTTTAGCCTAGGACCAGCATAGTACCGTCGTTGAGCGTTTATTCAAATTTGCATCTCTAAATTGATTATTGCTGACCCTTTTTGCTACCATATTATAAGCCTTCCCAGCTCCACATACATCTACATCGTGCGTTTGACTCTCCCTAGTAATTGCTCTATCCAATCTTTGAGAGTTTTGACTACAACGGTTGCTGATCACCACCTGCTGCTTGGTAAGAACTAATAATAATTTGAGATTTGTTTGACGGATTTGTGACACCCCACCACCACCACTTTCTAGTAGTTTGTAGGATCATATTCTTGTGTGTTTCTATTGCTGCTAACCATGGCAGGATCACAAGCCGACGAGACAGACTGGGAGAACATGACGAACAAAGAGTTACATGATAAGTTTCAGCAAATGATGAGTGGACAGGTGGAAGATGTGTTGAACAGATTTGAAGAGGCCATGGAGAAGACAGATGGCATTGAGAAGGCGTTCGAGACAAAGCTCGATAACAAGTTTAATGAATTGCTCGCGCGTCTTCCACAACCCCCGCCCGCTGCACCTGTCGCACAACAACAACAACAACAACAACAACAACAACAACAACAACAACAACAACAACAACAACAACAACAACAACAACAACAACAACAACAACAACAACAACAACAACAACAACAACAACAACAACAACAACAACAACAACAACAACAACAACAACAACAACAACAACAACAACAACATCGCCTTCCAAATCAAGTGGGACGAGCACAGCGCGTTCCCCTTGAGCCTGGTCAAACTTCTGGTGCCGCTGTACCTACTATTACTGGTTCTGTAGTTCATGTTGCTTCCACTGAGGAGGATGATTATGCGGGCGATTACGAGGATGAGGTTGTTCAAAATCAGAACTACGTGCAACCACCAGCACCAGGTCGTCCACATGCAAATAATCGCAATGGTAGGGCTGCATTACCAGCTCAGGTACGAGATCATGACTATCTTCCTAAACTAAAATTGTATATTCCACCATTTGAGGGTAGATATATTCCTGATATATATCTTACTTTGGAGTTAGAAACTGAACAACGTTTTACATGTTTACAATATCCCGAGGAGAGACGTGTTGCTGCTGCTGTTTGTGCTTTCACTAGTTTTGCATGTGTATGGTGGTCTGAACATTGTAGATTATATCCTATTCCAGCTACTTGGGCTGCTTTGAAAACTCCTATGTGTACTCGTTGGGTTCCACCATATTGTCAACATGAATTACTTCAAAAATTGCAGCGCTTAAGACAAGGAAAAATTATGTAGAAGAATATTATCAGGAATTACAAACTGGCATGATTAGATGTGGTATTGTTGAGGAGAATGAAGCTATGCTTGCATAGTTTTATGAGGTGGATTAAATAGAGAGATTTAGACCATTCTAGAGTATAAGGAGTATAATAATATCACTCGTTTATTCCATCTTGCTTGTAAAGCTGAACGTGAAATGCAGGATCGACATGCATTGGCATGGACTAACTTTTCTGCAGGACGGCCTTCATCATGGACACCTCGTGCATCTTCCGCTTCCACACATTCTACTGCACTGACACCTCCATCATCTGCTACCTCCAACCGTGATACAAGGAAGCAGGCACAACCACCACTATCTGCCAAGAGCACACCTATCAGGCCTGCACAGAGTTCTTCTTCTTCCATGGCATCAACAAGGCACACAAGTGATATTATTTGTCGTCATTGTAAGGGAATTGGTCATTATGCAAGAGAATGCAAGTCTCAGCGTGTGATGATTGCTACTGAGGATGGTGGGTATGAGTCAGCTAGTGACTATGATGAGGAGACTTTGGCTCTTATTACACATGAAGAACACGGTGGAGATGAGTCTGAACATGAGATGCAATACATGACTCCTGAAGATGCTGACAGGTATGAATGTTTAGTTGCTCAACGTGTTTTGAGTGTGCAGGTCACACAAGCTGAGCAAAATCAGAGGCATAATTTTTTCCATACAAAGGGAGTTGTGAAGAAATGTTCTGTTCGCGTCATCATAGATGGAGGGAGCTGTAACAACTTAGCTAGCATGGAGATGGTGGAGAAGCTATCTCTCACACTACAAAAAAAAGACACATCCGTGACCTTTTGGGCCAAACGATTTTTTTGGTCATACTTATGACACTTCTATGACGATAATTGTGACAAAACCCGGTATCATCATAGATGTGGTGGGCTCCTACTTCTATGACAAAAAATCATGACAGAAAATGGGCTTTTCGTCCTGGGCGGGCCGGAGACGCAGCTGCATGATATTCTTTGGGCCGTCCATGACGGAGAAAACCGTTTTAGAAGCGAGGGCTAGGAAAATATCGGGGTGTTCCCGTTACGGTAGGTGGTTGGGGCCGAACGATGCACGGAGGTTTGCGCGTTTCTCTTGGACACGCATGCGCGTGGGTGCGAGGCGTTGGGCTCTAACTGAACCCGAGCGAGGCGTTCGCCTACTGAACCCGAGCATTTGCACTGCAGGCTACGCGTTACTAAACCCGAGCGATCGACCGATGGCTGTTAACTGAACCCAATCGAGCGATTCCTTCGCTACTGCTGCTAATTGAATCCGATCGATGCTGCCTCTGGATGAGCGATGGCGTTCTTTGGGGGGTTTGGATGAATAGTTCCCGATGGGGTGGATGAACAGGACCCCGTGGTGTTGCCTCTGGATGAATAGGACTCCGATCGATCGAGCCGGTTGGGGCTGGATGAACAGGACCCTGTGGAGGGCTGGATGAACATGACCACCCCGTGGAGGGCTGGATGAATAGTAGACGATGGAGGGCTGGATGAACAATAGCCCATGGAGGGGTGGTTGAACAGGAGCCCGTAGAGAGGGCTGGTTGAACAGTAGCCAGTTGAGTAGCACGCGGTGGAGGCTGGATGAACAGGAGCCCCTGGATGAACAGTTGCAGGTGGAGGCTGGAGGAGGTCGATGGTGGATGAACAGTAGCACGTGGAGGCTGGAGGGGTTCGACGGTGGAGATGAACAGTATCCCGTGGAGTCCCGTTTTGCAGTACACCACACCCCTCCCGATGAACAGGACCCCCGTTTCGACCGTAGCGCTCCAACACAAGTCCGTTTCCTTTGTTTTGCGGTACACCACACCCCTCCCGATCAACAGGACCCCGTTTCGACCGTAGGAGGTTCGTTTCCTCCATTTTGCGGTATGCCAGACCCCTCCCGATGAACAAGATCCCGTTTCGAACGTGGCCGGTCGAACACAAGGCCGTTTCCTCCATTGTGCGGTACGCCAGGACTCATTTCCATCAGCTGTTCCGTCCAAGCCGGTTGGCTCCCACGCGTTCCGTTGCCTCCAGATGAACACGACGCATTCCGTTGCCTCCCCATGAACACGACGACGACGCAGTTTCTCCGTTCCGACCCAGCCATGTACACGAACCCTGGCCATACGTACGTGTGAGTAGGCGTTCGAGACCTCGCCCGTATGTACGTACATGGTCATATTTACTTTCTTGCACCCTGGCCGCTGTACGTACGTGTACATGCTATATGCGCGCCTCTACTACGACATGTGTGCGCCTCTATGATACGTCTCCAACGTATCAATAATTTTTGATTGCTCCATGCTATATTATCTACTGTTTTGGAATATATTGGGCTTTATTTTCCACTTTTATATTATTTTTGGGACTAACCTATTAACCGGAGGCCCAACCCAGAATTGTTGTTTTTTTTGCCTATTTCAGTGTTTCAAAGAAACGGAATATCAAACGGAGTCCAAATGGAATAAACCTTTCTGGAACGTGATTTTCTTCCCGAATATGACCCAGGAGACTTGGACCCTACGCCAAGGCATCAGAAGGCGGTCACGAGGGTGGGGGGCGCGCCCCCTGCCTCGTGGGCCCCTCGAAGCTCCACCGACGTACTTCTTCCTCCTATATATACCTACGTACCCCCAAACGAACAGATACGGAGCCAAAAACCTAATTCCACCGCCGCAACTTTCTGTATCCACGAGATGCTATCTTGGGGCCTGTTCAGGAGCTCCGACGGAGAGGGCCGTCATCACGGAGGGCTTCTACATCATCATAGCCTCTCCGATGAAGTGTGAGTAGTTTACCTCAGACCTTCGGGTCCATAGTTATTAGCTAGATGGCTTCTTCTGTCTTTTTGGATCTCAATACAATGTTCTCCCCCTCTCTCGTGGAGATCTATTCGATGTAATCTTCTTTTTGCGGTGTGTTTGTTGAGACCGATGAATTGTGGGTTTATGATCAAGTCTATATATGAATAATATTTGAATCTTCTCTGAATTCTTTTATGTATGATTGGTTATTTTTGCAAGTCTCTTCGAATTATCTGTTTGGTTTGGCCAACTAGATTGGTAGTTCTTGCCATGGGAGAAGTGCTTAGCTTTGGGTTCGATCTTGCGGTGTCCTTTCCAAGTGACAGAAGGGGCAGCAAGGCACGTATTGTATCATTGCCATTGAGGATAACAAGATGGGGTTTATTTCATATTGCATGAATTTGTCTCTCTACATCATGTCATCTTGCTTAAAGCGTTACTCTATGTTTAACTTAATACTCTAGATGCATGCTGGATAGCGGTCGATGAGTGGAGTAATAGTAGTAGATGCAGAATCGTTTCGGTCTACTTGTCACGGACGTGATGCCTATATACATGATCATGCCTAGATATTCTCATAACTATGCTCAATTCTGTCAATTGCTCAATAGTAATTTGTTCACCCACCATAGAATACTTATGCTCTTGAGAGAAGACACTAGTGAAACCTATGGCCCCCGGGTCTATTCTCATCATATCAATCTCCATCACTTTAATTTTGCTTCGCTTTTTTACTTTGCCTTTTACTTTTCACTTTGCATCTCTATACCAAAAATACCAAAAATACTATCTATCAGATCTCACTCTCGTAAGTGACCGTGAAGGGATTGACAACCCCTAATCGCGTTGGTTGCGAGTAGCTATCGTTTTGTGCAGGTACGAGGGACTTGAGTGTGGCCTCCTACTAGATTGATACCTTGGTTCTCAAAAACTGAGGGAAATACTTACGCTACTTTGCTGCATCATCCTCTCCTCTTCGGGGAAAACCAACGCAAGCTCAAGAGGTAGCAAGAAGAATTTCTGGCACCGTTGCCGGGGAGTCTACGCAAAAAGTCAACATACCAAGTACCCATCACAATCCCTATCTCTCGCATTACATTAATTGCCATTTGCCTCTCGTTTTCCTCTCCCCCACTTCACCCTTGCCGTTTTATTCGCCCTCTCTTTCCCAATCTCCTTCTCCTTCTCCTTCTCTTTCTCCGTTTGCCTTTCTCTCGCTTGCCTTTTGTTTGCTCGTGTGTTGGATTGCTTGTTTGTCGCGATGGCTCAAGATACTACCAAATTGTGTGACTTCACCAATACCAATAATAATGATTTCCTTAGCACTCTGATTGCTCCTCTTGCCAATACTGAATCTTGTGAAATCAATACTGCTTTGTTGAATCTTGTTATGAAAGATCAATTACCGGCCTTCCTAGTGAAGATGTTTGCTACTCATCCGAATAGCCGTTAATTTATGTGATATGCAAAAGAAAAAAGATGTCAATAATGATGTCGTTAAATTGAAGCTATTTCCTTTTTCGCTTAGAGATCGTGCTAAAGCTTGGTTTTCGTCTTTGCCTAAAAATAGTATTGATTCTTGGAACAAGTGCAAAGATGCTTTTATCTCTAAGTATTTTCCTCCGCTAAGATCATCTCTCTTAGAAACGACATTATGAATTTTAAGCAACTTGATCATGAACATGTTGCACAAGCTTGGGAGAGAATGAAATTAATGATACGTAATTGCCCTACTCATGGTTTGAATTTATGGATGATTATACAAAAATTTATGCGGATTGAATTTTGCTTCTAGAAATCTTTTAGATTCGGCATGGGAGGCACTTTTATGGAAATCACTTTAGGAGATGCTACTAAACTCCTAGATAATATTATGGTTAATTATTCTCAATGGCATACTGAAAGATCTTCTAATAAAAAAGTGCATGCGATAGAAGAAATCAATGTTTTGAGTGGAAAGATGGATGAACTTATGAAATTATTTGCTACTAAGAGTGTTTCTTCTGATCCTAATGATATGCCTTTGTCTACTTTGATTGAGAATAACAATGAATCTATGGATGGGAATTTTGTTGGTAGGAATAATTTTGGTAACAACACGTATAGAGGGAATTTTAATCCTAGGCCATATCCTAGTAATCCTTCTAATAATTATGGAAATTCCTACAATAACTCTTATGGAAATTATAATAAGATGCCCTCTGAATTTGAGAATAGTGTTAAAGAGTTTATGAATTCACAAAAGAATTTTAATGCTTTGCTTGAGGAGAAATTACATAAAGTTGATGATTTGGCTAGGAACGTTGATAGAATTTCTCTTGAGGTTGATTCTTTAAAGCTTAGATCTATTCCTCCTAAGCATGATATCAATGAGTCTCTCAAAGCTATGAGAATTTCCGTTGATGAGTGCAAGGAAAGAACCGCTAGGATGCGTGCTTCCAGAGATGCCTTTATTAAAGCGCGTTCTTCCAATTCCTACAAAAATCAAGATGAAGATCTAAAAGTTATTAATGTGTCACCTATCAAATCTTTGTTTTGTAATATGAATCTTGATGAAACTGAATATGATCTGCCTTTACCTAGAAGGCGTTCTAAAAATTCAGAGTATTTAGATCTTTATGATGAAATTGATGAAAGTGGGATTGAAAGAAATAAAAATCTAGATGTTGCTAAACCCACTATATTGGATTTCAAGGAATTTAATTATGAAAGTTGCTCTTTAATTGATTGTATTTCCTTGTTGCAATCCGTGCTAAATTCTCCTCATGCTTATAGTCAAAACAAAGCCTTTACCGAACATATTGTTGATGCCTTGATCCAATCTTATGAAGAAAAGCTTGAGTTGAAAGTTTCTATCCCTAGAAAACTCTATGATGAGTGGGAACCAACTATTAAAATTAAAATTAAAGATCATGAGTTTTATGCCTTGTGTGATTTGGGTGCTAGTGTCTCCACTATCCCCAAAACCTTGTGTGATTTGCTAGATTTATGTGATTTTGATGATTGCTCTCTAAACTTGCATCTTGCGGATTCCACTATTAAGAAACCTACGGGAAGGATTAATGATGTTCTTATTGTTGCAAATAGGAATTATGTGCCCGTAGATTTCATCGTTCTTGATATAGATTGCAATCCTTCTTACCCTATTATTTTTGGTAGACCTTTCCTTAGAACGGTTGGTGCGATTGTTGATATGAAGAAAGGGAATATTAAATTCCAATTTCCATTAAAAAAGGGCATGGAACACTTTCCTAGAAAGAAAATAAAATTGTCATATGAAACTATCATGAGAGCCACTTATGGATAGCCTACCAAAGATGGCAATACCTAGATCTATCCTCGCTTTTTTGCCTAGCTAGGGGCGTTAAACGATAGCGCTTGTTGGGAGGCAACCCAATTTTATTTTTAGCTTTTTGTGTTTTTCTTCTGTTAGGGAATAAATAACCTGGGAATAAATAACCCATCTAACTTCTGTTTGGATGTGGTTTTGTGTTTAAATTAGTGTTAGTGCCAAGTTAGACCTATTGGATCTTCTTGGATGATAGTTATTTGATCTTGCTGTAATTTCCAGAAACTTTGCGTTCAGTGCCCGAATTATTAAAAATCATTAGAACGTGATAAAATACTGATTCCAATTTCTGCTGATCAATAAACAAATTGTCTAGGTCTTCTAATTTTGGTAGAATTTTTTGGGTTCCATAAGTTTGCTTTAGTTATAGATTACTACAGATTGTTCTATTTTTGACAGATTCTGTTTTTCGTGTGTTGTTTTCTTTCTCTAACGGGGCTCTCGAGATTTCTATTGAGTTTTGTGTTGTGAAGTTTTCAAGTTTTGGGTGAATTCTTTTGATGGATTATGGAACAAGGAGTGGCAAGAGCCTAAGCTTGGGGATGCCCATGGCATCCCCAAGATAATCCAAGGACACCAAAAAGTCAAAGCTTGGGGATGCCCTGGAAGGCATCCCCTCTTTCATCCACTTCCATCGGTAATTTACTTGGAGCTATATTTTTATTCACCAAAATGATATGTGTTTTGCTTGGAGCGTCTTGTATTATTTGTGTCTTTGTTTGTTAGTGTGCCACAATCATCCTTGCTGTACACACCTTTTGAGAGAGCCATACATGAATTGGAATTTGATAGAATACTCTATGTGCTTCACTTATATCTTTTGAGCTATGTAGTTTTGCTCTATGTGCTTCACTTATATCTTTTGAGTGTTATAATTTTGCTCTATGTGCTTCACTTATATCTTTTAGAGCATGGTGGTGGTTTGTTTTAAAGAAACTATTGATCTCTCATGCTTCACTTAGATTATTTTGAGAGTCTTAATAGCATGGTAATTTGCTTAATAATAATATGCTTGGTATTCAAGATTTGTGAAACTTTCTTTTGAGTGCGTTGAATACTAAGAAAAGATTGATGCTTGATAATTGTTTTGAGATATGGAGGTGATAATATTAGAGTCATGCTAGTTGAGTAGTTGTGAATTTAAAGAATACTTGTGTTAAAGTTTGTGATTCCCGTAGCATGCACGTATGGTGAACCATTATGTGATGAAGTCTGAGCATGATTTATTTATTGATTGTCGTCCTTATGAGTGGCGGTCGGGGACGAGCGATGGTCTTTTCCTACCAATCTATCCCCCTAGGAGCATGCACGTAATACTTTGCTTCGATAACTTCTAGATTTTTGCAATAAGTATATGAGTTTGTTATGACTAATGTTGAGTCCATGGATTATACGCACTTTTTCCCATCCTTCCACCATTGCTAGCCTCTCTAATACCGCGCACCTTTCGCCGGTATCATACACCCACCATATACCTTCCTCAAAACAGCCACCATACCTACCTATCATGGCATTTCCATAGCCATTCCGAGATATATTGCCATGCAACTTTCCACCGTTCCGTTTATTATGACATGCTCCATCATTGTCATATTGCTAGCATGATCATGTAGTTGACATCGTATTTGTGGCAAAGCCACCGTTCATAATTCTTTCATACATGTCACTCTTGATTCATTGCATATCCCCATTACACCGGAGGCATTCATATAGAGTCATATTTGTTCTAAGTATCGAGTTGTAATTGTTGAGTTGTAAGAAAAATAAAAGTGTCATGATCATCATTTTTAGAGCATTGTCCCAAGTGAGGAAAGAATGATGGAGACTATGATTCCCCCATAAGTCGGGATGAGACTCCGGACGAAAAATAAAAAAATAATAAAAAAAGAGGCCATATAAAGAAGAAGAAAAAAGGCCCAAATAAAAAAATGAGAGAAAAAGAGAGAAGGGACAATGTTACTATCCTTTTACCACACTTGTGCTTCAAAGTAGCACCATGATCTTCATGATAGAGAGTCTCTCGTTATGTCACTTTCATATACTAGTGGGAATTTTTCATTATAGAACTTGGCTTGTATATTCCAATGATGGGCTTCCTCAAATTGCCCTAGGTCTTCGTGAGCAAGCGAGTTGGATGCACACCCACTTAGTTTCTTTTGATGAGCTTTCATATACTTATAGCTCTAGTGAATCCGTTGCATGACAATCCCTACTCACTCACATTGATATCTATTGATGGGCATCTCCCTAGCCCGTTGATACGCCTAGTTGATGTGAGGCTATCTTCCCCTCCTTTTGTCTTCTCCACAACCACCATTCTATTCCACATATAGTGCTATATCCATGGCTCACGCTCATGTATTGCGTGAAGGTTGAAAAAGTTTTGAAAAAGAGTATGAAACAATTGCTTGGCTTGTCATCGGGGTTGTGCATGATTTAAATACTTTGCGTGGTGAAGATAGAGCATAGCCAGACTATATGATTTTGTAGGGATAACTTTCTTTGGCCATGTTATTTTGAGAAGACATAATTGCTTTATTAGTATGCTTGAAGTATTATTATTTTTTATGTCAATATGAACTTTTGTCTTGAATCTTTCGAATCTGAATATTCATACCAAAATTAAGAAGATTTGCATTGAAATTATGCCAAGTAGCACTCCGCATCAAAAATTCTCTTTTTATCATTTACCTACTCGAGGACGAGCAGGAATTAAGCTTGGGATGCGATCGTCTCCAACGTATCTATAATTTTGATTGCTCCATGCTATATTATCTACTGTTTTGGACTATATTGGGCTTTATTTTCCACTTTTATATTATTTTTGGGACTAACCTATTAACCGAAGGCCCAACCTAGAATTGCTGTTTTTTTGCCTATTTCAGTGTTTCGAAGAAACGGAGTATCAAACGGAGTCCAAACGGAATAAACCTTTCAGGAGCGCGATTTTCTTCCCGAATATGACCCAGGAGACTTGGACCCTACGCCAAGGCATCAGAGAGGCGCTCACGAGGGTGGGGGGCGCCCCCCCCTAGGGCGCGCCCCCTGCCTCATGGGCCCCTCAAAGCTCCACCGACGTTCTTCTTCCTCCTATATATACCTACGTACCCCCCCAAACGAACAGATACGGAGCCAAAAACCTAATTCCACCGCCGCAACTTTCTATATCCACGAGATCCCATCTTGGGGCCTGTTCCGGAGCTCCGCCGGAGAGGGCCGTCATCACGGAGGGCTTCTACATCATCATAGCCTCTCCGATGAAGTGTGAGTAGTTTACCTTAGACCTTCAGGTCCATAGTTATTAGCTAGATGGCTTCTTCTCTCTTTTTGGATCTCAATACAATGTTCTCCCCCTCTCTCGTGGAGATCTATTTGATGTAATCTTCTTCTTTTTGTGGTGTGTTTGTTGAGACCGATGAATTGTGGGTTTATGATCAAGTCTATCTATGAATAATATTTGAATCTTCTCTGAATTCTTTTATGTATGATTGGTTATCTTTGCAAGTCTCTTCGAATTATCTATTTGGTTTGGCCAACTAGATTGGTAGTTCTTGCCATGGGAGAAGTGCTTAGCTTTGGGTTCGATCTTGCGGTGTCCTTTCCCAGTGATAGAAGGGGCAGCAAGGCACGTATTGTATCGTTGCCATCGAGGATAACAAGATGGGGTTTATTTCATATTGCATGAATTTGTCTCTCTACATCATGTCATCTTGCTTAAAGCGTTACTCTGTTTTTAACTTAATACTCTAGATGCATGCTGGATAGCGGTCGATGAGTGGAGTAATAGTAGTAGATGCAGAATCGTTTCCGTCTACTTGTCACGGACGTGATGCCTATATACATGATCATGCCTAGATATTCTCATAACTATGCTCAGTTCTGTCAATTGCTCAACAATAATTTGTTCACCCACCGTAGAATACTTATGCTCTTGAGAGAAGCCACTAGTGAAACCTATGGCCCCCGGGTCTATTCTCATCATATCAATCTCCATCACTTTAATTTTGCTTTGCTTTTTACTTTGCCTTTTACTTTTCACTTTGCATCTCTATACCAAAAATACTATCTATCAGATCTCACTCTCGTAAGTGACCGTGAAGGGATTGACAACCCCTAATCGCGTTGGTTGCGGGTAGCTATCGTTTTGTGCAGGTACGAGGGACTTGAGTGTGGCCTCCAACTGGAGTGATACCTTGGTTCTCAAAAACTGAGGGAAATACTTACGCTACTTTGCTGCATCATCTTCTCCTCTTCGGGGAAAACCAACGCAAGCTCAAGAGGTAGCACTCTACATCGACCAGTATGTACGTACATGTTCGCGACCAGAATGACAACGCTACGTACGCTTTGACCAGGTGGGTCCCGACTGTCAGGCACTTCCTTGCATGCGAAGATGTAGCTGGTGGGTCCCAGCAGTCAGGGGGACGAATCATTTTTTGCCCGGACGCACTTCCTTGCGTGCGAAGATGTAGCTGGTAGGTCCCAACAGTCAGGGGGAAACGTTTTTTTCACGAAATACGGTTGCCCGTCCGGTGGGTCCCTGCTGTCAGGTGGAGGAATCATTAGTTTCCGCGTAATAAGGAGGCACTTCCTTGCTGCGACCGTGGACCCAGCTGTCAGCCTCTCCACGTACAGTCCACGTCCGATGGAAGTTGTTCCTTGACCACGTTGACCACGCCGCGCCGATAGCACCAGGGCGGTGGACGACGGCGAGGCCTAGGAAGGGGACGACGCGGAGCCGAGGAAGACACGGCAGTGGATGCCCACGCGTAGAGGAGTATGAGGGTTCACTGGTTCGCTGCGGTGTGAGGCTACCATGGCCGCAGAATAACAGGGGGTGTGGATGAGTAGAGGGATGGCCTGGCCAGCGGTGGGAGTAGTAGAGGGCGGTGAGGCCTCCGTGATGTGACGCCCCCGATTCAATCGTACACTAATCATGCACGCAAATGTGTACGATCAAGATCAGGGACTCATGGGAAGATATCACAACACAACTCTAAAAACATAAATAAGTCATACAAGCATCATAATACAAGCCAGGGGCCTCGATGGCTCGAATACAAGTGCTCGATCATAGACGAGTCAGCGGAAGCAACAATATCTGAGTACAAACATAAGTTAAACAAGTTTGCCTTAAGAAGGCTAGCACAAACTGGGATACAGATCGAAAGAGGCGCCGGCCTCCTACCTGGGATCCTCCTAACTACTCCTGGTCGTCGTCAGCGGGCTGCACGTAGTAGTAGGCACCTCCGGTGTAGTAGGAGTGAATAAGTCGACGGTGTCGTTTGGCTCCTGGGCTCCATCGTCTGGTTGCAGCAATCGGTAAAGAAAGGGGGAAAAGGGGGAACAAGGCAACTGTGAGTACTCATCCAAAGTACTCGCAAGCAAGGAGCTACACTACATATGCATGGGTATATGTGTAAAGGGCCATATCAGTGGACTGAACTGCAGAATGCCAGAATAAGAGGGGGATAACTAATCCTGTCGAAGACTACACTTCTGGCAGCCTCTGTCTTGCAGCATGTAGAAGAGAGTAGACTAAAGTCCTCCAAGTAGCATCACATAGCATAATCCTACCCGCGATCCCTCCTCATTGCCTGTTAGAGAGCGATCACGGGTTATATCCGCACTTGGAAGGGTGTGTTTTATTAAGTATCCAGTTCTAGTTATCATAAGGTCAAGGTACAACTCCAAGTCGTCACATTACGAAGATCACGACTATTGAATAGATTAAATTCCTGCAGGGTGCACCACATAACCCAACACGCTTGATCCCATTTGGCGGACACACTTTCCGGGGTCATGCCCGACGCGGAAGATCAACACGTCGCAGCCCCACCTAGGCCAACAGAGAGGTCACATGCGGTCTAAACCTAAGCGCCACAGTGCGGGCCCATCGCCCTTAGCACACCTGCTTGACGTTGCGAACGCGGCCGGAAGCAGAACTAGCCCCCTTAATACAAGAGCAGGCTTACGTTCCAAACCGGTGCGCGCCGCTCAGTCGCTGACGTCACGAAGGCTTTGGCTGATACCACGACGCCGAGTGCCCATATCTTTCCCACGTAGTTGGTTAGTGCGTATAGACCAAATGGCCAGACTCAGATCAAATACCAAGATCTCGTTAAGCGTGTTAAGTATCCATGACGCCGACCAGGCCAGCCCACCTCTCTCCTAGGTGGTCTCAACCTGCCCTGCCGCTCCGCCTAAGTAACGATCGGGGCCGTCGGGAACCCAGGCCCACCTCTACCGGGATGGAGCCACCTGTCCTTTCAGCCCCCATCTCCGAACAGTATCACAGGTAATGTAATAGTGTAAAGTATATAGTATATGCCCGTGATCACCTCCGAAGTGATCACAACCCGAGAGTATAGCATGGCGGATGGACAAGAGTGTAGGGCCACCGATGGAACACTAGCATCCTATACTAAGCGAGAGGATAGCGGTAAAGGTAACAACAAGAGTAGCAAGGACAGGCTATGCAGCAAAGATAGGATTAATCGAAAGCAAGTAACATGGTACACTACTCTAATGCAAGCAGTATAGAGAAGAATAGGCGATATCTGGTGATCAAGGGGGGGGCTTGCCTGGTTGCTCAGCAAGAGAGAGGGTCATCAACACCGTAGTCGTCTTTGGGTAGCAATGGCGTCGGTCTCGGTGTCTCAGCGGAAGAAGAGGGGAAGAAACAATGAATACAATGCAAACAGATGCATAACGGTGCATGACAAAGCAATGTGTGATGCTAGGCATGCCCTAACGTGGTATGAGGTGATACCGGTGAAGGGGGGAAACATCCGGGAAAGTATTCCCGGTGTTTCGCGTTTTCGGACAGAGGAACCGGAGGGGGAAAGTTGCATGTTCTCTATGCTAGGGATGCGTGGCGGACGAATGGGCTGCGTATCCGAATTCGTCTCATCGTTCTGAGCAACTTTCATGTACAAAGTTTTTCCAACCGGGCTACGGTTTATTTTATATTAATTTTAAAAGATTTAATCATTTTTAGAAATTACCTAATTATTTTAAATCAGCATTATCCAGAATAGTGCATGCTGATGTCGTCATCATGACGTCAGCAGTCAACAGGGCGTTGACTGGGTCAAACTGACATGTGGGTCCCAGCCGTCATACTCTGATTATTCTAATTAGGTATACCTAGTCTAATTACTGTTTAATTAAACTAACTAATTAATTAGATCACTAAACAGAGTTAACTAACTTAATTAATTCGCCAATTAATTAATTTATTAATTAATTTCATTTTTATTTAGTATTATTATTTTTCAAAATTCCTTTTTTATAAATGTTCGGGGCGTTTGCTATGGGCCTATCGGGTTCGGGCGCTCGGGTGCAGATGTCACCCAGCGGTCTGTCAAGCGTGGCGCCCATCGAGCGGACCCGAGGCGACGGGGCGCGCGTGTGCGCCAGAGCGAAGGTGAGGCGGGTGCAGGGAGGCGAGGCGCTGCCTCAGCGAGGCGGCGCGTTCAGCGACGCAGCTTGGGCGAGGCGCGACTCAATGGTGGTGGCAACCACAGCAGAAGATGGCTGCGCGCCGGCGAGGGGCGACGGCGGGGGCGCGTGAGCGGAGTCGGGTGCTGGCACGCGTGGACTGGCGCGGGGACGCGGTAGTGCGCGACCAGAGAGCGAGGCACGACGCGCTGGAGTAGAGCTCCAGCCGCGGCTACGGCGAGCACATGACGACAACGGCAATGCACGGGGCATGCACACGGGGACAGGGGAAAGTGGGAAGAGGCGACAACCGCTCACATCGTTGCAGGGAAGGCTCGGGGAGGCCGGTGGTGGTTGGAGGGCGGTGGATTCCGGCGATGCGAGGCGGCATCGACGACGTCAAAGCAGAAGCGCGGCGTCGAGGGCGCTGGTCGACGAGGGAGGAGCTGCGAGGAGGCCGGGAGGGGCAGCGACGAGGAGGCGCCGGCAGAGATGGGCGGCGCCGGCCGGCGACGGGGGCGCAAGGGTGAGGCGGCGGGTCGAGGCGTTGCTTCCCCGATCTAGATCGGGGAGGCGAGGGAGACAGCTGGGTGGGACAGAGGGGGAGTGGGGTATCGTGGGGGGTTAGGTTACAACGGGGCCTTAGTAGGCCAAAGTGAGCGGGGTGGTCATTTGGGCGGTCGAGTCGGCCAGTGGGCCATCTGGTCGAAGGGGGGGTCTTTACTTTGTTTTGTTTTATTTTAATCTTGTTTAGTTTTTCTTTTATTTATTTATTCTCTTGTTTCTTTCTTTTACTTATGTAATATTTCATAGTTTTACAAAAAGTGAAACCCGTACCTAAAATAGAGTTACAATTATAACTACTGCCACAAAAGGTTTTAACTCTGAACAAAATAGTATAGTATTTTATAAAATCCAAAATGCATTTATTTAATTGTTTTACCTACTATTTTAATTACTTAAGTGCATTTAAACCTTTTATAAAAATGTGGTTTCTCCATCATAATTACCTATGCATTATTTGACACAACCCAAACAATTTAGTTTTAATATTTCAAAACTTTTGTCGTTTGCCTTTATTTTGAATTTGATTTCGAATCGGTTTTGAACTAACACGAGATTTAACAACAGTAACCGAGGTGACGTGGCAACATTAGCATGGAATTACTGTAGTCTAATTATCCAAGCGTCACATGCGACATCGCAGCCGACCACGGGAGTCAGGAGCACGAGGCATGACCGGCACTGGTTTGGGCAGCTGGAGCAAGAAGACCAGAGGTTGAAGAAGCACTACGGCCGTTGGATGGACATTGTACGGTCACTGGAGCTAGAAATCGTTCATATTGACTAAGTTGACAAAGCCCTCCGTCCCCGTCAACTTAGTTGGCCCACAAGTCAGCCTCCCACTATTGTGGGTCCCAGCTAGCAGGGGGTATTCATTTTTTTGTGCGTAATAAGGAGGCACTTCTCTGCGTGCGAAGATATAGCTGGTGGGTCCGACCTGTCAGCGGTGGGAACATTTTTTTCGCGAAATACAGAGGTCCTTCCGGTGGGTCCCAGCTGTCAGGTGGAGTAAGGGAGTCTTGGACTAGGGGGTGTCCGGATAGCCGAACTACCATCACGACCGGACTCCAAGACTATGAAGATACAAGATTGAAGACCTCGTCCCGTGTCCGGATGGGACTTTCCTTGGCGTGGAAGGCAAGCTTGGCGATACGGATATGTAGATCTCCTACCATTGTAACCGACTCTGTGTAACCCTAACCTATCGGTGTCTATATAAACCGGAGGGTTTTAGTCCGTGGGGCTAACAACAATCATACCATAGGCTAGCTTCTAGGGTTTAGCCTCCTTGATCTCGTGGTAGATCTACTCTTGTACTACCCATATCATCAATATTAATCAAGCAGGAGTAGGGTATTACCTCCATCGAGAGGGCCCGAACCTGGGTAAAACATCGTGTCCCTTGTCTCCTGTTACCATCCGCCTAGACGACTGCTCGGGACCCCCTACCGAGATCCGCCGGTTTTGACACCGACATTGGTGCTTTCATTGAGAGTTCCTCGTATGTCGTCACCGATAGGCCCGATGGCTCCTTCGATCATCAACAACGACGCGTCAGGTGAGACTTTTCTCCCGGACAGATCTTCGTGATTTGGCGGCTTTGCTGCGGGCCAATTCGCAGCCATCTGGAGCAGATCGAAGCTACGCCCGCCATCGGTCATATTTGGAAGTTTGAACTATACGGCCGATGTCTGCGGAGACTTGATCTTCGACGAATTCGAGCCACAGCCGAGCATGCCACACTGTCTCGATGGGCATGATCTAGCTCTGCAGCCGAATAGTGCCCCGAGGTCGCACCAAACATCCGCTCCGACCCTTAGTCCGGAGCCGGATTCTGATCGAGGGCGAGTGGTTGGACACCGCCTCGGCTACGATCTCACGGCGATTGAGCCGAACTCCATCCCTGTCGCTGCGAAGACCTCGACTCTGTGGTGCGGACTCCTCTCCGGATCGAACCCTCAGCGCCCCGCCAATCGAATCCGATTGGGCGCGGTCATGGAGTTCACTGCCGCGGACATCTTTCAAAGACTCGCCCTTTGGCGACATCCACGAACTCACTAAAGTCTCTCTCTTTATCCGGAGAGCCTGGCCGGACTACGGACGGAAGGTTGGGATACGGACGACGAAGAAATTCAACGCCCACCCACCACCCACTTTATAGCCACTGTCGATGATCTAACCGACATGCTCGACTTCGACTCCGAAGACATCGACGGTATGGACGAAGAAGCCAGAGACGACCAAGACCCAGCGCCTACAGGGCACTGGAAGGCCACCTCGTCATATGACATATACATGGTGGACATCCCAAAATATGGGAACGACAATGGAACAACGGAGGATGACCCTTCCAAGAAGCAACCGAAGCGCCGACGTCAGCGGCGCCGCTCTAAATCCCGCCACAATTAAAACGATGATTCTGGCAGGGAGATAATAACACCCCGGACAGTGCCGAAGACAACCCCCTCCAGCAGGACTCAGCGCAGGAGGAGGGAGAAGCAAGTCCGCACGCGGCGGGGCGGCGAAAGGGAGGTCGAGGGCGATAATTATCGCCTCCCTCCGAAGATGAGGCATGCCTCGACGACGGCCAATTTGTCGTGCTCGAGGATCCCGCCGAACAGAGCGTTTCAAACGCAGGCTTATAGCCACGACAAGCAGCCTCAAGAAAAGCAGCAACAACTTAGAGCTGACTAAGACCTGCTAGGCGGCGGATGGACTGAAGTCCTTGCAGCCAAGAGTATGAACTCGAACGCCCTCCAAAAGCTACCCCAAACGCAGGCCGTTGCCTCGATTAGAGGAGGAAGCACCCATGTCACCAGCGCATGACATGGCAGACCGGCCACCCCAAGGCCTCGACAGAGAAGCCTCTCGGCCCTCCGCTCAAGCCACACCCCGCCGCTCAAAAGTACCAAGGCACGGAAAACGCTACCGGACTTGCGAGATATATTGGAGGATAAGGCAATACATACAAGATCGATCTACGGATCGCGTGGGCGCCAATGACGGGATGATTACCGTCGCGCCGGATACAGCAAACCCGGCCGGGCCGAACACAGTAGACAAAGCTCATATGAGCTACATCGTGATATAGCCCAATACTGAGGCGCCACACACCCACTATGCTTCATGATGAAGTAATGGATCATCAAATCCCGAGGATTCAAACCCGTAAACATCGAGTCATACGATGGTACCACAGATCCTGCGGTGCGGATCGAGGACTATCTCCTCCATATCCACATGGCCCCGGTGATGATCTACATGCCATCAAATACCTCCCACTCAAGCTTAAAGGACCAGCTCGGCATTGGCTCAACAGCTTGCCAGCAGAATCAATTAGTTGTTGGGAGGACCTGGAAGCCGCATTCCTTGATAACTTCCAGGGCACATATGTGCGACCACCAGACGCAGATGACCTTAGCCACATAATTCAGCAGCCAGAAGAATTGGCCAGACAATTCTGGACACGGTTCCTAACAAAGAAAAATCAAATCGTTGACTGTCCGGATGCAGAGGCCCTTGCAGACTTCAAACATAACATCCGCGACGAGTGGCTTGCCCGGCACCTAGGACAGGAAAAGCCAAAATCCATGGCAGCCCTCACAACACTCATGACCCGCTTTTGTGTGGGAGAGGACAGCTGGCTAGCTCGAAGCAACAACTTGGCCAAACACCCTGATAGTTCGGATACCAAGGACAGCAATGGCAGGTCGCGTCGCAACAATAACAAGCGCCACATTAAAGGCGATAATCATCAAGATACCGTCAATGCCGATTCAGAGGCTCTAAACCTGTCACGAAAGAAGCCATTCAAAAGAAATACCTGGGCCTGGCCCAACTTGGACCGAATACTCGATCGCCATGCGGATACATGGCACCCCCGAAAAACCAGCCAATCACACCAACATGGATTGTTGGGTGTTCAAGCAAGCAGGCAAGTTAAGTGCCAAACTCAATGGCAAGGGGCTGCATAGCGATGACGAGGAAGAGCCCCGGCCGCCGAACAATAGAGGACCAAAGGGTTTTCCCACACAAGTGCGGATGGTGAACATGATATACGCAACCCATTTACCCAAAAGGGAGCGGAAGCGTGCACTAAGGGACGTATATGCGATGGAGCCAGTCGTCCCGAAGTTCAACCCATGGTCTTCCTGCCCGATCACCTTTGATCGAAGGGACCACCCCACTAGCATCCGTCACGGCGGTTTCGCCGCATTGGTTCTTGATCCAATTATTGACGGATTTCACCTCACCAGAGTCCCGATGGATGGCGGTAGCATCTGAACCTGCTTTATCGAGGATACAAAGTCGCAAAATGGGCATAGACCCCTCAAGAATTAAACCTTCAAAAACGACCTTTAAAGGCGTCATACCGGGTGTAGAGGCCAATTGTACGGGCTCAGTTACACTCAAAGTGGTCTTCGGATCCCCGGATAAGTTCTGAAGCGAAGAGTTAATCTTCAACATAGTCCCGTTCCGCAGTGGCTATCATGCACTGCTCGGACGAACCACATTTGCAAAGTTCAATGCGGTGCCGCACTATGCATACCTCAAGCTCAAGATGCCAGGCCCTCAAGGAGTAATCACGGTCAATGGAAACACCGAAAGCTCTCTCCGAACGGAGGAGCACATGGCGGCGCGGCGGAGGTACAAAGCAGCCTCTCACAACAATTCTTGAGTCCGGCCACTAAGCGTCCGGACACCATCAGCGCTACCGAGTAACCTACAACAAGACCGCTGGCACGATTCAAGCACGCGTAGTAATCCGCCCCAACCCCAGGCCTCGCGAAATTGCGGTTAAGATTACGCTGCATACATAACTACGCTTTGGAGATACCATGGGCATAAAGGAGGGCACGACCACGCACGCCCGAATGCGGCTCAACCGCACTGGGGGCCCCGATTGTGTCATTCTTTTTTTTTTCCTTTTTCTTCCTTTTTCTTACTTTCAGGACTCCGTTTTCCAGAGGTCCTGTCCGGCACTAGAATCGCCGAACTCACGATGCAACAACCAGGGAAGCAGAAAGCCACGTCGAG
Organism: Aegilops longissima; assembly: GCA_021605205.1. Classification (NCBI taxonomy): domain Eukaryota; kingdom Viridiplantae; phylum Streptophyta; class Magnoliopsida; order Poales; family Poaceae; genus Aegilops; species Aegilops longissima. The sequence goes on from CM038682.1 coordinate 357,860,759, forward strand.
TGTTCAGGTGGTCTCTATCACGAGCATTATACCTGTTTTACATACCATCCCGCAGCTTACCCCTGGAGGGGGACATGTTAGATAGTCCCATCCCTTGCTTATCGCACTATTTGTATCGTTCTGCTTTCATTGCAGTACCTTTTTGAATAAACAATACATAGCTTTTGCCTATTATTGCACTCCTTTCTTTATCTATATATATGTCCATTTCATGACATGCTGCACCCGTACACTTTGGTACGGCCAATACACCAGGGGCTTAAGTACCCCAAAATTATGGTGTGACAAGTCCGAACACTTCCACAAGTGCGGCACCCCGAACTTATATCATTATATGCATCGGCTCCGAATCATGTCTTGGGTCAATAGTTGGGTTTGCCCGGCTCCCGTGTTTTGGTACCTTACTTTCCGTCATATCGGCTAAGGTAGCACGGGAGAACCACTGCGATTGTGCCCAGCTTGAGCTGGGTCGAGCACCTCGATGGAGAAAGCTAAACTGACCGTCATGATAGGGCGAGAGCCGTCGCTGTTCGAGAGGTTTTTCGGTCCCTAAAGACTTATGCCGCTTAGAGCGAGGAACCGAATTGTCCGCCAAGGCGTGATAGCGCCCGAACTCGGTCTTCGCGAATACTAGGGGCTTCACCAAATTTAAAATTATAGAATTCTATGGCTAAGTGAGAGTGTTCAAGTATTATAAGTCCGGTTGCCTTGTTCGTTATGTTGAGCGCCTCCTAGATGGACCCAAGAATGGGAACAAGAGTGCTCAAGTTTATCCCAACACCCCAAAGACTCGTGGCATGGGGGCTGAAGCCAACGACTTGCCATCTCTCAAATTTGATAAACGGCCGCACTGAAGGTAATATTTTAAATTAAACAAGCGTTGCTTAGCGCATATGAACAAGTTTTCAGCGTACAGGATAACAAATGCGAGTCTATTAAAAAATTACATCTTTGGAGCACTCATCCGCTATTCGGCGGGCACCCTTCAGGAGGCCCTCATAGTACATTTCGGGCGTGCGATGCTCCTTGCCCTTCGGTGGCCCGTCCGTCACAAGCTCCTCCGCATCCAGCTTGCCCCAGTGCACTTTAGCACGGGCAAGGGCCCGACGGACACCTTCAATGCAGACGGAGCGCTTGATGACTTCAATTCGTGGACAGGCGTCCACCAACCGCTGCACTAAGCCGAAGTAGCTCCCAGGCATGGCTTCCAATGGCCACAACCGAACTATAAGGCCCTTCATGGCCTGTTCGGCGACCTTGTGGAGCTCGACCAGCTGCTTCATCTAGTCGCTTATGGGCACCGGATGTCCGGCCTCAGCATATTGAGACCAGAAGACCTTCTCCGTTGAGCTCCCCTCCTTGGCGCGGTAGAATGCGGCAGCATCAGACACACTACGGGGCAGATCTGCGAATGCTCCTGGAGAGCTCCGAATCCAGGTAAGTAATAGGTAATTCACTTTCACATGCTCGCTTTGCATAAAGAATGCCTTACCCGCCGCTATCTTCTTTAGCGATTCAATTTCTTGGAGGGCTTTTTGGGCCTCGGCCTTAGAAGATTTGGCACTCTCAAGAGCCGAAGCAAGCTCGGACTCTCGGGTCTTCGAGTCACGCTCCAAACCCTCGTGTTTTTTCACGAGAGCCTGGAGCTCTTGCTGCACCTCCGCCAGCTGCGCCTCCCCCTTCTCTCGCTTGCAGGCGCTCGCGCCGCTTTGCTTTCGGCCACGGACACCGCTTCCTTCAGGGTCGCCACCTCGTTCGTGGCCCCTGTAGTACCCAAGTTATTCCTGTTATTTTTTGCAACCAAAACCTTTTCTATAAGGTATTTCTCTCATAAGGTATTACTCACCTTTCTTGTCCTCGAGCTGCTTCTTGGCAAGGCCGAGCTCGTTCTCGGACCGCTCGAGGCTTTGCTTCAATGCATCGACCTCCCATGAAGGCGACAGAGGTCAGCAGCGTAGCCTGCATTCACATATTGACATACTTATGTTAGACTCCTGCGTATATCTTTTTAGATCCTTAGTCCGGCTTTTCTTTCCGAACACCGAACTAAGCATCAGGGGCTACTGTCTATGCGGTAATATTTTTACATATTCTAAACTTACCTCAAAGCCTGTTAGAAGGCTGGTACAGGCTTCGGTCAGCCCGCTCTTGGCGGACTGAACTGTCCGGATCACCGCACTCATAACAGTGCGGTGCTCCTCCTTGATGGAAGCGCTGTTAAGCGCCTCCAGTAAGCTATCCGGTGCCTCCGGTTGGACGGAGGACACCGGTGTCTTACCCTTCTTGCGAAGGGACCGCTTGCCGGACTCCGGAACCGCTGAAGGTTCCGGCATGGAGTCCGGACGAGGGTCGGTCTTAGAGCCCCTGGGGTTCTCGCCCCCCACGCGCCTGGAGTCCGGGAGGTTGCCTGGTGGCGCCTCCTGCACCACCTCCTCTTGACCAAGCCCCCCTTGGGGCGCCACCTCGGCGTCGTCCACAGCGTGAGGCGAGGAGGCGGCCGGAAGCGAAGTACTCTCCATTTCCGACGAACCCAGGGACCCGCTCGATGAAGCGGCAAACTCGCCCTTGGGCGGGCTGCATAATTGTTTGGCATTAGAGAACACTATGCGATGATAAAAAAGCCAAGGGTATCCAGACACTTACGATCTCGCCAGAGGCTTGGCCCTCGTTGGCCACTCCTCCTTGTCGTCGTCGACGTTGGTGGAGAAGTCCGAGGAAGGGTCCTTCCTTCTAGACCCTCCGGCCTCCCGGTTAGGCGGCCTTCCTTTTCCTCTCCTCCCGGCTGGGGAGAAGCTTTTTCCTCACCCTCGTCCTCGAGAAGATTCGCCAGAATCTGAAAGCACTGGCGTCGGGAGCTCCTTGAGTTCCGTGGCCTCCTTCTTAGCCTTCTTCTCCGGCACCACATGGGTACGAGCCAGCAGCCCCGTCAATCGGGCGTCTGCTTTGGTCTTCCGCAAAGGAGCGGATACTTAACCTGTCCGGACGTCTTCACGATCTGTTAAAGGTTAGGGAATTTTAAATCCCGCATAGAGTCAAACTATGAAAAAAGAGTCCCATAAAGGGTAAAATAACTCACCTCGCTGGCTTGACGCTGCGAGCTGAATCAACGATCTTCGGTAGCGGATGTGGGAGCCTCGGCGCCCTTGAACAGCACCTTCCAGGCATCTTCGCACGTAATGTGAAGAGCCTTGTCGAGTTGGGTCTCAGGCGGATCGAACTCCCACAATTTGAAGGCCCGTTGTTGGCATGGGAGAATCCGGCGGATGAGCATCACCTGGATTACGTTGACAAGCCTGAGATTCTTGTCCACCAGGTTTCGGACGCATGTTTGGAGTCCGGATAGCTCCTCCGAATTCCCCCACGTCAGGCCCGTCTCTTTCCATGACGAGAGCCGTGTGGGGAAGCCAGATCTGAATTCGGGGGCCGCCACCCATTTGGGGTCGCGCGGCTCGGTGATATAGAACCACCCCGATTGCCACCCCTTTATTGTCTCCACGAAGGAGCCCTCGAGCCATAGGACTTTGGCCATCTTGCCAACCATGGCGCCTCCGCACTCCGCTTGGCGGCCGCCCACTACCTTCGGCCTGACATTGAAGATCTTCAGCCATAAGCCGAAGTGGGGCTGGATGCAGAGGAAGGCCTCGCACACGACGATGAACGCCGAGATGTTGAGGATGAAATTCGGGGCCAGGTCGTGGAAGTCCAGGCCGTAGTAGAACATGAGCCCCCGGACAAATGGGTGAAGTGGAAAACCTAGTCCGCGGAGGAAGTGGGGGAGAAACACCACCCTCTCATGGGGCCTAGGGGTTGGAATGAGCTGCCCCGCGTCGGGCAGCCTGTCTTGTGATGTCGCGGACAAGTATCCGGCCTCCCGCAGTCTTGTGATGTGCCCCTCCGTGACGGAGGAGGCCATCCACCTGCCTCCCGCTCCGGACATAGTTGAAGAAGGTTGAGGTGGGGTGTGCGAACTTGGGCACTGGAGCTCGAGTGCGCGGAAATGGATGAGCAAAGGAGGAAGAAGGCGTAGGTGAAAAGGTGGATCCTTATCCCCTTATATGGACGGACGAAGCTATGCGTCCCCCACCAGCCTGGTAAAACTCGCTTATCTCCCAAGCGCCGTAATGAACGGCGCGGATGGGTTACCCACGTCTGTATTGATGGGAATCCCGGAATAAGGGGGGCACGATCTATGCTTTGATAAGACGTGCTAGGGAAACCGCCTCGCTAAACCCGCTGAGGTGGAACAATAAAAAAACGATTCATATAAAGGCCTTTCCGTGCTGTGATGTCATGCCGCGGAATACGTCAGCAGATCTGTGCAAAAAGTTATTCTCTCTACGGTGGTATGTGGAACTTGTTTTGCAGAGCCGGACACTATCCTTGTGTTCAAAACCTTCTATGAAGTATTCGGAGGAGGAACCCGCCTCGCAATGCCGAAGACAATCAAAGCGCCGGACTCGTCGTCATTGAAGCCTGGTTCAGGGGCTACTGAGGGAGTCCTGGACTAGGGGGTGTCCGGATAGCTGAACTACCATCACGGCCGGACTCCAAGACTATGAAGATACAAGATTGAATACCTCGTCCCGTGTCCGGATGGGACTTTCCTTGGCGTGGAAGGCAAGCTTGGAGATACGGATATGTAGATCTCCTACCATTGTAACCGACTCTGTGTAACCCTAACCTATCCAGTGTCTATATAAACCGGAGGGTTTTAGTCCGTAGGACGAACAACAATCATACCATAGGCTAGCTTCTATGGTTTGGCCTCCTTGATCTCGTGGTAGATCTACTCTTGTACTACCCATATCATCAATATTAATCAAGCAGGAGTAGGGTATTACCTCCATCGAGAGGGCCCGAACCTGGGTAAAAACATCATGTCCCTTGTCTCCTGTTACCATCCGCCTAGACGCACAGTTCGGGACCCCCTACCCGAGATCTGCCAGTTTTGACACCGACATGGAGGAATCATTATTTTGCGTGTAATAAGGAGGCATTTCCTTGCGCGCGGCCGTGGACCCAGCTGTCAGCCTCTCCACGCACAGTCTACTTCCGATGATGTCATTCGTTGACCATGTTGACCACTCCGTGCCGAGCGCATCCAAGGTGGTGGACGACGGCGAGGCACCGGACAGCAACGAGCCAGAGATGGGAAGACGCGGGAGTAGAGTCGCAGGCGGAGAGGTGTACGAGGGTTAACTAGTTCTGGTGCGGTGTGGTTCGGCAGTCGGTGAGAAGAACAGGAGGTGGAGGGATGGAGGATGGCTGGCCAATGGCGGAGAAGCGCTTCACAATGAAGCGTGCTAAGCAGAGCTGCTAGCAGCAGGAGGCGGGAGCAGTGGTCAGCGGTCTTTGGAGGAAGAAGACGAGATTGAAGATGGATGTCGGTCGTTGGATGTAAATCCAACGGCTAACGGTGTCGTAATCATTTGTTGACTAAGTTGACAACGACTTGCATTGGCTTCGACCTATTGGCCCACATTTCAGCCTCCAAAATGTGGCACGATTCAACCCATTTTTCGAATTTCTGATCTTTTTTTTGCAGGTAGAATTTACAGATCAATTTGATCTTTTTTTGAATTACAGTCCATTAGTTGGCCTGGGTGAACAAATAATGTACCATCCATGCGGCCCATTTATGTTTTTCCTAAAAAATTACAGGCCATTTGCACTTTCTCGAAATACACGATTTTGCTGGGCTGATTCTAGTTATAATGTTCGGCTGGGCGCAACAGTGTTATCAGAAAATATACAGGGGCTGAGCATTTTGTTGTATATATATATTTAAATAATAAGTGATTTATTATTACATTGGTCCTTAAATCACCAAGCTTTTGTACACAATCACCAGGATTTTCGTTGCCAAAAAATCCAGGATTTTATTGTTAAGAAATTATGTTTATAAGTTAATAAGATGTGGGATATTCTTTTCTTACATATGTAAGTATCTGTTAAATATATGATGACAATAACAATAATATATAATAACATATAAAGGAATTTAAATATATATAATATAGTTAGAAGGGAAACATAAGTTGGACCAGGCATTCCTATTCTTATATAAAAAAATAGAACAGACCTCTGCGTTTTCTTCAAAAAAAAACATAAATTGGGCTGCCGATGTTTCAGAATAAATAAAACCTCGGATGGGAGGTCCATAGGCCGGTCGATACATGACGGCCCTCAAGAAAATACACACAGGCCTATGGACCTCCCTTTTCGAGGTCGTGGGCTGCGCATGTTAAAAAAGAAAGCCTAGACGGGGCAGCCCAAAACCCAGCTGATACTTGCTGCCCCAGTGATAATAAATGATACCCGCCACTCCCGGCTCCGTTGCAGAATTTATCTCCTATAGTAACCACGTTGAAGCACCTAAAAAATGTAACTATGTTGAAAACCCATGGGCCCCAACGCCAAGATAGCATTAGGAGGAAGTATTTTTCAATGAGGCACTTGCTTGCGTCACGCCATAGACTGGTGGGTCCCGACCGTCCGCTCTCCATGTAATCGCCCTTCCAGATTCCTCTCGTTTGTTCAGCATGTTCACAATGGCAGACAACGGCGTCACAGTGAGCGCACAAAGGCGCAGGAGGAGATCCGACCACCTGAGGAAGTGCCTTATTAGTAACGAAACAACTGAACTAGCCTAGTGGCCGAGTGACACTACCCGACAGCTGTTCTGCTCGGGTTCGATTCCACCTATGCAGAGAAAACATCTCCAAATTTTTAGCCTCTGCCTTTATTGACACGTGGGTCCCAATTGTCATCTACGCACACCACGTCCAACACTTGCCAAAACTCCATCCCTCGTTTTCTCTGTTTTTCGCACACTCGACATTGTGTTGGCATTTTGAAAATAGTATATCTTTTTGACTGTGCATCATATGAAGATGTGCTATGCATGAATGTTGATCAGCATGATGTTAACTGGCTGGTAGTTCCAGTTTCGACCATGAATAAAACTTCCAACATGATGTTAACACTGTTTGAAAAGGCCGTGTTAATATGAATGCTCGCCTCTGAAAGTTGCAGTTTCTTATCGAAATGAACTTGGAGTTTCTTATCTGAAACCGAAAATTGCGTTTCTTCTCGAGAATCACATTGTCTACACTTTTATACTCCTATGAAACTACATTTTTTAAGTGCTAAAATAGATCTCTAGAATTCGTAAAATACTTCATATGCTCAATACTGCAAATCTGAAATTCAAAAGACATTCATATCTGAAAGTACTCTCAAAATACACAACACAAAACACAATTCACAACTCGCAAATACTGACAACCCTAAGCTCCTCTTGACAATTCACAACCTGCCCGACTATTGGGCTGGGCGAGGGGGGGGGGGGGCTGTCCCTCCTATTCCTCGGCGGCAGACAGCCGCCCCGTGAGACAATGTGAATGGCGACGGAGAGGATGGCGGGGAAGCGTCGTCGGGCCAACTGTTTTTCTCCTCTTGCAGTTGGGTTCGGTCGACGAAGACTCCACCGGCTCGCTCTGGCACGACACCCTCACAAACGGCACCCTGTAGATGCTCGATCCTTCAATCTTTGGTGGATGCTCCATCTGGGATCGATACTCCCACCACCGCTCCCTCACGATCAGATTCGATGAATCTGTTTGCTCCATGGCCGAGATGAGCAGCTCTATGTACTCCCGCGCGACTCCCTCCGGGAGTATCACCGGCTTTTTGCTCTGTTGCAGATATTTGTCCATGGATGTCACCGTCGCCGCTAGTTGGTCCTTGTTGTCAAACCAAGATTGTATCTCCAACATCCTAGCTAGCTTCTCCACAGCACCTTCACTCGCCGGTGGTGGTTTTTGAATGGAAGTGGAGAGGAGCAGCGCTGGTTTTGGATTAGAACGGGAGAGGAGCAACGCTGGTTTCGGATTGCAACATGAAAGGAGGGGCGGTGGTTTTGAAATGGAAGAGGAGAGGAGCGGCGCCGGATTTAGATTGGAATAGGAGAGGAGCGGCGGTGGTTTAAGAGGAGAAGAGCGGAAGAGCGGCGCTGGTCTTGGAAGTATTTTTTTTGTTTCGCGTATTTTGGGTCAAAGTTTGACCGCGTACTGTATTTGACAGGCAAAATGTGAATGCATGTCACCAAAAATTATATCGTTTGGTTCGTATCTCAATGTACTTTCAAATTATATTATTTTTGCAACATATAACATATATTTTATTTGCGAAAATCATGGTCAATTATGACCCAGGATAAAAGGGAGACTAGTTAATGTGGGGTCGCTTTCTTAATTGAAGGGTAAATTGATTTTGATTTTGATCCAGTAACAGCGCGCCGGCCCTCTCGTCCAATCCTAAATCGCTGCCGCATGCTCCTCTCCCTCTTCTCCATTGCAAAACTACCTCCTCCCCTCTCCATCTTCTCCATTCAAAAACCACCGTCTCGCCTCTCCCTCTTCTCCACTGCAAAACCACCTCCTCTCCTCTCTATCATCTCCATTCAAAAACCACCGTGTCGCCTCTCCCTCTTCTCCATTGCAAAACCACCTCCTCTCCTCTCCATCATCTCCATTTCAAAACCATCGTCTCTCCTCTCCCTCTTCTCTATTGCAAGACCACCGTCTCTCCTCCCATATTCCAAAGCTAGCACCAGACCACTCATATGGACATTTATGGAAAGGATGCAGCAGCGAATCAGGCAGATCGCCGGCGGCGACCAGGCAAAGTTAGCCAGGTTGAAGGAGATCCTTACTTGGTTTGACAATGAGTGGGAGATTTCGAGGACGGTGAGGGCCATGTGGCAATGTATGCGAAAGAACGAGACGACGGCGATGTACATGTACTCCTCGGCGGCAGTCACGCCGCAGTCCTTCGAGTTCATCGAGTATCTCCTCTGGGCGATGGAGTAGACAGATTCGCCCGAGGTGAAAGTCAAGCGGAGGTGGTGGGCGTACAGGTCGAAGATCGAGCACCCAGAGGATAACGAATCGATCGAGTACGGTGTGCCGTTCGTGAGGGTGCAGAGCCAGCCGGAGTCACAGGAGTATTCGTTCTCCCATCGCAAGAGGAGGCCGGATGGCGCGACGTCGCTTCCCCGCCATTCTCCACGATTCCCTCGACGCTCGCCTTGTTTCAACGGGGCGGTAGGGTTTAAGTTAAGCCAGACTAACCTAATCTTCCACCTGCTCATGCTTACAATCAGTGTGACAGCTAATGATAATCATGCTTACAATCAGTTTACGAGTACTACGCCAATCACCCTTAAATAGCTCGACCTTTGGGTCAAAGTTGTGACACTGTGTACACATAAAGAAAAATAGATTGGTGCTTCTTTCGTAAAAGAGTACTCCCTAGAAAACTGCCAATATAAGCTACTAGTATTTGGTTAGAGGATTTGCTGCCGAGAAAGATCCGTCACAGAGAGCGCCACACATCCCACTGGTGGCGGTGGATGCCAATCGTGCATGGAGCATGGTTGGTGTCGGTAATTTTACTTGGCACACCTCGCACTCTGCATATATGCCGGTTCCATCCAGTACATTTGTGCAGTTCCACCAAATCTCATTGAATAACCCTGTTCGCACAAATAATGAAAAAATGTGATTACATTATAGTGGCACTAGTTGATGAAACGCGCAAAATAAATAGAAGAAAATATTGCGATAGTATCATAGTATGCCATGCTGCGAGGGCGAGACGGGCCCTGCGATGCCTCATGATGACGCCATGCCTCATATCGAAATCGTCCCAAGTCTCCCGATACACCTTCGCGCTGATGAACATCAGCAGTACAACGGTAGTACAAGGAGGGGCCTTGAGAAATTCAAATCTCTATTTTTGTGCAGATCAACTAAAATTAAGCACCCCAGTTTGCAGAAACGCTTAAACATTAACAATGGGACTAGTTGATGAAACATACATTAACAAAGAGAAGCACTTTTTTTATCTACATTGGAAATGAAATGATAGAGAGGACACTCGCTCTATTTTAATTGTATTATTACTTCATTTTATCAGTGACACTAGGGTCAAGTAGGTGGCAAACGAAGTGTACCGTGCATCGCAAGGATGAAGGCCGGGGGTGCTTAGACTGGGATGCTGAAGCTGGCTCTTTCAGTCCCTATCTTCCCCCTGATGTTTATGTGGTAGCATTTGGGTTGTAATCCAAACTTGGTTGAGCTGGTGCTGCGTCCCCCTACCTGCCTAGCTTATGTGGCAAACTTTTCTCCTGCTAGTACTCAGTCTGTTCTAGTAGTAGTTGCATAACTGCCCGTTTACACTGAGATGTTGTCGGATAATGGTTCTCTACGGTTGGGTTTCTTTAATGAAATCGGAGGGAACCCCCTCTTTCGATATATCAAAAAAATAGTGGCGTTAGCGGTGCCAAAACATTGCCTCAAATTAATAGTGCCACTAGATTAAGGTGCAAAATAATAACATTACTGCTTTATCATGGCAGTGGCGAAACAGTAGCATAAGAGCAGGATCAACATGCAGGATCTTTGGCAAACGGTCAAACCAAAAAGGAACATACCTCGTGATGGGAACCATATCTGCAGTCAACGCCATCGTAAAAGGGATGACACCAGTCACCAACATGGATGATTCAATTCATGGGACCTTTTGGTGCAGTTCACCTAAAATGAAGCAATGTCCCATGAGCTAGCAGCTTCTTCTTTTTTTTAAGAAAAGGGTTCCGGCCCCGGTTCCATTTCCATCAGAAAACGAAACCCACAGAGCTTCTTCTTCATTAGTTGCAATAAAATTGAGCAACATCAAGGTTGGTCGTGAAGCTCCTGGAATGTTCAACTATAATTTGGATATCATTTATGCAGTTCAACTAAGATCAAGTGTGAAATGTATATCTCTGTTTGCACAAAAAAGGTGGAAAGGAGGGTGACTAACAAGTGATGAAACATGCATCAAATGAAAATAAGCATGTTCCTTATTTGAATGGCAATCGTACAAGGACAGTAGCAATTTCTAGCAGCATTGCTAGATATTAGTGTGGGCATTAGGATTAACTATGACAACCATTAAATATGACATTACTTTAATGGTGCCATTGCTTCATTTTACCAGCAACATTACATTAACAACTACTACAAAGTCGGTATTTGGGCATGGGAGAGTAGGCGGACCAGGACAGTTGCATCTATAATGAAAAGAAGCAACTTATCTTAATGGGAAATTTAGCAGGACATGAAAAAAAGTGCCATTGATTCATATTACTGGAGGCATTACATTGAAAAAAAATTGGTTTAACGTGTCCTTACTTTTAACATTGCGACTGCTACATTTTACCAGTGGCATTACATACGAGTGGCTCGGCAACAAACATCAGAAGAGGATATCTGGGTTGGTCCCATTTTTGTTCGGTATATAGCCACCTTATACTGTGTGAGGCTAGCAAATCTAGTGCTGGACTTACTCTGTTGACTTGTCCCCCAGTCCCGACTTTCTTTCATTTTTCAACCAATAGATCGGGTTTATATTGAGTTTGTACTGCGTTCCGTTTATTTCCCTATTAGACCTAGAGACCAGTTGGATAGCCAGTCTCTGCTACTTTTCGCCCCCATTATTTCCTCTTTCGACCAAGTCCTAGATTCAGGTAACAAATCTTCCCCCACCCCACCCCTTTCTTCCTTGTTTGAACCAAGTAGTACTAGATTCGAGTGCATGAATTAGTTTTACCTGTTAACAGTAAAAAATTAGGTGGTTTTCGAACAGCCGATCGATCCTATCTACGAGGGGCCCTGAGAAATAGTAAAAGATACAAATGTAGCGACGTCAGGAGCTCGGGATGTAGAGCAAGGACGGTTTCGAAGGAAGTTATACCTGAGGGTCGCCGGGATGTCGCTAGGTGGGCGGCGGGAGGTCGGATCTGCCCACACTACGGCAGCGAGGAAGAAGGGGTGGGAGGCCCTCCCTCGCCAGCGATGCTTGGGAGAGAACGCTAATGTATGCTGATCGAGACGCGCCGGTAGTGGGTAAGAGCCGCCGCCGAGGATGACCGCGTGAACGTTGCACCTTCTCACCTTCCCCGGCGGAGAGGATCCGGCTGGTTCTGTGACTAGCGGTGAGCAGAGAGAGAGAGAGAGAGAGAGAGAGTGTGGCCACCGCTGTCGTGTTTAGATCTGGAGAGGACGAGACAGTGTGAAGAGAGCAACACTAGCAAGCAAGCGCGAAGGCTCCTGCCTATATAGTGGAGTACTAGTTTTATTTTGTTTACCGGCCGGAGCCGGCTTGACCTCGGCAATGGCTGTCGAGAAGTCTTCATGCACGTGCCCCGGAGGCACAGTTGTCGTCATTTCGATCTGAAGCACCGGATTATAACATATAACACGAAAAAATGCCACATGACAAGAAATTATAACCTCACTGCCCAAAGGAGACAAGATGAATCCCGACGGACAAACTAGACGAGGATCAAAGCTCAAATTAAAAATAAACTCATAGAAAAGGGGTCCGTCGATAGATGTCCTAATTAACATAGCCGGCTTGACCTAGATGGCAGCCAAGTAGTCTTCGTGCATGTGCCACCAATGACTAGCCCAACTCAGTTGTCGTTGTTTAACCCTCGCAGTGATCCGAAGCACATGACACCTAATTTTGCGAGATGACAAGAAACCTTTTTTTAGATTTCTCACCAGAACTACAGCACTGTACAACACAACCTGCACGATATGTAGACGATAGCCAATCCAGGCGTGTCTGCTGGAGTCTGGTCACATGCATGGACGAACTGATATTCCGTGTCTTGCAGGGATCGTCCAGGTACCAACGTATGTACTCCTACAACACTTATCTAGTAGTACTATCGCTCGCCACTCTCTTCTATTAACTCACCTGACTTGCGGGGCCGGGGAGTGTTCCTATGGTAAGTTCTCAATTGCGGTCCCACATGTGTGTGCAAACGCAATATGACACGTGTTCCATCCAGAGAGCGGCGTGCCAGACCGACCGACCGTCTGGGGTGCGACGCGAACACGACGGACGTGCTGTATACTCTGTACATGTGTAACGCCGTTTTCTTGAGGCTTTGCTCCATGGCGCAATCCATGGATACAAAATTAGTATATTATACTATTTAAAAGTCGAGGGCGGGGCTTTTCCGGCACGGTAGGCGGGGCAGTTCCGGCTAGTCGGTTCGACAGCGACGCAATAAGATGAGGGAGTAGGCTACTGCAAACGTAGGCCTGTGTGATTTGACAGTGAGTTACTGCTAGACAGGTGGGGCCCTGTGATTTGACTTGCCATTATCATTTTAACTACGGCGCTACGACCGGCATGAGTCTCCCGATTCCTGACCACCTCCATACAAGTACCTCTCGCAATGCTCCACCATGTAGAGGCTGGCTCTTGCATGAGAGCCCACTCCTCCACTTTTTCCTTGCCTCTTTCCTCCACATATGCAAAAATGCCATGTAAAGCGGGCTTATAGCCCACTATTGTACTCCCTCCATTCCAAAATAGATGGCCCAACTTTGTACTAACTTAAAGTTAAGTTACTACAAAGTTGAGTCATCTATTTTGGAACGGATGGATTACTTACTTGCTCCTACAAGTGCTAAGCTTGCCACATAGGCATAAAGTCTGATGTGGCAAGTTAATTAAGAAGAGAGAGACTAGTTTGGTGACCCAAGGAAGAAACGGTGCTAAGCGCGTGTACCTAGGTGAAAAGACAATTTTGATTCTATAGTTAATTAAATGAAGCAAACTTAGCAACAAAAAACTAAGCACGTATGCATTGGGGACTTGATTTCTAAGCCATTTAATGCCCTTAGCACCTCATCTAAGCACCATTTCATTGAAAGAGGTCACTCCTTGGCAAATGCAATAAGTACTATGAAGAAAGAGATAGAGAGAAGTAAAAAAATACTCTTATAGCCAACCTTATAGTTAACCTTGTTGTAGTACGAGTGACTAAGTGATGACTATGTATGACATGCCAACATCAGATAGCCTAACGCACCGTGATAAATCTCCAAGGGCGCGACCACGCGAGCCAGGCGACGGTCGTGGTAGGCGGCGCGACCATGATACGGGCTACTTGCAGCCCTTGGATCTGAGATCGAATGGTTGCATGATAAGTTGCTAAAAATTTGCAGAATAACCCTCCAGGATAGGATATTCACCCATAGGTCTAGAATCACGCCATGCAACCGTTCGATCTCAGATCCAAGGGCTCTCAGAAGCACGTATCATGGGAGAATGGAAAGCTTCATATCACCTGTAATTTTCCCGATGCTTGACATGACATCGAAAGCCATTTAATTGGGCCCCCATAGCACTGCGCATGAATCCATTTATCCAGTAGGCAAGCCACTACCCTGCCGTTCGCACGCCCCACTCAACATTTTACAATCAAAAAACTACTGGCAATTCGCTCCTACTCGTCCCCGGACGTCCTTTAACATTATGGCAGTTCGCTCCTAGTCGTCCCGTGCTTTCACATTACGGAAATTCCACTAATCCTAACCCTCCTCCCAAATTCATAGCGTCCCAAATCTCCATGATCGATGGTGAATACAAGGTTAGAACCATCACCGGCGATGAGTTCGACGTCATCTACATCCGTTCTTCCGCGACGGTGAAAGGACGCCTTGCTCGCTTCAGTCGCATGTTCAAAAACTCAAATGATGAGTGGGTCGCTCGGCTAGATGTTGAGTACACCACAGTCCTGGGACAAGAAAAGGATCTAAAGGAGGAAGAGAAGAAGAAGCCCGCCGCGATCTAGGTTTGCGTGCATGACTTATGCTTGGTTTACCACATATGCCATGCCGACGTTGAGTGCGAGGAATTTAAGAACTTCCTCAAGGGCGGGCTAGTCAAATTCATTACTGTAGACTTTACAAATGACAAAAGAGTCCTGGGTTGGATAGGCCTCGTTGTAGGTAACCCCTTCGAACTCCAGAAGAATCGGCTGCTGCGCTCCCGTGGTCAGCCTTCAATGCTGACCCTGGCAGGAGCCATGGTTCATCCTTCGTACGGTAAACTAGAGAAACCTTCGTACACGTTTCATCATCATGCATGGCAGTGGAATGTACTAGATATAGACCACATCCACTATGCTGCAATGGATAGCTACCTTTGTTTCAATATCTACAAGGGTTGGATGAAGAGCAAGAGCCAAGTGTGCGGTTCAAGCAAAGAAGTATCAGCCAAGAGGAAGAGGGACAAGGACGAAGTCGAGGACATGGACGAGGACTCCGAGTAAGGTGGAAGTGTTGTTGATCATGGTGGTTCTAATGCAGTGTCTACCGGATTAGTTGCATAGTTTAATTTCAGGTGTGCTTAGTTTAATTTGAGGGGTGTGTTGTGCTGAGCCCCCAGCAGAACTATGTTATGTTTCTTCTCGTTATATTTCGTACATTTCATCTTTTAGTTGATATAGTACTACCGCTCATTTCTTCACATTATATACATACAATATATATGGCCAACATCATATAGCCAGCAGTTTAGTTGTCAAAGAATTTCAGGGTGCTTAGTTTTGTCAAAGAATTCCCGGGTGCTTAGTTTTATTTGAGGGGTGTGTTGTGCCGGACACCATTAACTTATCATTGTGAGAATCGGCTTATTTTTTTCATGTAACATGGTCAACGGGTTTGACGTGAAAATAACAATGTCTAATGGCATTTCTGAGCAAACATCTAACTTAACGATGGCATTTTTTAGATATCTAATTGCATTTTGAGCAGGCATCTCACGGATCGATGGCATTTTTTGAGTAGTTGTAACTTCTAATGGCAAAACTGAGTAGTGATACACAACTAGTGGCATAAATAATAAGAACCCAAGAATTACATAGGTATGCTAATTTCTTTATTTCTTTATACCTTTGTTTGCGAAACAATATACGCTGCCTCACCCCAGATTTTCTTTACAGAGGCAACATATAACTATATGAGTGCCCTGTTAAATTTTGGAATTATTCCAGGTTCGTTTGGCCTTTTTTATACATTAATTGAGTTTCTGGTCATCTAATGTGCATAATTCAAATTTGAACTACAAGCACATGCTCCCATGCACCAAAGTTTATTGAAAAATCACATGTGTGTCCTCGGGTGAATTTCTAGGTCCCATGCAAGAAATGGGAATGAAATTCAAACATCTGGGCATCGTGGCTCGGCCGAGAACATTGAGAAGCTTGGTTTTAAAATTCTTGTAAATCCAAAACATGCCTGAAAATCATGAAACTTCGCATGGTGTCATGTCATGGTACTACCATGCTGTGGTAAAAAAATTTGCAGAATAGGAATAAGTTTTGGTATAAGTTTCTTGCAAACCGGAGCTTCTCTCAAGAAGTCTCGTGGTTCTGAGAGGGAACGTGTCAACTTTGTGTGCATAATTCAAATTTTAAATACAAGCACATGCTCCAGTGCACCAAAGCTGGTTGAAAAATCACATGTGTGTCCTCAGGTAAATTTCTAGGTCCCATGCCAGAAATGGGAATGAAATTCAAACATCTGGGCGTCATGGATCGGCTGGAAACATTGAAAAACTTGGTTTTTTAATTCCTTTAAATACGAAACACGCATGAAAATCATGAAACTTGGCTTGGTGTCATGACATAGCACCAACATGCTGTGGTAATTTTGCTGTCCGATTTGCGAAGGCGCACACATTAACAATCAACAAAGTAATTTTGGAACACGTGTTGTCACGTTACAATCGGAAACACAAGTATTATTGAAACCGTGGGTGTTCTATTTACCATTTACGTGCCGCCACGCATCCCCTTTTTTTATTAGCTAGGAGGCGCCGTGCAGGGTAGCTATTTGAGTACGGGAGGCGTGCGATCAGACCCCTGCGCGTGCTTATTGGGAGGAGAGCCCTTTGACCTCCATCCACCGTCCACCTCTCTCCCAAGGTCTCTATTAATGGCGCCCGAGCCTCTGTTTAATGGTGTGGCAGTGTCTCACTCGACTGAGATTTAAGAGAGAAAAGAAAATCTGAAAAGAAAATTTTGCACGGATCTTGATGTAAGATCCGACGAACCTATATAGCATCTTCTGCGACTTATAGCAAGACTGATGAATATATATAAGGACGACGAGAGTGGATAATAATTGTCTTACATAATTAGGAGGATAATTAAAAAAGCTACATGCGGCTACGCCCGAAATACACAAGGGCAAAAGAAGAAGGAAGATGCATACAACGATCCGACTCGCTGATCTCTACTTTCTTTATGCGCTGCATGTCGCGGATACTAGTTCTCGCGGCGGGTGATGATCTCTTTCATCAGTTTCATGTCCTTAATATGCTGCTTGGCAGCATCTATGGATTCCTCCACCAGCCTGTTGCGCTCGATGTGGAGCATGGCATTCTCGTCCATATGTTTCTCGATGATGACGTCCGTCCTCTGCAACAAGGCAGCGGTCTCCTCCTCCTGCTTCGCCCTTCCGCCGATCTTCTCCCTCAGCAGGTCGCGCTCGCCCCGGAGCTTCGCATTGCCCTCCCCTAATTACTAGATGACGCCGGTAGCCTCGTCCTGCAACCTCGCCCAGCCGGAGATCTGATCCATCTGGCTATGGACCATCGCATGCATGCACCTGTAAGAGTCCTCGCCTGCCCGTGAGAAAATTTCCCAGGCCGCCGTGGCGCGGCGGGACATCTCTGCTGCTTCCGCGGCGTGGTCGGACCAGTTTGCTACATCGACGGTGCGGCGGGACCTCCGTGCTGCTTCGGCGGTGCGGTGGGACCTCTGTGCTGCTACTGCTGCGCGGCTGGACATGTCGGCTGCTTTCGCGGCGAGGCGGGACATCTCTCGTGCTTCCTCTTCCATGCTCACCTCTCCCTGGTGGAAATCTCTCGACCCAGAACTCACGCTGGCCATGGCTTGATTGACTTGATTGTTTTTTGTGGATGGGGAGTTGAGGAGGAATGTGCAGTCATCTTAGCATAGTAGTATTTATAACTGAGTACTACTAATACGCTCCTAAGTGGGAAACCGTTTAGGTTGTGATCGGTGTGAACAGGTTTGCAATTAAATATAGCGTGGTAGTAGTAGTAATTTGGAATGTGACGAGACGTGCTCAAAATTTATTGACGGTTCTAGTTTCAAAGTGCGGCACTATTCTCGAATGGACTAACATCGGCACGTTTTCTCGGCCGTGGTGTAGCATATGCCATGGTACTAGTTCTTTTTCTACTACTATGTGCGTGCACAAACTGGCACCGTGGGATACATATCTTACGCTTGGCGTTCGACGGGAATAGCCTCGTGGCGAGCTATAGACTAGTCTTTTTTCAGACGCATTGCACATATCTCTCGGGACTTCTCGCACGCACCATCACTGCTCCCTATGTCGATGCCACCCACATACACTTGTACTCTGAGAAGAGGTGCACGCACGCACTCGTCCTCTCTCACACACGCATCTGTAGCTATGAATTGTAGTGTTCTCAACCATCCGATTGGCTCTATCATAGGTTTCACGTTGCTCCTTGGCCTTGAGATTGAGAAGTTTAAAACGCGGAGGCTAAGATGGAGGCGCGAGGTTTTGGTTAATGTGCGGGCCGCACACGGCACCAACACGACACGAGCTTCGTCTGCCTGGTGCGCATGCAGTCGGGTGAGTTTTCCAAGTATAGACACAACCAGGCCCTCGTTGGTATCCGCGCCTCGACTTTGGCTGGTCATAGTGGAGAGTAACATAGACTAGTTACTAGTCTATGTTACTAGTACCTTCATAGTGGGTAGTGTCATATAGTATATGCATAATTTGGCAACGAGCGCTCTCTATATGTACCACCTTTTTTCTTTAATTTCATCTTGTTAGTTTTGCTCCATGGCGCAATCCATCGATACTACTATACAAATGCATACATTTTTTAAAAGGCTAGAGGGCGGGGCAGTCTAGCTTGGTCCTTTTCACGAGAGGCGAAGGCCTTTGTGATTTGACGGCTCATTACTGCTGGAAGGTGGGGCCTTGTGATTTGACTGCTCGTATAAATGTGCCGACGACCTGAGGAGGAGCAAAGAACCGTGTGGTATACTCAAGTTTTCCACTGGAGTAGTACTACGACGGAGGAGCACGAAACACGGTAGCCCAGTGCCATATGGCGATAAAAAATGATCTAATTTGCTAGTCAACTCATTGTTAGCATTGTTCTATTCATGCCTCGCAGAGAACGTGACACGTGCGGCGAAACACCCGAAGCAAAAGAAGAAACACATGAGCAAAAGAAGGAAGATTATCACCCCAAATGATCTAATTCGCCGCGGAGTCGTAACTGCTTCTTCATCGCCTCCACGACCTCCATCTCCTTGCGCGTCTCCTCCGCCATCTTCTTCATTCTGTCCATGATGCGGGATTTATCGACGCGAGCCTTCATCATCTGTTCCACGGCCGCATTACGTACCTTGACAGCAGTCGGGTGCTCGATACGGAGCTTCGCCAACTCCTCCTTCTGTTCCATGACGAGGGCCTGCAGCATTTTCATCGAGGAACTACTACTCTCATGCAGCTTCTTCCAGCCGGCGTTCTTCTCCTTCAGCAGGTCGAGCTCGTGGCAGAGCTTCGCCTTGTCCTCCTGAAGTTGCAGGATTTCGCCGGTCGCCTTCTTCTACGAGGTAATGCTCTTCTTCAGCAGCATCACCAAGCCGGCGGTCAACTCCCCCTGCTTATTGAGCTCAGCGGGCATGTTGTCGAGGCTCTCCTTCAGCAGCTCCACCAAGCCGTGGATGAACTCCTTCTGCTTATTGAGGTGCTTATTGAGCTGATCGGGCATGCCGTCGAGGGATAACGACTCCAGCGCCGCCAGCTCGGCATGTTCGCCTCCACGGCTAGGGCACTCCTGGGAGCCACCGACAGCCCGTGAGAGATCTTTCGAGGTCTCTGCGTGGTGGCGAGCCCTCTCATTTTTTCCGTAGCCTTGGTTGTCGCTCCCTTGTTACGACTAGTTCTCGACCTAGAGATCTACGCAGCGGACATGGCAAGGACGGACGAAGAAGAAGAACTTATGAGGAGGAAAGGTAGAATAATTTTCGGTTAAATAGTTCCCCTTTTTATAACCGAAGTACTAGCACTAGTACTAATACCTGCATACTGTGAACACGTTTAGGTTTGGTACGTACTAGTAGGTGTGAGCAGGCTTGCACTTAATTGTAGCACTAGTACTTTCGAATGTGATGGGAACTAGGTAAATATAAATTGATGGGTTTTGGTTTCGAGGCCTGAAACGGCTCCCAATGAGTTTAGTGGAACATAAATTTCAAGTAGACTACACTGCTCAAATGTGTAAATATTATGTTACTGTCAAAAATTGGCACAAAATACGAAGGAGACCAATGGAAGTACTACTAGCAACCCATGATTTAACTACTCGCATGCGCGCAGCGGAGTAGTAATGTCTTTCTTCCGCCCTCACGCCCACTCAATTTGCATGCGCTATATTAATTGACCATCAATGAAGTGAAGGAATTTACATGCGTCAAATTATCACATGGGCTGGATCTTGGTACAAAATTAAATCCGCCGTGTACCAGCGTGCAGCGCATGAGGAATGAGTGCGTGCGGCACGCTGCGTGCACATCTTCGCCGTGCATGTACCGCCAAGTGTGGCTCGTGGAGGACGAGTACATTCTTCCGAACCAGCAGCACGTCATTGTGATCAATCCACACAAGGATGTCGCGATAACGCCTCCACATGTGCCATGTGGCTTCATGAACTGTAAGAGAGACACCGTAGTAGCGTGCCATTGTGTTTTGCACATCATCAAGTATTAGTAAGGTACACGTGCATTGCACGCGTCAGATTTTGCAACCAAATTATGAATAAATACCACACTATAGCATGTAAGCTCTGAGTCATATATGCCTGATGTAGACCTTCATTTAATTCTTATAGTTCATCCCATTCAAAATCAATTAGTTTTTATAAAAAAACCTAGGGCCTCTTTGATTCGTAGGATTTCCAAAACGCGGGAATAGGAAAAACATGGGATTAGAGTGGAATGTCATCTTGAATCCTACAGGATTGTACGAGTGTTTGATTGTGCATAGAAAAATGCAGAATTCTTTCAAAGAGATTTGAGTGGATGGGATGTTTCCTATGAAATCTAGTGCAAATGAATCATATTGAAAAATTCCTATGGTTTACAATCCTACGAATCAAATAACCAAGATAGGAAAAATTCCTAAGGATTAGAATCCTCCAAAATTCCTTTGAGAATCTTTTGAATCAAAGAAGCCCTTAATCTATTTTATTATTCATGGAATTGTGCGTTGTAAAGCATAAAGTAAAAAACAAATAATGGCAATTCAACTAGAAAAAAAGTTTGGGCAGTTATGATACGGAAGATTCTAGAACAAAGGAGAACCACTGTTGTCTTGAGATTTGTGCATTATGCTTAAGTTCAACCATGGACTATGCTAGATTGTACATGTGGCAAAATCCGGTGGGGGCTAGAAGATGGTGCGAGGGGCCGAGTGGAGGGAGACTATGAAGGAGTGCACAACTGCGAGATCGATATTTAGAGAGAGGGGCCGAGAACATGCACTATTGCGCGCAGGGGCGGAGCCATGAAAAATGTCCCATGAGCTAGGGGGGCCAAGCATTGCTAATCCTTTACGAGGAGGGCCAATTCATCAACTTAAACCATTGTTACCAGCAATTGTCTAATGATCACATTCATATTAGCCTCGATATATAGTGATGTTAGGGGGGGGGCAGGGCCCTTGCTGCCCCCTGTCTTCACCATTATGCGCGTGTCTGAGAGATGAAGCAAAAGGCATGGATGATGAGAGGGGGGCGTTGGATATATAATTAATGTGGGTGTATTAGCTATATATGTAATCCTATAAAGAGAGGTATAGATTGATCGATGTGGACGTGGGAAAGAGGGTGAGACCCCACTAGATATATAGATTGATCAGTTTATGTGGAAAACTATGAAAGACCTAGCTATACACACACACACACACATAGAGGAACATCAATCGTTGCGCATGCACGTGAGAGATAAAGAATGCCCGATATGATGGAGAGGGGGATGTGTGTGTGTGCGCGCCTTCATGGGAGACCGACCTGAAGAAAAAGATTGCATGTGTGCGATGGATAATGCCGACTGGTAGTGTGTGTGCATGCATGCACGAGAGAAAGTTAGTGGTACAATTATAAAGAGAAGACCAATGTGTGGGTGTAAAAGACTAGGTGAGGTCATAATCAATGTAAAGTTGAATTCAAATATTTGAATAAGAGATCATGATGTTTGAAACCCATGCATGCATGAATATAACGGAGATATGCGTGGTGTGGTTTGGAAACGAGCATGTTGTAATGTATACACATTGAACAAGGTCAGACTGGTTTGAATTTGAGATACCGATGGCAGCCATTGTTTGGCCACATTGCATCCGTGCATGGACACACTATTCTAGTTGGAGATGATGGGTGGCTTTCGGATCACATATCTATATCTTGTGTATAGTGTGCGGATAACTTTAACTTTGAAAGATGGTCGTTGGATGAGGCCAATCCGATGGTGTAGAGCTGGCAAATTTGAGCACTACTGGCCGTTGGATATCATCTAGATTCCACCAGATTTTGCCACATGTACAATCTAGAAGACTCTATGGTTGAACTTAAGCATAATGCACAAACCTCAAAACACAATCACTTCTTCTTTGTTCTAGAATCTTCCGTATCAGAATTGCCCAAATGTTTTTCTACATGATTTGTTTTTACTTTATGCCTTACAATGCACAATTCCATGAATCTTAAAATAGATTAGCTTTCTTATAAAAACTAGATGATTTTGAATGAAATGAACTATAAGAATTAAACGAACATCTACATCATGCATATATGACTCAAAGCTTACATGCTATAATGTGGTATTTATTCATAATTTGGTTGCCAAATCTCATGTGTGCAATGCACGTGTACCTTACTAGTCTAAATGGTGTCTGTGTGTGTGTTGTGCGTGTTAAACACATTGTACGTAGTATATCATACTAGTCTAAATTGTCTTTTTTTTGGGGTACACATTAAGCTTGTTCTCCCAAAATTTCAAGTCGCGCCTTGTTATGCCGAAATTTCAAGCTAGTGTCTCTGTCTATCGTGCTGTGAAACTCCCGCCTCTTCAACCCGCACCTTGTTACCCCAAAATATTTAAGATAAATCTTTGTCTCGTTGTGCTCCAACAACTGCCTCCATCTCAACCCGCGCCTTGCTATTCCAAAATTACAATGCGCGTGAAAACTCCCATGTCACAGCCTTAGAGCTTGCTTGTAACTAGTAGCATTGCATCCATGCATCATGTTTAATTTCCATGAAATTTGAAATGGGGATGATCAAGCCCTAGCACTAAAGCAATTCAAATAGGTTCAAATTCATTTTTTTTTTCAAAAACCCAAATTGGTTTGCAAAAATATTCATGATTAATGGAAAAGGGTGAAAACCATATCCAGAGATGATGGATATTTTTCCAAGACATTTTTGGATATTTGAATAAACCATATTGTATTTGAATTGGTGCATTTAAAAAAAAACTATTAATATTTTTAAATGCTCCAACAATTCTGAAAATTAGTTAAGGGCCTCTGTAATACTTCAGTTAATGCCCACAATTATTTTCAGGATTTATTTAAATGGTTTAGTATTTTACTAAACTAAAACAAAACAGATATGAGAATAATAGAAAACAGGATTTAAAAGCAAATAAGAGAGAGAGAATAACTTACCGGCAGCCCACCTACGGCGTCCGAACCGGCCCAGCTTTCCCCCCCTCGCTGGCCCAGTTGGCCCAGCCCACCACCACCTCGCCAGTCGTCGCCTACCTCTGCCAGTAGGCAGAGGAGGGACACGACGCACGCCCCCGAGCACGCCACGCCTCCTCCTGCGCCTTTGCCTCACCGAGACGCCTGCGTTCTCCTCGGAGCCGCCCGACCCCTGGACCCCTCCTCACTCCTGGATCCCATTCCTCCTCTGCTTCCCCTCACAGACCACCAAAGCGGCCCCGTCGCCACTGTCGCTGTTCGCGCGCCACCGCCTCCCCTTGCTTCCCCGACCAGTCCAAGAGCTCCGCCTCGCCCCCCCTCTTCTTCCTCACTCAGACAAAAGGCGCCGGACGCCCTGGTTGCCGCTAGCTCCGCCGTTCCCCTCCTCGGCCACCGAGGATCGCCGCCGTCGATTCGCCGCCATTCGTGCCTCCCCGAGCTCGCCGATGCCATCGCTGCACCCGCCGTGAGCTCCTCTGTCGTTTCCCCCTCTTCTCCGACTTGTTTTCCTCCTCTAGCCACCGTTCCCACATGCCGAAGCTTCGCCGCCGCCGTGCCTCGTCGCCCGGCGTGGCTAGAGCCTCAATGGCTCGAAGCCAACCCCACCTCTGTGCTCAGCGCAGCACCAGGAGCCCGCAGCACCCCTCCGCACCTCCTGCCGTGCCTCCTAGGGACGTGCCCGAACTCGCCCGAGCTCCGGCCGCCGCCAAACACGTCGCCGACGTCGATCCCGGCCACCCCGACTCCGGCTAACCCCACCAATAGCTTCGGCTCCTCCCCAGCTCCTCCTAGATGCCCTCCGCGGGCCATTTGGTCGTCAGAGTGGCAAAAACCACTCTCGCCGCCGCGTCGGGCTCGCCGGCGGCTAAACGCCGGCAGCCAACGCGGAATTTGACCACGGGTGGGCCCTGGTTGACTCTCTTGAGTCAATGACAGGTGGGGCCCAGCCCTGTTAGATAAATAGGTTTAGTTTTAATTAAAATTTAGTTAAGCTAAATACTCTGACACGTGGGACCCACTGCCAGTTTGACCTGGACCGCCCCGGTTGACCTGATGACGTCACACCGACGTGGTGCTGACGCCATAATCATTTTCTGGATTTAATTTAATTCAGGGAATTTCAGAAAATACTCTAAACTTCAATAAATCATAGAAATTCAACCGTAACTCGGATTGAAATAATTTATATATGAAAAATGATCAGAAAAATATGAAGAATCTGTTTATGCCATGATCATGCATGTTTGAACAAGTTAACCTCACTGAATAGGATGAATCATGATTAGGGTAATTTATGAACTAGCATTTGGAGTTGGAGTTCAACCTTGTTTGAATTCCACTTCAACTAACTTGGATTATTATTGCATTAGGTGAATTCAGTACCTTAATATGACATGTCATTCATGTGAATGTGCATTGCATTGATTGTGTTCTCTCTTGTTTGCGGTAATTGTCCCTCTCGGTGAGCGACGTCCGACGATTGTTCAATGACACCGATGAAGAACTATATTATCTTGAAGTGCGTGCAAGCAAAACCCCTTGTTCATTCCGATACAATCCCACTCTCTCGCTCCTGCTCTATTTTCTGCATTAGGACAACAACGACTCATGTGTTACTTGCTGCGGTAGCTGAACCCTTGATCCTTTGCATGACTGTCATTCCACAAGAATTAGATGAAACCCACTAGCATGAGTAGGAATTGTTTGAGCCATGTTGTGCCTACTCATTTATGCTTGTTGTCATGCCTGCTCTTGCTTAGAGTTGAGTCGGGTCCGATTCATCGGGAATGAATTGGAATTGTTATGAGCATGTCCTATTGTGTGTGAGCTAAGTGTGTGAACACGATTTGGTAAAGGTAGCGGTGAGAGGCCATGTAGGAGTACATGGTGGGTTGTCTCATTGAAACCGTCCTCGGAACTGAGTTCGTGTTTGTGATCCATGAAACAGTTACTACCACGCATTGGGATCCTTAATTGACCCTCTCGGCTTCTTAACCACCCTTGTCCTCGGTCAGGGAGTTGCAAGTAGTTTACGGTGTTTGTAGCATGTTGGGGCCGCAAGGAAGGCTGACCTTAGGGGTGGGTTGTGTTGCGGTAGGCACCGTGGCCCGTGTACCGAAAGTGCCCGTTTGGTATCTCGGGAACCCTGCACACATCGTTCGGGCTGTATGGGAAACCTCGGCGGACTCCTGCGGATGGAACCCGAATAGGCGATAAACCTGGACTAGGGACTTGAGTGTTTAGGTAGGCCGTGGCCGACACCCACGTTGGGCTTCCGCTTGAAGGTTGCCGAGTACATGTCGTGTAAACGGCGGTAAGTGGTGAGCGTGTGTGAAGAAGTACACCTGCAGGGTTAATATGATCTATTGAATAGCCGTGTCCGCGGAAAAGGACTTGGGTTGCCTATATCAGTTCATAGACAAGTGAAAGTGGATACTCTAAAATGCGCAAGATAAGCGTGAGTGCTATGGATGGCGTTCTCGTAGGGAGGCGGAGCGGGTCCATAGTGGTGTATTGATATGGTGAATATGTGGACTCGTGCGCCACCTCAAAGAGTTACTTACGGACGTAGTTTAGGATAGCCACCGAGTCAAAGCTGGCTTGCTGGTCAAACTCCACCACCCCTTTTGATAATGATGCATATGTAGTTAGATCTGATGTAAGTCTTGCTGAGTACAATTGTACTCACGTTTGCTTATTTTATGTTTTGCGAGAGCGTCGGTCTCGCTAGTAGTTCCGCTTGGACTTGACGTTTAGCTTGTTACCTCAGCTACGATCTTGTGCCCTCGGCAGAGATCGGTAGATAGTCGGGCTTCTCGGCCTTTTTCATTTATAGTTATGCGTACTCTGACATGTTTAGCTTCCGCTTGTGCTTTGACTTGTATGCTCGAGTGTTGGGTCATGAGACCCATGTTTGTAATATCTCGCTCCTCGGAGCCTAATGAATAAATATTTGAGTCGTAGAGTTATGTTGTGATGCCATGTTGTATCTACACATATTGAGCATATGTGTGTATGTTTGAAATGCTTGGTATGTGTGGGATCCGACAAACTAGTTGTTTATCCTTGGCAGCCTCTCATATGGGGAAATGTAGTCTCGTGCTTACGGCGATAGTAGTCCGCTTCTGCCGGTTCACGGAGTCTCGCTAGCCCAAGACTCTTGCTTGGACACTTGATCTGGCGGCATGTGTTTCACTTCGTTCCTATGTACATCTTCGGGAAATGTCACGCGGTGTTATTCGAGTCTGCCTAGCCTGCTACAGCCGGGATCCGAGTCCTGTTAGCCAGTGCTACAGCCCGAATATATCGTTGATGACCGACATGCTCGATGTGATTCATGTATGCCTGTCCCCATAGGTTAGCGCCGCTTTGGGTTCACGACTAGCCATGTCGGCCCGGTTCTTTGTCATATGGATGCTAGCGACACTATCATATCGTGAGCCAAAAGCGCATAAACGGTCCCGGCCATGGTAAGGCGACACCGTGGGAATACCGTCGTGAGGCCACAAAGTGATATGATGTGTTACATGCTAGATCGGTGTGACTTAGGATCGGGTCTGACAGCGTTGGTATCGAGCCGATCATCAGAGGATTACCAAGCCAAACTGGTCGAAGTTGTGTCTAGAAATGCTTTAGTTATGTAAGGGAATTGATTGTGGGAGGAGCGTAAGGCTCTTTTTACTCCTTATACCTCATGGCCTTCGATCCGAGTCATCCTCTTCTCTTCTACGGGTTAAGAACTAGGCTTCTCATCTATCTATCAGGATGACGTGTTACTAATCCATAGACTTATAAGATTGTGGGTTTAATCCCCAGTTCAGTTCCTACTATTTCTGTATGATAACTGTTGATCTCAGAATCTTGTTATGATGTTGTTGAGTGGTTATGCCACCATTTTTGCAGGATGTCTCAAATCTTTTGAGCATTTACAGCCGTTATGCTGTCGAGTCATCCTGTGTCTCTAAATAGTCGATGCATTTGCAAATCCTTTCTTTCTGTTCCGATGTCCTTTTGGTCGAATAAGCACACTAACCGGTGCGTTGAGGTAATTTATTGCCTTGACACATATGTTGGAACTATTATTATGACCCTAGATGTTTAGGAAGTCACCTAGCAATTTAGCAATGCTTTTGTATCCCAGTGTGATGATTCGGCCATCATTTTGAAAGCATCCCGTGATGCCATTTAGTAGTAGGTATTCTACTCGGGTTTCGAATCCGAGATTCACCCTACTTCATGTTGTTAGTATTTGCTAGTGCCCTTAGGATATTAGTAACCTTTGCGATAGTCCTCGAGGTCCGTGGTATTTCCTTCTTCCAAATACTACGAACCGCTTATGGCGAAGTTCCTTGTTAAATCAAAACATCACAATAAGAGTGCTCTTGAGGAGTTCTCCATTCATAATTGTGAATCTGCCAATTCTACCTCTCGCATGGGTTATCCGGAAGAAATGTTGAGCTTCGTTCGACATACTAATCTGTGCATCCACAACTCAGAAAATTATATGTTCCTTTAAGTTGCTCTCTTTAGTTGTATCCGACCATCCTCTATCAATTGATAATCAAGGGTATGCGTGCATTGTTTATCGATGCCTATTATCCTTGTGGTCCGGCAAGCCATTCTATTCCGAATAACTAGGAGAAACAAACTCCAAGACCTCATCCATATCCAGGATTGGGTCAAAGTAGTTGTATTCCAGATCAAATGCCAATCCAGCTTTTGATTCTGTTCTATCCTCAAGTATTACCCACTTTATGTCAAGAATTTCATGAGAATTGCACCTTCTTTTATGAACTCTTGACGCAGTGATACTTCTCGCTATCATTATTCATTCCTCGGTCCGTGTTGATACAACCGAATGCCGACAAGTGAAGTGTGATGTGTGAAATCAATACTCCGAGCAACTTGTTGCTTGGTAGCTAATGGACAATATCCTCCTTCTTAGCGTGTTGATTATTGAATCATCATCCTAAGATTGATCGTGCTACCTAGTCCTTAGTTACGGTGCACTCTTGATCTATGAGTTAGGATCCTGTCAAGTCCTCACTCGTTCAATCATATCGCCTTGCCCTGAAAAGCAAGAATTTTCTCGAGCTTAGTAATATATCGGTGGTTCATGACTTTCCAAATATCTTCTTGGAAGTGTTATCAGGTTGTCACCGACCGCTATGTTGAGTTCGTGATCATATTGGTTTCTTCTAAACCACCCATTCTCCAAGAATCTGTGTTGGGTATCCACGAGCTAGTTGGTTAAGCTAGACAACAACCTGGAGAGTTGGAAGATAAAAGCCTGTCCAACTTAGTTCGTTCCAAAGGGATATTCTTGTGTAGTATGTGTTGAAGAAAGATGATATCTTCATCAATTGGTCCCTGTGATCAGTTGCTGGACCTATTGTATTATCAATTCGTTGACTTGAGTATGGGCCATTGTCAAGTCAAATCAGTACCAACGGTGCTCGTAATGTTGTCTTACTCGTGGTTGATCCCTCGAGCATACACCATTATACCTTTTGGTCCGACCAATGCTATCACCGTGTTCACATGATGGTGGAAGTCGATGATATGGAAATTCCGATGAGCTATTGTTGAGCCCATCGGCAGATTTTGTCTCCCCATGAGTCATGTTGAACATCAACCTAGTGTTGGAAACTTGTGTAAGCATTTCTTCGTGTGCCTTTCATGAAGCCTATGTTTGGATGTAAGTAGCGACTTCCTCTAATTCATGTGCATCTGATGCAAGTTGCCGCCGTGAATTTCAGAAAGGTTTGTTTTGCCTCCTCTGGAATCATCCCAATTCAGTCATGCATACGTGCGAGGTATTCTGTGGTTCGGAGACTTGCAACCTTCGCTCTACATGTGTCCCTAGCACACCAAGCCACTGATTGATTGTTCAAGGAGAAGAAGTTCCTTCTTAAGAGCATGCCTTATGCAAGGACTTCAATATCCTCGATTATGGTTCCCCACCTGAACTTGGTAGTGTTTATCATAAGACTACTACGTGGCCATGTTTGTGCAGGACAACGTGTTCACTGTTTGTAGCGAACCCGCTCATGTTTTGGAGCTTGCTACCTTAGTTCACTCCCCGAGAATCTCGCAAAGTCATCTCGTCGGTTTTGGTTGCAACCTTTCCTTTTCAGACATGCTGAGTCTGAAGTATCCCATCACCAATCGGATCTGAATCTCAGGCAGATATGATGGTTGGAACGTTCGGACAATTGCATTTCGTTCCCAGTTTGTACCGTCCTCGTGCCATTCCACTATGGGCTGCCTTCTTAGTAATTCTTGTCCAGGTTCATCTTCAAAAGTGGACTTACCATGGGTCCCCTCCACCTCCGACGATAAGCAAAAATCATCCATTGCGTTGTCTTCAACAAGGTAGTCCACATCATCCATTCTAGTCCGGGTGTACCATTTCTTTGCATTCCACCAAATGATCGCTTGTGATTGCCCTAGGCTGGTATAAAGAGTTCAAATGATCTATGGATCAAAAGTAATTCTTTTTGCCACTTAAGGGAATAGTTCTTTGCGTCACGTTTCTCAAGGTGCCCCGTTATTGGATCATGGCAATTATTTCCTCGCCACCTTGACACCATCCACCATCATTCTAAGCGTGGAATTGTTGCCACCAATCAAACCCCGTTGTTGTTCTTCCATCCCTGTCGATGTATTTTGTGTCTCAACTCAATATGTGTCACCGTCTCAGTCCGTGAGTCGATCATGTCTATTTGATCTTCGTGAAGATCGAATCATGTAGGGTTTTACCCTTCTTTCTGTTGTTGTGTCGAGTGAAGACCTCGAAAGCAAGGACGTCAAGACCAATATGATGGAATGAATCAACATTTTCGAGAAGGGCAAATGGATCATGAAGATTGTGATAGTTTGTGACTCCCCATTTCCTCTTACCTCACGTCTTGAATCTCGGGGCGAGATTCTTGTTTAGTGGGGGTGAGTTGTCACAGCCTTAGAGCTTGCTTGTAACTAGTAGCATTGCATCCATGCATCATGTTTAATTTCCATGAAATTTGAAATGGGGATGATCAAGCCCTAGCACTAAAGCAATTCAAATAGGTTCAAATTCAAAAAAAATATTTTCAAAAACCCAAATTGGTTTGCAAAAATATTCATGATTAATGGAAAAGGGTGAAAACCATATCCAGAGATGATGGATATTTTCCAAGACATTTTGGATATTTGAATAAACCATATTGTATTTGAATTGGGGCATTTAAAAAACTATTAATATTTTAAATGCTCCAACAATTCTGAAAATTAGTTAAGGGCCTCTGTAATAATTCAGTTAATGCCCACAATTATTTTCAGGATTTATTTAAATGGTTTAGTATTTTACTAAACTAAAACAAAACAGATCTGTAATAATAGAAAACAGGATTTAAACAGAAATAAGAGAGAGAGAATAACTTACCTGGCAGCCCACCTACCTGGCGTCCGAACCGGCCCAGCTTTCCCCCCTCGCTGGCCCAGTTGGCCCAGCCCACCACCACCTCGCCAGTCGTCGCCTACCTCTGCTAGTAGGCAGAGGAGGGACACGGCGCACGCCCCTGAGCACGCCACGCCTCCTCCCTGCTCGCCTGCCTCACCGAGACGCCTCGAGCGTTCTCCTCGGCGCCGCCCGACCCCTGGACCCCTCCCTCACTCCTGGATCCCATTCCTCCTCTGCTTCCCTCTCGCAAGACCACCGAGCGGCCCGTCGCCACTGTCGCTGTTCGCCCTGCCACCGCCTCCCCTTGCTTCCCGACCAGTCCAAGAGCTCCGCCTCGCCCCCTCTTCTTCCTCACTCGAGACAAAAGGCGCCGGGACGCCTGGTTGCCGCTTAGCTCCGCCGTTCCCTCCTCGGCCACCGAGGATCGCCGCCGTCGATTCGCCGCCGTTCGTGCCTCCCGAGCTCGCCGATGCCATCGCTGCACCCGCCGTGAGCTCCTCTGTCGTTTCCCCTCTTCCCGACTTGTTTTCCTCCTCTAGCCACCATTCCCACCATGGCCGGCTTCGCCGCCGCCGTGCCTCGTCGCCCGGCGTGGCTAGAGCCTCAATGGCTCAAGCCAACCCCACCTCTGTGCTCAGCGCAGCACCAGGAGCCCGCAGCAACCCTCCGCACCTCCTGCCGTGCCTCCTAGCGGCGTGCCCGAACTCGCCCGAGCTCGGCCGCCGCCAAACACGTCGTTGGCGTCGATCCAGCCACCCGACTCGGCTAACCCCACCAATAGCCGGCTCCCCGGCTCCTCCTAGATGCCCTCCATGGCCATTTGGTCGCCGGAGTGGCAAAACCACTCTCGCCGCGCGTGGCGTCGCGCTGCTGGCTAAGCGCCGCAGCCAAAACGAATTTGACCACGGGTGGGCCTGGTTGACTCTCTGAGTCAATGACGTGTGGGCCCAGCCCGTTAGATAAATAGGTTTAGTTTTAATTAAAATTTAGTTAAGCTAAATACTCTGACACGTGGGACCCACTGCCAGTTTGACCTGGACCGCCCCAGTTGACCTGATGACGTCACACCGACGTGGTGCTGACGCCATAATCATTTTCTGGATTTAATTTAATTCAGGGAATTTCAGAAAATACTCTAAACTTCAATAAATCATAGAAATTCAACCGTAACTTGGATTGAAATAATTTATATATGAAAAATGATCAGAAAAATATGAAGAATCTGTTTATGCCATGATCATGCATGTTTGAACAAGTTAACCTCACTGAATAGGATGAATCATGATTAGGGTAATTTATGAACTAGCATTTGGAGTTGGAGTTCAACCTTGTTTGAATTCCACTTCAACTAACTTGGATTATTATTGCATTAGGTGAATTCAGTACCTTAATATGACATGTCATTCATGTGAATGTGCATTGCATTGATTGTGTTCTCTCTTGTTTGCGGTAATTGTCCCTCTCGGTGAGACGACGTTCCGACGATTGTTGATGACACCGATGAAGAACTATATTATCTTGAAGT
The DNA here is from genome assembly GCA_021605205.1 of Aegilops longissima. Classification (NCBI taxonomy): domain Eukaryota; kingdom Viridiplantae; phylum Streptophyta; class Magnoliopsida; order Poales; family Poaceae; genus Aegilops; species Aegilops longissima. The sequence goes on from CM038682.1 coordinate 357,893,424, forward strand.
GCCGTGCAAGCAAAACCCCTTGTTCATTCGATACAATCCCACTCTCTCTCCTGCTCTATTTTACTGCATTAGGACAACAACGACTCATGTGTTACTTGCTGCGGTAGCTGAACCCCTTGATCCTTTGCATGACTGTCATTCCACAAGAATTAGATGAAACCCACTAGCATGAGTAGGAATTGTTTGAGCCATGTTGTGCCTACTCATTTATGCTTGTTGTCATGCCTGCTCTTGCTTAGAGTTGAGTCGGTCGATTCATCGGGAATGAATTGGAATTGTTATGAGCATGTCCTATTGTGTGTGAGCTAAGTGTGTGAACACGATTTGGTAAAGGTAGCGGTGAGAGGCCATGTAGGAGTACATGGTGGGTTGTCTCATTGAAACCGTCCTCGGGAACTGAGTTCGTGTTTGTGATCCATGAAATAGTTACTACCACGCATTGGGATCCTTAATTGACCCTCTCGGCTTCTTAACCACCCTTGTCCTCGGTCCAGGGAGTTGCAAGTAGTTTACGGTGTTTGTAGCATCTTTGGGGCCGACGCATAGCGCTGACCTTAGGGGTGGGTTGTGTTGCGGTAGGCACCGTGGCCGGTGTACCGCAGTGCCCGTTTGGTATCTCGGGAACCCTGCACACATCGTTCGGGGCTGTATGGGAAACCTCGGCCGGACTCCCTGCGGATGGAACCCGAATAGGCGATAAACCTGGACTAGGGACTTGAGTGTTTAGGTAGGCCGTGGCCGACACCCACGTTGGGCTTCCGCTTGAAGGTTGCCGAGTACATGTCGTGTAAGCGGCGGTAAGTGGTGAGAGCGTGTGTGAAGAAGTACACCCCTGCAGGGTTAATATGATCTATTCGAATAGCCGTGTCCGCGGAAAAGGACTTTTGGGTTGCCTATATCAGTTCATAGACAAGTGAAAGTGGATACTCTAAAATGCGCAAGATAAGCGTGAGTGCTATGGATGGCGTTCTCGTAGGGAGACGGGAGCGGGTCCATAGTGGTGTATTGATATGGTGAATATGTGGACTCGTGTGCGCCACCTCAAAGAGTTACTTGCAGTCGTAGTTTAGGATAGCCACCGAGTCAAAGCTGGCTTGCTGCAGTCAAACTCCACCACCCCTTTTTGATAATGATGCATATGTAGTTAGATCTGATGTAAGTCTTGCTGAGTACAATTGTACTCACGTTTGCTTATTTTATGTTTTGCAGAGAGACGTCAGTCTCGCTAGTAGTTCCGCTTGGACTTCGACGTTTAGCTTGTTACCTCAGCTACGATCTTGTGCCCTCGGCAGGATCTGGTAGATAGTCAGGCTTCTCAGCCTTTTTCATTTATAGTTATCGTACCCGGACATGTTTAGCTTCGCTTGTGCTTTGACTTGTATGCTCGAGTGTTGGGTCATGAGACCCATGTTTGTAATATCTCGCTCCTCGGGCCTAATGAATAAATATTTGAGTCGTAGAGTTATGTTGTGATGCCATGTTGTATCTACACATATTGAGCATATTGTGTGTATGTTTGAAATGCTTGGTATGTGTGGGATCCGACAAACTAGTTGTTTATCCTTGGCAGCCTCTCATATGGGGAAATGTAGTCTCGTGATTACGGCGATAGTAGTCCTTCTGGCCGGTTCACGAGTCTGCTAGCCCAGCACTACTGCTTGGACACTTGACTGGCGGCATGTGTTTCGCCGTTCCTATGTCTGTCCCGGGAAATGTCACGCGGTGTTATTCGAGTCCTGCCTAGCTGCTACAGCCGGGATCCGAGTCCTGTTAGCCAGTGCTACAGCCCGAATATATCGTTGATGACCGACATGCTCGATGTGATTCATGTATGCCTGTCCCCATAGGTTAGCGCCGCTTTGGGTTCACGACTAGCCATGTCGGCCCGGGTTCTTTGTCATATGGATGCTAGCGACACTATCATATCGTGAGCCAAAAGCATAAGCGGTCCCGGCCATGGTAAGGCGACACCCGTGGGAATACCGTGCGTGAGGCCACAAAGTGATATGATGTGTTACATGCTAGATCGGTGTGACTTAGGATCGGGGTCCTGACATCCCACCTCCTGTGAAATCCCGAAACGCGAAATGCCCGTGATAACCCTGAACCGCCTCAAATCGGTGGGGTTACTTTTGTAACTTACCCCACATTTCGGACAAGTGCGTCCCTAAGCCATGGTTCCCCACCCCCATCCCATCCGCCCACCCATTCGTACACCGAGGCCAGGAAAACCCGCGAAGCCCCACAACCTCCTCCGTCCGCCACCCAGCCAGAGCCTCTTCCCCGACGACGTCGTCCACAGCAACACCTCGACGTCCCTCATCCACCATACCAGATGAGGATCCGTCGTCGATCTGGTTGTCCTGCCGGTTCAGCCACCCCGTCCTCCACCTCCAAGGAGCTGCCCAGACGTTCCCCTCGTCTTTTGCGCCACCTCCATTCCCACACCGCCATCTTCACCTACACCACCGGAAGAGCATCATCATCACCGTTTCCTCGGATGAAGCTGCAGCCTAATCGGCGCCACCAAAGAGGTTGTACACTAATCGCCGCATTTTCTTCTTGATTCGATCTCACGGTGCTGTCGGTGCTCGGTCCCGAGCCGACACGGCGCGGCTCCATCCACGGCGGCGTCGCCGGCTACTTCCTCCATGGCGTCGCTCCCTCGGCGGAGACGTCCACATCAGTAGGAGCCGCAGCTGCTTTAGCTCTCGCTCGTGCTGCTGCTCTGCTCTTGCTCTCGGTCCCCTGACTTTTCTTCTCTTGCTCTTGCTCTTGCTCTTGCTGCTGCTCTTTCTCTTGCTCTTGCTTGCGATGCTGCTCCGATTTAGCCACACTTCAGTCGACTGAATCGACTTTTGGGTCGATCGATTTTTAGGGGTGGGGGTCTGGCCGGGTTAAGGAAGAACCACCCGAAGCGGGGGGGCTCACGGAGAGGTACCACACTATCTGTCTTAGGGTTGAGGGTGGGGCGGTGGTCGCCCGGCGTTGGTGGGGCGGTGGCGTGGGGATCGCGGAGAAAAAGCTCCGCACGGGGGCTAGAGGATGGCGGGGTGGCGGCGGACCGGCGGTGGGAGTGTTTTCGAAGGGCGGGCGGCCTTCTTCGCCGTCATGGGTGGCGACAGACGCTGTTTGGCGGTGGTGGTGGCGGCTCGGGGTGGAGATTGAAGATGAACTGCAGGCCCTTGATTTCTTATCCAACGGCTGCAAAATCGGTGACGAGAGATGAAAAAAGTCGGTCGGTGACGTGTAGCCTCACCTCTAGTGCGTTCGGGCCGACGGTAAAATTCAGTTTTGACAACAAAATTCAGTTTCGACGGTTAAGTTTAGTTTTGTGATTAAATTCAGTTTCCTGCTTAAGTTTAGAGATGAGCAGCTGATGTATTTTACATCTAGCACTTTGTGGTTATGTATTTTACGTCATCTATTGGAGATGCTATTAGAATTCCACTCAGGTTAACGTTGTCTCTCTTGTCCTGCTTCAGCCTCGGCGTCGTACAACTCACCGGAGCTGCTCCAACGATGAAACCTCCATCACAGCGGAGCAGTACCTCGGGCTCCATCTCCAGACGCCTAAGATATTCTTCCCCTCCTCCGACAGCCAAGTCAGCCGGAGCATCCTCACCGGCCAACCCAATCACGCTGAGATCGACATGGCTTCGCCAAATAGGTTGTACACTTGTTGCATCTCTTTTTTACTCTACATGTTATATATATTGTCCACTGAGCACACGGAGTAACGGGAAATACGATTATTTTATCCTACTATATGACAAGCAGTGAGGTACCAGGCAACTTAGCTGTCACAGCCCTAGAGCACTTATTGTAAACAGCTATATTAGTTGCATTTGGCAGCATCATGCATCATGTCTAAATTGTGAAAGTTGAATTTAGGTTAGTTGAAACCCTCACAAATCACTTCAGAATTAATCAACATTAAAATCTTCTCAAATGAGCCCAAGAAAATGTTCCTATTATCCTATAAAAATATTGGCAAGAGGTAAAATTCAAACCAATATTTTTGGAGTCTCAGAAATATTTATTTTGGGCATTTGACTTAATCCAATAATTATTTGCATGGATTTATATTTATGATATATTAACTATATGTCCAATAATTCTGATAATTGTTGAGGGGCTTTGGAATAATCCATTTAGTCCTTGCAAAAATTAACAGAAGCAGAAAAGTTAGTTTGGTTCAAAAACCAAATTAAAACAAATGTCAGAAATAGAAAACAGAAAATATAGGAAAGAGAGAGAGAAAAGGAACCTGCCTGGGCCACTTACCTGGCGGCCCATCTGCTCTGGCCCAGCAAGCCGGCCCAGCCGACTAGCCACGCCAGTCGTCCTCCTCCTCGAGCCAGAACGACGGGAAATCCCAATTCGCCGCATTATGCGGCAAAGTGTCGACCTGCCGCACACCATCTATCGTTCGCGGGCCTGACGGATGCTTCCTACAGAGGAAATCCCCCAAAAAACGAAGAAAGCAAGGAATGGAACCTCATACATCCCACTCGTGGAGGTGGGTTGCTAGCCACTGCAGCTTAAGAACGCTAGTGTCATACTGTGCAAGAGGGCGTCTATTGTCTTTTTCTTTTTTTCGCGTTTTTAGTTTTAGTTTTTCTGTTTCTTTCTTTATTTTTTATAAAAATCTCAATTTAAAAAAAAGTTCAGTATATACAATACTTTATTTGGTTTTTAAAAATATGTTCAATTTTTTTTGTTCAGGTTTCAAAAAACATTTCATTCTTTTCAAAAAATGTACAAAATTTTGTTTGTGTTTCCAAAATTTGTTCGGAGTTTCAAATTTTGTCCATGATTTTCAAAAAATGTTCGCGTTTCCAAATTTGTTCATTTTTTCAATTTTTTGGGATTTCACATTTGTTCCCATTTTTCAAAAATCGTTCACTTTTTCAAAAAATTGTTCGCAGATTCAATAAATGGTCAGCTTTTCAACTTTTTGTTCAGAAATTTTCAAAAAAATGTTCCTGTTTTTAAAAGTGTGCACATATTCAAAAAATTTGTCTGGAGTTTCAAAATTTATTTGCGTTGTTTGAAATATGTTCAAACGTGGACACATTACTTACCTTAAAATTGTTCATAATTTCCAAGATTTGTTCGAATAAAATCAAAAAGTGTTGAGTTCTGGCACTGTTGTTATTCTTAGATATTAGCGCTGTAAATCGGACAATTGAAAACTTGGGATCATTAGCACGCATGGAAACTGAATAAAGCAGTGCATAGCTTTTTCAATTTTTTTGTTCACATATTCAGAAAATGTTCCTGTATCCGTTTTTCTTCTTCAAGAATTCAAGAAATGTTGATACTTTTTCAAAATATGCATTAAAAAACGTTCACCCCAGTAACTAATTCAGATTCGCTATAATAGCTAATTTGCTACAAAGATCTTGGTTCGATTCGCTCTGAGGATACCGTTTACATTTTACATTTATGGCTAGTTCTTTAAGCTATGCACTCCTATATTTGACAATAGCACTTGTTAGTTGGAGTGGCTACTAGTGCGTGCTAGTACGCAGCTGGTCTCAGGTTCGATTCCTAGGTCACGCGTGTTTCATTCCTCTCCTGTATTTTTGCGTCCTGCGGTAGAACTCCATGGGGCAGCCCGGTCGGGTCCCTCTCTGTGCGGCACGCCGCCAATTTGCCGCAAAGCGCGGCGTATAGGACGTCCCAGAAGGACGAGCACGCGCGCGCCCGAGAGCGCCACGCCACCAGGGCGTCTGCCTGTGTCCCCAGGCCAGCTCGACACCGCGGCCGACCTCCTCGGTGTCATCCCGATCGCTCTGACTCTCTCACTCTCCCCCTTGCTCTGTCCCTCGCCTCTCCCGCCATGGCCGATTCGCCAGCGAGCTCGCCACCGCCGCCTGCTTAGCTATCGCCTCCCCCTCGCCTCCTCAAAGTTCCTGTGAGCTCCGCGTCGACGCCCTGACCTCCTCTATGAGCCACACGCCGCCGGACGCGCTCCACTGCCTCCACCGAGCTCCTCCTCACCATTCGGTCGCCGGAGATCACCCTCGTCACCGCGCTCAGCTCCGGCCACCTCCGAGCTCGCCGTTTGCTCCACTGCAACCTTTGTGAGCTTTCACGTCGAACCCCCCCCCTCTCCTCTGGCTCTTTTGCTTCCGCTAACGCCTTTGTCGTCGTGGCCGGGAGCTTGGCTCCGCCGGCCATGCCGCTGCCGTGGGCACCGTCTCCTAGAGCCGCAACCGAGAGCGTCATAGCGCTCAGCGCATCACCAGGTGCCCGTAGAACCCCTCAGTGGCCCCTTCCGTGCAGTATAACAACGACCCCGAGCACACCCGCACGCCGGCCGCCGCCGCGAGCTCTATTCCGGCGAGCTGCGGCCACCCCAGCTACTCCCACTTGCCTCGTTGGATGCGCGCGTTCGCCAGCTCCGCGTAGATGCCCTCCGCCTTGCTTTTGGTCGCCGAAGGAGCGATCCCGAGCCTCCGCCGCATCTGGTCATCGCCGGCGGTAAACACCGGTGGTTTAGCCCCGGTTGACCAGGGATTTGACCCCCCTGGGTCACTGACATGCGGGCCCCGCCCGGCTAACCAAGTTAGTTAGAGTTATTTTTAATTAGGTTAGTTAGTCTAATCACTGACACACGGGACCCACTGCTTAGTTTGACCTGGGCCGCCCCATTGACTCACTTACGTCATGCTGAGGCAGTAATTCATTTTCTGAAATTAGTTTAATTTTAAATAATTAGAAAATCCATTAAATTGCCTAAACTTCTAAAAATCATAGAAAATCAACCGTAACTCCAAATGAAATAATTTATATATGAAAAATTATCAGAAAAATATGAAGAATCTGTTTATGGCATTCTCATGCATGTTTGAACAACTTACAACCACTGTATATGACAATTTGAATCAATGGTATTTGAACCCCTTTTCCTCTACATGACCTGTCATTGCCACAGTAAATAGATGAAACCCACTAGCATGAGTAGGAGTTGTTTGAGCCCTGATGTGCCCACTCATTCATGCTTGTTTGTCGTGGCTGCTACTGCTTAGAGTTGAGTCGGGTCTGATTCATCGGGAATGAATTGGAATGGTGATGAACATGTCCTACTGTGTGTGAGCTAAATGTGTGAACACGATTTGGTAAAGGTAGCGGTGAGAGGCCATGTAGGAGTACATGGTGGGTTGTCTCATTGAATCCGTCCTCAGGAACTGAGTTCTGTGTTTGTGATCCATGAACAGCTACTACCGCACATTGCGATCCTTAATTGCCTCTCTCGGCTTCTTAACCACCCTTGTCCTCTGTCCAGGCACTACTATAAAAAGGGCTATAGATGGGATTGACACTAATGGCGCACCAGACAAGCGGTGCGCCATTAGTATATACTAATGGCGCACAACCTTCTGATACGCCATTAGAGTTGAAACTACTAATGGCGCACCTGGCACAAGGTGCGCCATTAGTATCAATTTTTTTTTGAACTAGTGCGCCTGTCCAAACATACTAATGGCGCATCCAGACTCAGTGCGCCATTACTAGTTGTAACTAGTAATGGCGCACCTGTCGGAGAGTGCGCCACTAATGTTGTTTTTATTATTATACTTTTTATTCATTTTTTTGCAAAACTACTAATGGCGCCTTTGTTCCACCGTGCGCCATTACTAGTTTAAACTAGTAATGGCGCCTTTGTGGAACAAAGGCGCCATTAGTATATATTTTGCAAAACTACTAATGGCGCACCACCAGAAGGTGCGCCATTAGTAACCTGGATTACTAATGGCGCATTTAGAGTTGGTGCGCCATTAGTAAGTGGGCAGCAACAAGATATTTTGGACAGCCTCTCCTACCCACACTCACTTTCTCCCCACTTCATTCTCTCCACCTCCTCCTTGTATCGGGTGCCTCCTCTTTTTCACCTCATTTCCACCATAGATTCATTCAAATTAAGTGGTTAAATTACCTTGTTTTGATAGGTAAGTAAGGGGGGAAGCTATATTTATGTTGTTCTCCCTACAACAATGTGCACATGCACTTTTTATGGCCTAGCTAGATCTATGTATGTTCGTGGTGTTGCATATGTTTGTGGTGTTGCATATGTGTTTGTGTTTGGAGGTGTACCGGTATTTGAAATGTGATAGTTGCCAATATTTTGCGGAATGTTGATTCACTTCCGTTTGGTGAGAATTTTGGTATTAAGCATTCTTTTGGTCCTATTTTAGGGAAAGTCATGCCAAATTTTTCTTGGTTCTAAAATATCGTTTTGCTCTACCTTGACGACCATGGTCCGCATACGATGACCGAAGGCATCGTGAATAGGTTTTTGAGGTCCGAAGGCCGAGATGCTTCAAAAGAGCGAGGCGGAGATAAGATGTCCGTGTCGAAGATGCAAGTGAAGAGCCTTATTGCGGACCGGATTCCGGCAGGTGCGGGACCACCTGCTCTTGCATGGTTTCATGGATGGCTATCGGTGGCAAGGTGATGAAGATGACTCTGAAGTCGTCCATGGGGGCGTGCAAGAAATGAGGAAGGGCAGCAAGACAACCACCGCGGCTCTAAGGGCGAGAAGACGAAGAATCCCGGAGATGATCACGAAGGTGATGTTGTACGATCATCATGTAGAAGATGCAGGACATGATGATGAGGAAGATGCTGAGCGGGCGACATGCATGATCATGAAGATGATGATCTTGGGAGGAGCGACGACGCTGGACCATCGATGGGCTGGGTGCAGGACCCTCATATTCAAGAGCTGCTTCTCAAGCGGACGGATAACGCAAGAGCTGCCGCCGAGAAAAGCCAAGATGGATCAACTTGAGTTAGGCGTGGTTACTCCATTGTATGAAGGATGCAGGCCGAGGATACCGCTGAAAGTGCGCTCATGGCTCGGAGATGAAGGTAAAACACAAAATGACCGACGATGCTTCGACGAGAACATGTCATTACGCACGAACGTCTTCCCAAGGGGAACAAGTGCCCGACCAGTTTGGAGGAGGCGAAGAAAATCGTGTGTCCTATGGATTTACCGACGTGAAATACCATGTGTGCATGAACAATTGCATCATTTATCGGGACGAGCACGCGGAGTCTACCATATGTCCGGTGTGCGGCGTCACTCGATACAAGAAGAGGAAGAAAGCTCCTCGAAAAGTGGTGTGGTACTTTCCAATCACTCCTCGTCTGCAGCGGTATTTCGCGGACCCTAAGGTAGCATAGCTCCTGCGTTGGCACGCGGATAGGGAGGAGAAGAAGCGAGAAGATGACGCAAATGATCCGGAGATAGATAAAAAAGACAAGATGCTGAGTCACCCTAAGGATGCGAGCCAGTGGCAAGCATTGAACTTTGAAGACCCAGAATTTGGGAACGATCCAAGGAACATCATGCTGGGCACGAGCACCGATGGAGTCAATCCATTTGGCAGCCAGAGAAGCACACATAGCACCTGGCCTGTGTTTGTGTGGATGTACAACCTTCCCCCCTGGTTGTGCATGAAGAGGAAGTACATTCACATGAGTATGCTAATTGAAGGGCGAAACAACCAGGAGCGACATCAATCTGTATATGGGGCTGCTGAAAGAGGAGCTTGACACGCTGTGGAAAACGCCACCAATCGTGGGGCCGCAGAAAGAATATTTCCCTATGAGAGCCCTTTGCTCACGACGGTGCACGACTATCTCGATTCTGAGATATCTCGGGCAGGTAGTCCACGGATTTTACGGATCGTAAGGTGCATGGATGATACAACGTATCGCGAGCTAGATAGAGATCCGGGTCTTCAAAACCGTGTTCATGGGACATCGAAGGTGGCCGTGGCGATGACCCGTGGAGAAGCGCAAGGATCTGTTCGATGGTGAAACCGAACCCCGAAAACGCCGTGTACGAGGAGCGGCGAGGAAATAGACAAGCTGTTGAAAAATTGGAAAGACTGCCACCGCGGGAAAGATGCAAAAGGCGCAGAGCCAGGAAAGAAGCGAAAGGCGCCAGAGCAGCTGCTGAAGGTATGGAAAGCGAGGTCTGTTTTACGGGACTTGCTGTCTTGGAAGATCCACCGTGTGCCTCACAGCCTTGATGTCATGCATATCACGAAGAGCGTGTGAGAGTCTGCTTGGTACCCTGCTCAACATGCGGAGAGGACCAAAGATGGGCGAAAGCAAGGGCAGACTTGAAATCAATGGGCATCGGCAGGAGCTTCACGCTAATGATGATGATGATGATGATGATGATGATGATGATGATGAGGCGAAGCAGGACACGATGAAGTCGTCGCAAAGGCAAAAAGGCCAAGAAGACCGGAAATGACTACCCTCCGCGTGCTTCACTCTAAGTCGGGAGGAGATCGAGCAGTTTTCACCTGCCTCCTAGGAGTAAAACTTCCTTACGGTTATCACGGGGAAGATAAGCAGATACCTAGACCAGTGAGCGAAGTTCGATGGGATGAAGTCTCACGGTATCACGTCTTGATGACGCAGATACTTCCGGTTGCAATCCGTGGGATCATGGACGCGCACGTCCGCGGAAGCGCTATTTGGCCTATGCAACTTTTTCGGCGTCATCTCTCGGAAGTCGATTGGCGTGAGGCAACTCGAAGGCTACAGGAAGAGATCGTGGTGATACTATGCCAGCTTGAGATGTACTTCCGCCCGCATTCTTGACGTTATGGTGCATCTGCTGGTCCATATAGTGGAGGATATCATCCAACTCGGGCGGCGTTCCTGCACGGCATGATGCCGTTCGAAAGGATGAATGGTGTCATCAAAGGATACGTTCGCAACATGTCACATCGAGAGGAAGTATAGCCGGGGCTTTCGACCTAAAAGTGCATCTCCTCGCACGAATTATCTAGGCATCGAGAACACCGTTGGTCTGCCCATCAACGAGCACCTCGGCAGGCTCGCTGGATGGGGTCACCGTGAGGGTCGCCCGAAATGCATGTCGACTTAGAGGTCGACTCGCCGACTTTGAAAGAGCAAACCTAGTGGCGCTACAACACATAGGCGTGGTCGATCCTTGGGTGGTAGAGCACGTAACCTTTATTAAGAAGGCGTACAATGACCGAGGCCAGCAGAGGACGGACGGAGATAAAATCAAAGAGCACAACTCATGTTTCACGCGTTGGTTCAAGCGAAGCTTCGTCGTACCCTTTACATGAGGATTCTTCGCGGAAGAACAACTCATATTCGCCTTGTCACAGGCGCCGAGCACAACCTGATGACCTATGAGGCGTCACGATATCATGACTACACATTCTACACGAGGCCAAGGACATGAAGAGCGATGGTTATCGAACTCCGGGTAGCGATGGAATCCTACACGGTAATGACAAGGACAGATACTACGGAAGGATCGAGGAGATCTGGGAGCTGAGCTCTGTTGGAGAGAAGGTCCCGATGTTCCGTGTCGATGGGCTAAGAGCGTCCTACAAGAAGACCGGTATTTCACCACCATGGTTATACTCGAAGCCAAAATCAAGACCCATGGCGCAAAGTCACCGCGAAAAATGAGCCATGGGTGCGGCTTCCCAAGTTGACCAATGCTTCTTCATTACCGACCCGTCAAAGCCCGGTCGTGTTGTCGTGAGGAGAGGCAAAAGGATGATCATCGGAATGGATGGAGTAGCCAATGAGCAAGACTTGACAAATCTGACGACCGAGGATCGAACATGGCGACGATGATGAAGTAGCAGCATACACCACAAGAAGAAGCGGGACCACCCTACCTAAAGGGCGTCCAGTTCCATAGAAGAACTCCATTTGCGAAAAAGAAGGGCAAGAAGATTGTGAACAGATAGCTAGCTAAGATCGATTGTATTTAAATCGTAGCCTTCATTTCTCGATTGTATTTCATGGGCACTTTCTGAACTATCATGAATATTTTAAATTTCATGGACACTCGATCTCGATCCCCTCCATCTCGTCGCTATCCCACCTCGCCAGATCCGGTCCCCTCGCCATGAGCACCCCAGTCCACTGCCCGCCGCCGCCGACCCCCGCACCCTCGATTCCCCTACTCAACCGCCGCCGCCCGACCCCCGCACCCTCCCTACTCAACCGCCGCCATGACCCCCGCACCCCCGCACCTCCCCGCTCCACCGGCATTCTTGTTTGATGATATTTTTAAAAATTATTATTGTCTTATAAAAATATTACTGTTATGATTTAAACAAGTTTGAACATATTTAAACTCAAATAAGTATCAAACAGCATTTTAAATGCATAAAAAATTGTGGAGCACAGGAATCGAACCCAGGACCTCTGGTGTGAGGCTGGCTGTGACCGGTCGAGCTAGTAGAGGGAACTTGATGTGGATCAGGTCGGTGGAAGATAACCTGTTGGCTCGAGTAGAAATAAAAAAAATACTAATGGCGCACCAGGCGAGTGCGCCATTAGTATGGATGTACTTATGGCGCACCGGGGTGGTGCGCCATTAGTAATGTGCCGCCCCATCCATATTTCCTCCCGGCCGCCCAAACCTATCCCCTCTCTCCCTCGCCCTCGCCCTCGATCCCTTCCCTCTCCTCTCCGGCGCGCTGCCCGCTGCCTCGGCGCCGCCCTTGGCACCCGGCACCAGCGCGCGCTCGTCGATCGATCCATGGCGACCATCCTCGAGGTCGGCAGCAGCCACGAAACCCTAGCTAGCCGGCAACGACGACCTCAACCTCAGGGCCAGCGCCCGGCTGCTCTCGGCGCTCGGCGGGGAGCACCTCGGCGCCCGGCGATGGCTGCAGCACCTACACCCGGCCAAAGGTAGGTAGGTGCGTCGTAAGCCATCTTCCTCCCAAATCCTCCCTCCCTCATCTTTTCCTCTTATGGATTTGTTATCTGATTTGCGTTTTTTGTTTGCTTGTTTGTGCAAAAAGCCATCACCATCACCATTGAACAAGCTGTTACTACCTGCGTGTGAGGAGGCCACATCGCCATCACCATCACCATCACCGGAGAAGGAGGAGAAGGAAGCAGCGACGGGGAAGGAGAAGAAGGAAGCAGCGAAGCTCTGCTGCGAGGGGGCCTCGAGAGGCGAGATCCTGCTGATTCAACGCCCGAGGTCAGTTTAACCTCGCCCCTCGTCCGCACATCTCGTGGTTGCTGCTATTATACGTTAACCTCTGTTTTTGTTGGTTATTTTGCTATGTAGGTAATGTCAAAACAAAAGATCATTTTCGTCACAAATCATAGTTTCTTATTATCCTTTTGAGGCACTCCTTGCCTACATACTAGATTATCGGCCTACATAACTAAATGTCATCTTTTTGTGCGTTCTCTATGTGAAAATAGCCTACAATTTCCCACAATCTATGATGCAACCCTTAATAGTATGTTTATCTCACATGGTGGGAGTTTGAGCTTGTACATATTTGCTAGGCGGATGATAGAAACATGTGCATTTCTCTTATACCCTCATGGCAGTTTCATTCAAGTGTGATAACTAGGAAACACATCTACCCTGCTAGTTGGAGTTTCATTGAGCCTACAGCCCTACACTAGGTAGTGTTGCTTGTTGCTAATGGGCTACTTTTTAGATCAAATTCCATGTTCATCTCTATCCAGTTATTTGCTTACACAAGAATCGACACCTATGAAATTGATGTGTGTTTTCTAGCCAATTGGTCTCACTTGATGCTCTTGTATACCTTGTGCTTTTCTTTTGTTTATTTAGCTAAATAGGTAATCGAAGAAGAAAATCGTTGGCATCACAACTCTTGGTTTCTTATCATCATTTTCTGCATATTGGATTATGCGGTCTAGTAGATAACTAAATGCCCATCTCTTTTATGTTATCCATGTGAAGCTAATTAAGCTTTAACTTCTCGCAACTTATCATGCAATTCTAAAAGGTAGCATATGTCTATCTACCCTGCTGGGAATTTTAGTCTATATACAAATTTGAGAGGCAAATCTTTGAGAGTTTCAGTCTTGTCGATGGCTAGGAACTCAACTCGCTTCTTGTTGTTGGAGTTTCAGGCTTGTTGCATAGTTTGTAACATCAAGTGTACTCGGCTTCTAGCCACACTGCACTACAAATTATTATAAATTACAAAGTGTACACAACATTGCACCTTACATGCACGAGCATTCTTTTCTTGTGATATCAAATGCCTTGGTGAGCATTCTTTTATCAACTTGCTATACACTTGCTCTGCTTGAGGCTCTTGTATAACTTGTGCTTTTTAATTTGATGCATTGTAAAAATAAATCTTTTGGGTCACAACTCTTCTTTTAATCATTTACATGATTGGATTTCCTGGTCTAGATAACTAGTAAATGCCATGCCTTTTACAATCTGCATATGATGCGATTCGGTTTATCTACCTGGAGACTTCAAATTGTACAAATTGGATAGGCAAATGATAGGAGTTTTACTCTAGTGTTATAACTAGGAAAGACAACTGTTCCCTGCTAGTTTGTTGGAGTTTCACTTCAGCCTACACTAGGAGTGTTGGCTTGTTGCTAATGGGCGCTTTTTTTAATCAAATGCCATGATTATATCTATTCAGTTATTTTCTTGCACTAGAATCTGATGCCAATGGACTTGTTGTACTGTTTTCTAGCCACTTGCTCTGGTTGAGGCTACTATACATTGTGCCTTTTTTTGTTATTTAGCTACATATGTAATGTAAAAAGAAAAGATCGTTTGTAGTTCCTCATTATCCTTTTGATGCACTCCTCTGGCCTACATAACTAACTTCCATCTCTTTTGTGTTATCTATGTGCCTACATTTTCTCACAATTTCTGATGCAATCCTTAACAATATGATTCTGTACATATTTGCTATACCCTGCTGGGAATTTCATTCAAGTGTGATGACTAGGAAACACAACTATGCTACTTGTTGGAGTTTCAGTTAAGACTACACTAGGAGTTTGTGTCCTTTAATTTGTAAATCTGCAGTTCTAGCCACATTTAGGATAAGTTGTTGTATATAATGTCATAAAGTTCAGCAAGAACAGGGCATCAATAATGCTACTCTAGTATCTAGTTGGGGAGGGACAAATGGGCAAGGCATCACTGTAGGATTAAGCTGTTTCTTTGCTGTAACATATTGTATATCACTCCACAATGAAATACAGTACATATTGATGTGCTTTGTAAAACTTGTTCATGTACTGAACTACTAATGCCTTGTGATGCTCTGAATTACTTGTGATCACATTGAGAAAGACTTGTAAAGATGATGATCATCTTTTATAGAAAACAATTTCTGTAAACACGTCAGTAACTTTGCTAGTTTGCTGGGTTTTGTCTCCGATCATCGTGTCGTGATGATTTTGCAGGTACCCCGAGAGGCCCTTGAGTTTGCTTTGGAATGTCGATTAACTTCCGTTTGACAAATTGGTATTACTCCATATGTCCTATTTTCAGCAAAGGTCATGCTGAAATTTTCCGTGAATTTTAGCATGACTTTGCTAAAAATAGGACATATGGGGTACTTGTGACTAATGCATGGGCCGGGGTACTTGTGAGTAATGATGAAAGCTTAGGCTTTTAGGGTGCCTCGGCGTCGAAAAACCCTCAATGATAAAAGCTTAGCTTTTAGGATGCCTCGGTGTCGACAAACCATAAATGATGAGACCATGATCTTGTTCCTTGACAATAACCAACTTTTGACCAAACTTTGTTCCTATTTAGAGAGAAACATGGCCAACAACGATGATGCGGTGGTTGAGGCGGCAAGGTATTCAGGAGCTGTCCCGGAGATGGAGGAACAACCTCACTTGTATGAGGGCGCCGCCTTCCCACCGATCCCGAGACCAATGATGGTACCGCCGAGGATGACCCCCCGATGCCACCACCGATGGTGCCGCCGAGGATGCCACCATCGATGATGGCGGCGCGCGCACGGATGGCAGCCAACCGAAGAGGCAGCGGAAGGACGGCGCCCGACCGTGCTCCGCACCCTCAAGGAGGAAGTTCTTGAAGTGGACTCGGCGGGAATCCAACGGCGCCCGAACGAATAGTCAAGGGTACTCGCTTCAGCTCGGGTGCATTCTCCGAGCACCGTCTCGATCAACACCGAGAACACGAGGCATCGACCGAGGAATGTGCGCAACCTCCTCTTCACGAAGCTGCACGAGCGATACAAGTTCCCACTGAATTTGAAAACACAAGCCTCAAAGGGAATAATGTGAACAATGCTGCCCTCACGAAGATGAGCAAGGCCTGTCTACTTGGAAAAGATATGTGAAGAGAATGATCGAGAAAGGTGAGAGTTATGAGAAGATCAAGGAGAAAATCCTTGATCACCAAAGATGACTACTAGCGACTTCAAGATCAATTGCTCGAGCACCGCAAACTCCCAATCAAGTCAGCGGGGAAAGAAATGCGGGATCTGAACTTAGGGAACACACACTCGGTCCGGCGATTCTGAGTGGCGGAGCCTATATGGGACAAGGAGGAGGCGGACCGTGCCGAGCAAGGCCTCGGCCCCTCTTCGATAAATCTGGTGACAAGCGGACCAGGAACTTTGTCGGGGCCGGTACAAGAAGGACCGAAAACAAAGGAGCTTACCACGGATCCGAAGACCAGGCGCTTGAGCTTGTTACAGTAAGGAATACACCCCGCATAATTAGCTCCATATGGTTGCATTCTAATTAATGAAGCTAAATTTCTAAATGGTTCACATTCCTTCCGCAGTATTGAAAGCGATAGCGCTGGGTCGACTAAGAGCAACCCTTGGGACACCACTCTAAATAGGGCGTTGAATGTAATGAAGAACAAGGATAAGCTCGATAAGCCGGCGTCGGCTGGTCGTGTGGCGGCAAAGGCTTGTCGACAAAGCGGTCGTCATACTATAACTTTGGTGGGCGAAAGGAGAAAAAGACCAGCTCGGAAAGCGGTAGCGAGGTTCAAGAACTCAAGGCACGGTGGCGCGGATTCGGAGATTGTCCAAGAGCAAGTGCAACAACAACCGGGCGACGATCACGCCATTGTGCCTACCTTGATCGAGGGTTGAGGCGTGGATTGCGGGCGACCAACAGGGCCGCCCGATTCCTAGCTTCACGGCCAGCAACTTCGCTGAAGCGATGGCGGGGCCATTGGTGTCTCCGGCGGGCGGCATTGGTGTCTCCGGCGCCGCACGGGAGCTTAATGCACCGGGTGTCGCCGCCGCCACCTCTGCGAGCAGCGGCCCCTCCGTCAGCTGCACGCCTGCCGTTGGCGGTGCCTCGACGATTAGTCGAGCTCGGCGCCATCATCACGGTAACTAATTAAGCTCTCTCGCCGAGGACTTCATCTCCTTGCCTTTGGTGGGCATCCCCGGCGCCCTACATGTTTTCGCAGGCGCCGCCAGCGTTCCGTGCACTCTCTCGCACGCCGTGAACAACGAGTTGGTCGATGTCGCCAAGGGCAAAATCGTTCAACGGGCAACCCCTTGTTCCACGGTACCGGATGCCACCCAACTTGTTTAGGGTTCAACTAGTTCGGTGCTGCCAGGCTGCGACGAGTTGTTACCTCCGATTCGACCCGTCGGGGCCGGCGATGATGGCGTGATGACCCTCGGCGCTGCTGAGCTGGCCCTGCTTTGGCGAAGAGCGGATTCGTTTGAGGCGGGGACACCACCCCAAAGATAACACCGCCCGGTCGGGCGGCGCGCCAAGTCGGCCCCATGGCAAGACCGCCGCCAGCGGTGCGGACATCCCTATGCCCATGGATCCAAACATGCATATGCACGGGATCGAACAACGACGCCGACGATACATTTGGCAGCGTCGATCAAGTACTTTGCCGATCATGGGTGCGGTGGCGACTTCATGGGGCCTCCTTCTCAAGAACCCAACCCAACAAAAGGCGTGGCGATCTAGCTGGTACCGCGGAGAAGCCAAGTTGCAACAGCGTCGTCGTCGTTCAGCTCTCAGAGAGCGCCTCCGGCTGCCGACTTCACGAGCCTCGGATAGGCGAGGTGCGAAATATTATCAGCCCCAACACACTCAAGAAGGCGGTGCGTGAGCAGAACTCGGTCCCATTACGGGAGAAGAAGAAGGCACGCGCAAAGAAAGACTAACAAGGGTGCGGGCCAGCCGGCACCAAGTGCGATCCGTGCTCAGGACGGGCCACCTTCACCTGAGGATATCTCGAGGAGGGTGCATATGGCGGGTAGGGCGATGATACCGACAAATATGCTCAATGCTGCAACTGGTGCTATGTGGAGTCTGCAAGACAGTGTTCTTTCTTTGGAGAAGCAGCGTCTCAGAGAGAAGGATGTGGCATACCCGGTTTTCGCGGCCAAGGTGCCAGAGGGCAAGCGCTTTGTGGATAACTCCATCGGGCGCACGATCATCCTACGGTTTGATGACATCCGCGCTATGTTGAACCTTCATCCGCTGCACTACACCTTCGTTCAGCTATTTTCGCTGAGTATGGAGATGCGGATCATTCGCGACAAGACCCTGGACATCGTTATAGTCAACCCCTTCTACATGCGTGCCAAGATCTTGGGCAGCACTGGGGACCGACAAGTCGCGAGTTCTTACCTCGAAGGCGTCATTCTGGCAAACCAAGATAAGGATAACTTCCTCGTGCCTTACTTTCCCGAATAAGTCCTCCCCTCAACCGGCCCGTAACATATGAATTCTTAGATTTCGATCGTTTTCTTTTAACATTCCGTGTTTTCTGCGGTGACACACATTGCGCTCATCCCCTAAGCCCCAAATATTCCATGGCCACGTATTTCGACACGGACCGTCGATCGAGCGTAGACTACACAAATGTCAAGAAGGTTCTTGATGATGTTCTCCCGGCTCGCCAAATCTGGAGCACCTTCACCGGGCCTATTCGTAATCACGGCAAGCACGTGTTCTCCCACAATCGATGTTACGCTGCGTCAAGCAGCCGCTGGTGATCGAAGGGTGCCTACTCGCCATCCATCACATGCGGCGATAAATGCGGGACCATCGCTACCGAGTAAACTCAAAGATTGGGCGCGGCGTGTCGGCAATCCGGGACGCGGACATCGGACAAGAATTCTTTCGCATCCGATCGGAGTTTGCGGAAATCATCCATCAAGATGTCGCCGTACCTCGGGGCAGTTCTACCTAAGAAATCAACCGTCCAACGGTGACATCGACACAATGCTACAAATGCAGGTGACAACGCCCGTTATTTCATGACTCCCACGGTGAGCGGCGGCTTCATCACGCTCCGGTCCCTTGAGTCGAGTCGAAGCGGTGATCTTGTGTCTGGTTCGAAACATCGATTGGCTCATGTTGTAATTAAACTTTAACGAACTTGTAGTATGTCTCTTTGGTTTCAAGAGTCGTTCAACTTAGATGTAATCGATGCTATTAATGTCTTGCTTTTCTCTTCCGATCGTTCTTTGCATACTTATATATTGCTTATGTATTATGCGTGAATTGGTACTAACGTTTACGTTTGGCTAGTGCATAGCGATGCCGTCGTATGTCGTGTACAAGGGTAAGGTTCCTGAGTCTCTGACGGTCGGGAGGAGTGTCGGAGACAGGTTCACCGATTCAGCGGTAACAGATTACAAAGGTACACCACTAGGGCGAGGCGAATCTAGATCGCCCGCTATCTAGCGGGAGAGGGAGGAGCATTGGAGGAACCGGATGAAGGCGAGTTTCATCGTGATGATGCTCATCGTGATGACCGCAGCTCTCTTCTATGTGATGGTAGTTTAGATGATCGATATCGACTTGTAATGTGAAGACAAACTACGCTACTCGTGGTCTCGAGACTTGTAATATAATGTTCTATCTTTGTTCGGTCTTTTCAATTCGGAGACTAATATGATGAATTGTATTAGGAGACTAATATGATGAATTGTATTCAGAGACTAATCTTCTTTTGTATTCGATGAATCTGTTGTTGATGTGTCTGTCTATATTTTGTCCAATTATACATTTTGTAACCTGTGCAAAAACAGAAAATTAAAAAAAAAAAACCTAATATTCATACTAATGGCGCATCACATCACAAAGGCGCCATTAGTATGCCAAAGGATACTAATGGCGCATCATTAAGCAGTGTGCCATTAGTATGCCGAAGTTACTAATGGCGCATCTTGTTGTTGTGCGCCATTAGTATGCCAAAGCACCTGGGTATACATGGCCCCTGGGAGGCATACTAATGGCGCACTGTTGTATATACTAATGGCACATCTCAGGTCCGCCATTAGTATACAAGATACTAATGGCGCACCAGTGGTGCGTCATTAGTAAAATATACTAATGGCGTGGCACTAATGGCGCACCACTAATGCGCCTTTAATGGCCAAATTAGGTGCGCCATGAGTAGGCCTTTTCCTAGTAGTGAGGAGTTGCAAGTAGTTTCTGGTGTTTGTAGTATCTTTGGAGGGCGTGCTTGCGCTGACCCATGAGGTGGGCTGTGATCACGGTAGGCATGTGGCATGGTGTGCAGGCGCCCGTTTGGTGTCTCGGGAACCCTGCTCACATCGTTCGGGGCCGTATGTGGAAACTTCGCCCGGACTCCCTGCGGGTGGAACCTGAATAGGCGATAAACCTGGACTAGAGACTTGAGTGTTTAGGTAGGCCGTGGCCGACACCCTCGCCAGGCTTCTGCTTGAAGGTTGCCGAGATACATGACGTGTACATGGCGGTAAGTGGTGAGAGCGTGTGTGAAGAAGTACACCCTTGCAGGGTTAACATCATCTATTCGAATAGCCGTGTCCGCGGTAAAGGACTTCTGGGTTGCCTATAACAGTTCATAGATAACTTGAAGTGGATACTCTAAAACTCGCAAGATAAGCGTGAGTGCTATGGACGGCGTTTCTCGTAGGTTGACAGGAGCAGATCCATAGTGGTGTATTGTATGGTGAATATGTGGACTCGTGTGCGCCACCTCAAAAGAGTTACTTGCAGTCGTAGTTCAGGTTAGCCACTGAGTCAAAGCTGGCTTTTGTTGATACCGATGCATATGTAGCTAGTTTTGGTGTAAGTCTTGCTGGGTACATTTGTACTCACGTTTGCCTATTTTATGTTTTGCAGAGAGACGTCAGTCTCGCTAGTAGTTTCGTGTGGACTTCGACATTTAGCTTGATACCTCAGCTATGATCTTGTGCCCTCGGCAGGATCTAGTAGATAGTCAGGCTTCTCAGCCCTTTTCATTTGTAGATGTTTGTACTCAGACATGTTAAGCTTCCGCATGTGCTTTGACTGGTATGCTCTGAATGTTGGGTCATGAGACCCATGTTTGTAATATCTCGCTCCTTGGAGCCTAATGAATAAATACTTGAGTCGTAGAGTTATGTTGTGATGCCATGTTGTATTTACACATATCGAGCATATTGTGTGTATGATTGAAATGCTTGGTATGTGTGGGATCCGACAACCTAGTTGTTTATCCTTGGTAGCCTCTCTTATGGGGAAATGTAGTCTTGTGCTTCCATGAGCCATAGTAGTCTGCTACAACCCGGTTCACCGGAGTCCTGCTAGCCCAGCACTACTGCTCCGGAACACTTGGTGGCGGCATGTGATTCACGTCGTTCTGTGTATACATCCTTCGGGAAATGTCACGCGATGACATCCGAGTCTGCCTAGCCTGCTATGAGACCGGTTCACGGAGTCCTGTTAGCCCATGCTACAGCCGGATTCGCACGCTGGCTGACCGACATGCTCGATGTTGATTCATGTATGCCTGTCCCCGTAAGTTAGTGCCACTTTGGGTTCATGACTAGTCATGTCGGCCCGGGTTCTCTGTCATATGAATGCTAGCGACACTATCATATACGTGAGCCAAAAGGCGCAAACGGTCCCGGACCATGGTAAGGCGACACCCGTGGGAATACCGTGCGTGAGGCCGCAAAGTGATATGAGGTGTTACTGGCTAGATCGATGTGACTTGGAATCGTGTTCCTGACAGCGTTGGTATCAGAGCCAGGCTGCCTGTAGGATTACCAAGCCAAACTGGTCAAAGTTGTGTCTAGAAATGCTTTAGTTATGTAGGGGAATTGATTGTGGAAGGGAACGTAAGGCTCTTTTTACTCCTTTACCTTATGGCCTTCTGATCTGAGTCATCCTCTTCTCTTCTACGGGGATTAAGAACTAGGCCTTCTCATCTATCTATCAGGATGACCTGTTACTAATCCATAGACTTATAGGATTGATGGATTCAATTCTCAGCTCAGTTCCTACTATTTCCGTGTGTTGACAGTTGATCTCGGAACCTTGATATTGTGATGTTGAGTGGTTATGCCACAATTTTTGCAGGATGTCTCAAATCTTTTTGAGCATTTACAGCCGTTATGCTATCCGAGTCATCCCAGGTTTCTAAACAATCAGATGCATTTGTAAATTCCTTCTTCCCGTTTTCGATGTTCCTTTGGGCCAGATTAAGCACACTAACCGGTCTGTTGAGGTACTCCGTTGCCTTGACATATATGTTGGAGTTAGTATTATGACCCTAGGTGTCTTTGAGAACCACTCAGTAATCTAGCAATGTTTTGTGTTCCCAATGTGATGATTCTGGCCCCCATTCTTGAAAGCATCCCATGATGCCATTTAGTTAGTAGGCCTTCTATTTCTGGGTTCTTAAGCCCAAGATTCACCCTACTTACCTCGTCTGGATAGTGTTTGCTAGTTCCTTTAGGATATTAGTAACATTTGCGATAGTCCTCGATGTCCGTGGTACAACGTTCTTCCAATACCATGAACCAATATGGCAGGAGTTCTCTTGAACCAAAAGATCACAACAGGAGTGCTCTCAATGAGTTCTCCATTCTATATTGTGACTCTGCCAGTTCAACCTTTCTGCATGGGTTATCTGGAAGAAATAACATGCTAATCCACGCATCATAACTCAAAAAATTATATGTTCCTTTGAGTTGTCCCTATTTAGTTGTATTCTGACCCTCGTCCATCAATTGATAG
Source organism: Aegilops longissima (assembly GCA_021605205.1). Lineage (NCBI taxonomy): Eukaryota > Viridiplantae > Streptophyta > Magnoliopsida > Poales > Poaceae > Aegilops > Aegilops longissima. The sequence goes on from CM038682.1 coordinate 357,916,245, forward strand.
TCAGGAGTATTTGTGCATTCGTTTTATCGATGCTTATTATTCTTGTGGTCCGTCGAGCCGTTCTATTTCAGAATGACTAGGAGAAACAAACTCCAGTACCTCATCCATATCTAGGATTGGGTCAAAGCAGTTGTATTCCGTAGATCAAAATGCCAACCCAGCTTTTGATTCTGTTCTACCCTGAAGTATTGCCCTCTTTATGTCAGGAATATCATAGGAATTGTACAACCTCCTATGAACTCTTGATACAGTGATACTTCTCGCCATCATTATTCATTCCTCAGTCCCGTGTTGTTGTAACCGGAATACCGACAAGTAAACTGTGATGTGTGAAATCAATACTCCTAGCAACCCCGTTTCTTGGTAGTTAATGGACAATAAACTCATTCTTAGCGTGTTGGTTATTGTTTTATCATTCTAAGATTGATCGTGCTTCCTAGTCCATATTTCTGGTGCACCGTTCGATCAATGAGTTAGGATTGTGTAATCCATCACTCTCCTGATCACATCGTCTTGCCCTGAAAAGCAAGATTGTTCTCGATCTTAATAACATTGTCGGTGGATCCTGATTTTCCAAATATCTTCTTGGAAGTACCACCAGGTTGTCCCCTGACCGATATGTTGAATTCGTGATCAAGTTGGTTTTCCAATAAACCACTCTTTCTCCAAGAATCTGTGTTGCATACCCCTGAGCTAGTTGGTTAAGCCAAACAACAACTTGGAGAGTTGGAAGATAAAAGCTTGTCTGACTTAGTTCATGTTAAGGGATATCTTTTTGTGTGTTTGTGTGTGTGTGTGTTGAAGGAAGATGATATCGCCATCGATTGGTCCTCGTGATCAGTTGTTGGATTTATTGCCTTGTCAAAACTTTGACTTGAGTATGGGCTATCGTCAAGTCAAATCAGAACCAACAATGTTCGTAATGTTGTCTTACTCGTGGTTGATTCCTCGAGCATACACCATTAAATCTTTTGGTCTGACCAATACTATCACATTGTTCACATAATGGTGGAAGTCCAGTGATATGGAAATTCCGATGAGTTGCTGTTGATCCCATCAGTAGCATCTTAGCTTCCCCATGATTCGTGTTAAACATCCAGCTAGTATTGGAAACTTTATAAGCATTATCTTCGTGTTCTGTTCATGAAGCATATGTTTGGATGAAAGTAGCGACTTCCTCTAAGTTCACGTGCAATCGATGCAAGTAGCCGCCGTGAATTCGAGAAAGCTTGTTTTTGCTTCCTCTGGAATCATCCCAAGTCATTCATGCATATGTGCGAAGTATCCTGTGGTTTGGAGACTTGCAACCTTCATTCCATATGTTCCCTAGCACCCCAAGCCACTGATTGACTTGCTCAAGGAAAAGAAGTCTAGCGCGCATAAAGACTTGAAATCCTTGATGATGGATCTAACTGAACTTCGATAATGTTTTATTATAAGACTACTATGTGGTCATTCTTGTCTTGGACAACATGTTCACATGTATGTAGCAGAACCAGCTCATATTTTGGAGCTTGCTATCGTAGTTCACTCCCGAGAATCTATAGCGTCATCTCGTTGATTTGTGTTGCAAACTTTCATTTTCTTTCTAGACTTGATGAGTGCGGAATGTCCGACACCAACCAGATCTGAATCTCAGGCAGATATGATGGTTGGAACATTTTGACATTTGCATTTTGTTCCCAGCTTGCACCGCCTTGTGCCATTCTCCCTTGGACTACCCTTCTCAGCAATTGTTGTTCAGGATCATCTTCAGAGGTGGTCCTACAATGGGTCCCATCCATTTCCGATGATAAGCAAAATCATCCATCACGTTGTCTTCAACAAGGAGTCCACATCATCCATTCGAATCCGGATATGCCATTCCTTTGAACTCCGCCAAACGATCGATTGTGATTGCCTTAGGCTGGTATAAAGAGTTTCAATGATCTAGATATCAAAAGTAATTCTTTTTGCCATTTAGGGGAATAACTCTACGAGTCACCTCCCCCAAGGTGCCCCGTTGTGGAATCATGGCAGTTAACTCCTCGCTACGTCGTGATCGAGCGTGGATTTGTTGCCTACCTCGTGGACCCTCGTCATCTGTTACACCCCATCCCCCTGAATGTATGTTTCGTGTCTAAGCTCAAGAGATGTTTTATATCTCACCCCAAGAGTTGATCTTGAGTTGCCCGATCTTCGAGAAGATCGATTCCTGTAGAGTTCCTGTCCGTCGTCATCGTGTTAGATGAAGATCTCAAAATCAAAGACGTCAAAGATCAATATGAAGCAATGAATCAATGTCTTCGAGATGGCAATTGGACCATGAAGATCGTGTTAGATTGGTGTCCCCTCTGTCTTCTTACCTCACGTCTTGAATCTCAGGACGAGATTCTTATTTAGTGGGGGTGAGTTGTCACAGACCAAGAGCACTTGTTGTAAATAGCTATATTAGTTGCATTTGAGAGCATCATGCATCATGTCTAAATTCTGAAAGTTGAATTGAGGTTAGTTGAAACCCTCACAAATCACTTCAGAATTAATCAACATTAAAATCTTCTCCAATGAGCCCAATAAAATGTTCCTGTTATCCTATAAAAATATTGGCAAGAGGTAAAATTCAAACCAATATTTTTGGAGTCTCAGAAATATTTATTTTGGGCATTTGACTTAATCCAATAATTATTTGCATTGGATTTATATTTATGATATATTAACTATATGTCCAATAATTCTGATAATTGTTGAGGGGCTTTGGAATAATCCATTTAGTCCTTGCAAAAATTAACAGAAGCAGAAAAATTAGTTTGGTTCAAAAACCAAATTAAAACAAATGTCAGAAATAGAAAACAGAAAATATAGGAAAGAGAGAGAGAAAAGGAACCTACCTGGGCCACTTACCTGGCGGCCCATCAGCTCTGGCCCAGCAAGCCGGCCCAGCCGACTAGCCACGCCAGTCGTCCTCCTCCTCGAGCCAGAAGGATGGGAAATCCCTATTCGCCGCATTATGCGGCAAAGTGTCGACCTGCCGCACACCATCTATCGTTCGCGGGCCGGCCCATGACGAATGCTTCCTACAGAGGAAATCCCCCAAAAAACGAAGAAAGCAAGGAATCGAACCTCATACATCCCACTCGTGGAGGTGGGTTGCTAGCCACTGCAGCTTAAGAACGCTAGTGTCATACTGTGCAAGAGGGCGTCTATTGTCTGTTTCTTTTTTTCATGTTTTTAGTTTTTGTTTTTCTGTTTCTTTCGTTATTTTTTATAAAAATCTCAATTTAAAAAAAAGTTCAGTATATACAATACTTTATTTGGTTTTAAAATATATGTTCAAATTTTTTTGTTCAGGTTTCAAAAAACATTTCATTCTTTTCAAAAAATGTACAAAATTTTGTTTGTGTTTCCAAAATTTGTACGGATTTTCAAATTTTGTCCATGATTTTCAAAAAATGTTCGCGTTTCCAAATTTGTTCATTTTTTCAATTTTTTGGGATTTCACATTTGTTCCCATTTTTCAAAAATCGTTCGCTTTTTCAAAAAATTGTTCGCAGATTCAATAAATGGTCAGCTTTTCAACTTTTTTTTCAGAAATTTTCAAAAAAATGTTCCTGTTTTTAAAAGTGTGCACATATTCAAAAAATTTGTTTGGAGTTTCAAAATTTATTTGCGTTGTTTGAAATATGTTCAAACGTTGACACATTACTTACCTTAAAATTGTTCATAATTTCCAAGATTTGTTCGAATAAAATCAAAAAGTGTTGAGTTCTGGCACTGTTGTTATTCATAGATATTAGCGCTGTAAATCGGACAATTGAAAACTTGGGATCATTAGCACGCATGGGAACTGAATAAAGCAGTGCATAGCTTTTTCAGTTTTTTTGTTCACATAGTCAGAAAATGTTCTTGTATCCGTTTTTCTTCTTCAAGAATTCAAGAAATGTTGATACTTTTTCAAAATATGCATTAAAAAACGTTCACCCCAGTAACTAATTAAGATTCGCTACAGTACTGGTTCCAGTTCGCTACAGGATACCGTTTCTGTTTTACATTTATGGCTAGTTCTTTAAGCTATGCACTCCTATATTTGACAATAGCACTTGTTAGTTGGAGTGGCTACTAGTGCGTGCTAGTACGCAGCTGGTCTCAGGTTTGATTCCTAGGTCACGCGTGTTTCATTCCTCTCCTGTATTTTTGCGTCCTGCGGTAGAACTCTATGGGGCAGCCCGGTCGGGTCCCTCTCTATGCGGCACGCCCGTAATTTGCCATAAGCGCGGCGTATAGGGCGTCCCGGAAGGGCGAGCAGCAGCTTGCCGAGAGCGCCACGCCATCAGGGCGTCTGCCTGTGTCCCCAAGCCTGCTCGACACCGCGGCCGACCTCCTCGGTGTCATCCCGATCGCTCTGACTCTCTCACTCTCCCCCTTGCTCTGTCCCTCGCCTCTCCCCCCATGGCCGATTCGCCAGCGAGCTTGCCGCCGTCGCCTGTGTAGCTATCGCCTCCCCCTCGCCTCCTCGAAGTTCCTGCGAGCTCCGCGTCGACGCCCCGACCTCCTCTATGAGCCACACGCCGCCGGACGCGCTCCACTGCCTCCACCGAGCTCCTCCTCACCGTTCGGTCGCCGGAGATCCCCCTCGTCACCCCGCTCAGCTCCGGCCACCTCCGAGCTTGCCGTTTGCTCCACTGCAACCTTTGTGAGCTTTCGCGTCGAACCCCCCCTCTCCTCTGGCTCTTTTGCTTTCGCTAACGCCTTTGCCGTCGCGGCCGGGAGCTTGGCTCCGCCGGCCATGCCGCTGCCGTGGGCACCGTCACCTGGAGCCGGAACCGAGAGCGTCATAGTGCTCAGCGCATCACCTGGTGCCCGTAGAACCCCTCCGTGGCCCCTCCCGTGACGCATAACGCCGACCCCGAGCACACCCGCACACCGACCGCCGCTGCGAACTCTATTTCGGCGAGCTCCGGCCACCCCAGCTACTCCCACTTGCCCCGTTGGATGCGCGCGTTCGCCAGCTCCGCGTAGATGCCCTCCGCCTTGCTTTTGGTCGCCGGAGGAGCGATCCCGAGCCTCCGCCGCATCTGGTCATCGCCGGCGGTAAACACCGGTGGTTTAGCCCCGGTTGACCAGGGATTTGACCCCCTTGGGTCACTGACATGCGGGCCCCGCCCGGCTAACCAAGTTAGTTAGAGTTATTTTTAATTAGGTTAGTTAGTCTAATCACTGACACACGGGACCCACTGCTTAGTTTGACCTGGGCCGCCCCATTGACTCACTTACGTCATGCTGATGCAGTGCTGATGCAGTAATTAATTTTCTGAAATTAGTTTAATTTTAAATAATTAGAAAATCCATTAAATTGCCTAAACTTCTAAAAATCATAGAAAATCAACCGTAACTCCAAATGAAATAATTTATATATGAAAAATTATCAGAAAAATATGAAGAATCTGTTTATGGCATTCTCATGCATGTTTGAACAACTTACAACCACTGTATATGACAATTTGAATCAATGGTATTTGAACCCCTTTTCCTCTACATGACCTGTCATTGCCACAGTAAATAGATGAAACCCACTAGCATGAGTAGGAGTTGTTTGAGACCTGATGTGCCCACTCATTCATGCTTGTTTGTCGTGCCTGCTACTGCTTAGAGTTGAGTCGGGTCTGATTCATCAGGAATGAATTGGAATGGTGATGAACATGTCCTACTGTGTGTGAGCTAAATGTGTGAACATGATTTGGTAAAGGTAGCGGTGAGAGGCCATGTAGGAGTACATGGTGGGTTGTCTCATTGAAGCCGTCCTCAGGAACTGAGTTCTGTGTTTGTGATCCATGAACAGCTACTACCACACATTGGGATCCTTAATAGACTCTTTCGGCTTCTTAACCACCCTTGTCCTCTGTCTACGAGTTGCAAGTAGTTTCTGGTGTTTGTAGTATGCTGGAGGCCGTGCGCAGCGGTGACCGGCGGGGTGGGCTGTGATGCGGTAGGCATGTGGCATGGTGTACCGGGTGCCCGTTTGGTGTCTCGGGAACCCTGCTCACATCGTTCGGGGCCGTATGTGGAAACTTGGCAAATCCTCCCTCCCCTCATCTTTTCCTCTTATGGATTTGTTGTCCGATTTGCGTTTTTTGTTTGCTTGTTTGTGCAAAAGCCATCACCATCACCATTGAACAATGTTACTACTGCGTGTGAGGAGGCCATCGCCATCACCATCACCATCACGGGAGGAGGAGAAGGCGTGGCGGGAAGGAGAAGAAGCGTGGCTCTGTGCAGGCGGGGGCCACAGGCCGAGATCCTGCGATTCAACGTGAGGTCAGTTTAACCTCGCCCCTCGTCCGCACATCTCGTGGTTGCTGCTATTATCGTTAACCTCTGTTTTTTGTTGGTTATTTTGCTATGTAGGTAATGTCAAAACAAAAAGATCATTTTAGTCACAAATCATAGTTTCTTATTATCCTTTTGAGGCACTCCTTGCCTACATACTAGATTATCGCCTACATAACTAAATGTCATCTTTTTGTCGTTCTCTATGAAAATAGCCTACAATTTCCACAATCTATGATGCAACCCTTAGTATGTTTATCTCATGTGGCTGGGAGTTTGAGCTTACATATTTGCTAGTAGGATGATGAAACATGTGCATTTCTCTTATACCCTCATGGCGGTTTCATTCAAGTGTGATAACTAGGAACACATCTACCCTACCTAGTTGGAGTTTCAGTTGATTACCCTACACTAGGTAGTGTTGCTTGTTGCTAATGGGCTACTTTTAGATCAAATTCCATGTTCATCTCTATCCGAGTTATTTGCTTACAGAATCGACACCTATGAAATTGATGTGTGTTTTTCTAGCCAATTGGTCTCTTGATACTCTTTGTATACCTTGTGCTTTTCTTTTTGTTTATTTAGCTAAATAGGTAATCGAAGAAGAAAATGGGTGGCATCACAACTCTTGGTTTCTTATCATCATTTGCTGCATATTGGATTATGCGGTCTAGTAGATAACTAAATGCCCATCTCTTTTATGTTATCCATGTGAAGCTAATTAAGCTTTAACTTCTGTAACTTATCATGCAATTCTAAAGGTAGCATATGTCTATCTACCTACTTGAGAATTTTAGTCTATATACAAATTTGAGAGGCAAATCTTTGAGAGTTCAGTCTTGTCGATGGCTAGGAACTCAACTGCTTCTTGTTGTTGGAGTTTAGGCTTGTTGCATAGTTTGTAACATCAAGTGTACTCACGGCTTCTAGCCACGATTACTTTTCTAAATTATATAAATTACAAAGTGTACACAACATTGCACCTTACATGCCAGGCATTCTTTTCTTGTGATATCAAATACCTTGTTGAGCATTCTTTTATCAACACTATACACTTGCTCTGTATAACTCTTTGTATAACTTGTACAACTCTTCTTTAATCATTTACATGATTGGATTTCCTTTTAGATCTATATGATGCACGATTCGGTTTATCTACCTGCAGACTTATTTGTACAAATTGGATAGGCAAATGATAGGAGTTTTACTCTGAGTGTTATAACTAGGAAGACAAGCTGTTCCCTGCTAGTTTGTTGGAGTTTCACTTCAGCCTACACTAGGAGTGTTGGCTTGTTGCTAATGGGTAGCTTTTTTAATCAAATGCCATGATTATATCTATTGGTTATTTTCTTGCACTAGAATCTGATGCCAATGGACTTGTTGTCTGTTTTCTAGCCACTTGCTCTGGTTGAGGCTACTATACATTGTGCCTTTTTTGTTATTCTACATATGTAATGTAAAAAGAAAAGATGTTTGTAGTTCCTCATTATCCTTTTGATGCACTCCTCAAGCCTACATAACTAACTTCCATCTCTTTTGTGTTATCTATGTGCTACATTTTCTCACAATTTACGATGCAATCCTTAACAATATGATTACATACATATTTGCTATACCTACCTGAATTTCATTCAAGTGTGATGACTAGGAAACACAACTATGCTACTTGTTGGAGTTTGAGTTAAGACTACACTAGGAGTTTGTGTCCTTTAATTTGTAAATCTGATTTCTAGCCACATTTAGGATAAGTTGTTGTATATAATGTCATAAAGTTCAGCAAGAACGGGCATCAATAATGCTACTCTAGTATCTAGTTGGGGAGGGACAAATGGGCAAAGGCATCCTTGTAGGATTAAGCTGTTTTCTTTCTTTGTAACATATTGTATATCACTCCACAATGAAATCAGTACATATTGATGTGCTTTGTAAAACTTGTTCATGTCTTGAACTACTAATGCCTTGTGATGCTCTGAATTACTTGTGATCACATTGAGAAAGACTTGTAAAGATGATGATCATCTTTATAGAAAACAATTTCTGTAAACCGTCGATGTAACTTTGCTAGTTTGCTGGGTTTTGTCTCCGATCATCGATGTCGTGATGATTTTGCAGGTACCGAGAGGCCTTGAGTTTCTTTGGAATGTCGATTAACTTCCGTTTGACAAATCGGGTACTCCATGTCCTATTTTCAGCAAAGGTCATGCTGAAATTTTCCGTGAATTTAGCATGACTTTGCTAAAAATAGGACATATAAGTACTGTGACTAATGCATGGGCGGGGTACTTGTGAGTAATGATGAAGCTTAGGCTTTTAGGGTGCCTCGGCGTGAAAAACCCTCAATGATAAAAGCTTAGCTTTTAGGATGCCTCGGTGTCGACAAACCATAAATGATGAGACCATGATCTTGTTCCTTGACAATAACCAACTTTTGACCAAACTTTGTTCCTATTTAGAGAGAAACATGGCCAAGCGATGATGATGCGGTGGTTGAGGCGGCAAAATACAGGAGCTGTCCCGGAGATGGAGGAACAACCTCACTTGTATGAGGGCGCCGCCTTCCCACGATCCACAGGACCAATGATGGTACCGCCGAGGATGACCCCTGATGCCTGCAGATGGTGCCGAGGATGCCACCGCGATGATGGCGGCTGCGCCTGGGATGGCAGCCAACCCGAAGAGAACAGCGGAAGGACGGCGCCCAGCCGTGCTCCGCACCCTCAAGGAGGAAGTTTCTGAAGTGGACTCCGGCGGGAATCCACGGCGCCCGACGAATAGTCAAGGAAATTCGCTTCACTCGGGTGCATTCTCGAACACCGTCTCGATCAACACCGAGAACCTGAGGCATCGACCGAGGAATGTCGCAACCTCCTCTTCCGACTGCACTGAGCGATACAAGTTCCCCACTGAATTTGAAAACACAAGCCTCAAAGGGAATAATGTGAACAATGCTGCCCTCACGAAGATGAGCAAGGCCACATCTACTTGGAAAAGATATGAAAGAGAATGATCGAGAAAGGTGAGAGTTATAGAAGATCAAGGAGAAAATCCTTGATCACCAAAGATGACTAGCGACTTCAAGATCAATTGCTCGAGCACAAACTCCCAATCAAGTCAGCGGGGAAAGAAATCACGGGATCTGAACTTAGGGAACACACACTCGGTCCGGCGATTCTGAGTGGCGGAGCCTATATGGGACAAGGAGGAGGCGGACCGTGCAGAGCAAGACCTCGGCCCCTCTTGATAATCTGATGTGACAAGCGAGACCGGGAACTTTGTCGGGGCCGGTACAAGAGGACCGAAAACAAAGGAGCTTACCGGATCCGAAGACCAGGCGCAGGCTTGTTACAGTGAGAATACACCCCGCATAATTAGCTCCATATGGTTGCATTCTAATTAATGAAGCTAAATTTCTAAATGGTTCACATTCCTTCATGAAAGCGATGTAGCAGGGTCGACTAAAGAGCAACCCAGGACACCACTCTAAATAGAGGTTGAATGTAATGAAGAACAAGGATAAGCTCGATGAAGCCGGCGTCGATTGGTGGTGTGGCGGCAAAGGCTTGTCGACAAAGCAGTCGTCATACTATACTTTGGTGCGAAAGGAGAAAAAGACCAGCTCGGAAAGCGGTAGCGAGGTTCAAGAACTCAAAGGCACAGGTGGCGCGGATTCGGAGATTGTCAAAGCAAGTGCAACAACAACCCGAGACGATCACGCCATTGTGCCTACCTTGATCGAGGGTTGAGTCGTGGATTGCGGGCGACCAGCGGGCGCGATTCCTAGCTTCACGGCCAGCAACTCGCTGAAGCGATGGCGGGGCCATTGGTGTCTCCGGCGGCATTGGTGTCTCGGCGGCACCGCAGGGCTTAATGCACGGGTGTCGCCGACCGCCACCTCTGCGACAGCGGCCCCTCGTCAGCTGCCGCCTGCCGTTGGCGGTGCCTCGACGATAGTCGAGCTCGGCGCCATCATCCGCGGTAACTAATTAAGCCTCTCGGCCGAGACTTCATCTCCTTGCCTTTGGCTGGGCATCCACGGCGCCCTACATGTTTTCGCGGCGCCGCCAGCGTTCCGTGCACTCTCACGCGCCGTGAACAGCGAGTTGGTCGATGTCGCCAAAGGCAAAATCGTTCAACGGGCAACCCCTTGTTCCACGGTACCGGATGCCACCCAACTTGTTGGGTTCAACTAGTTGGTGCTGCCAGGCTGCGACGAGTTGTTACCTCCGATTCGACCCGTCGGGGCCGACGATGATGATGACCCTCGGCGCTGCTGAGCTGGCCTGCTTTGGCGAAGCCAGATTCGTTTGAGGCGGGACACCCAAAGATAACACCGCCGGTCGGGCGGTATGATGTTTCGCCCGCAGCGGTGCGGACATCCCTATGCCTTTGGATCCATGCATATGCGGATCGAACAACGGCCCGACGATACATTTGGCGTCGATCGATGCTGCCGATCATGGAGTGCGGTGGCGACTTCATGAACCTCCTTCTCAGAACCCAACCCAACAAAAGGCGTGGCGATCTGGCTGGTACAGCGGAGAAGCCAAGTTACCTTGAGCGGTCGTCGTCGTTCAGCTCTCGAGAGCGCCTCCAGGCTCGACTTCACGAGCCTCGGATAGGCGAGGTCCGAAATATCAGCCCCAACACACTCAAGAAGGCGGTGCATGAGCAGAACTTCGGTCCCATTACGGGAGAAGAAGAAGCCGCATAAAGAAAGACTAACAAGGAGTGCGGGCCAGCCGGCCGGTGCGATCCGTGCTGGGGCCGGGCCACCTTCACTGAGGATATCTCGAGGAGGTGCATATGGCGGGTAGGCGATGATCACAAACAAATATGCTCAATGCTGCAACTGGTGCTATGTGGGTACGCAAGACAGTGTTCTTTCTTTGGAAGCGGCGTCTCGAGAGAAGGATGTGGCATACCGGTTTTGCGGCCAAGGTGCGGAAGGGCAAGCGCTTTGTGGATAACTCCATCCAGGCGACACGATCATCCTCTGGTTTGATGACATCCGCGCTATGTTGAACCTTCATCACACTTCGCCTTTATTTGGTATGGAATCACGGATCATTAGCGACAAGACCACAGGACATCGTTATAGTCAACCCCTTCTACATGCGTGCCAAGATCTTGGGCAGCACTGAGGACCGACAAATCGCGAGTTCTTACCTCGAGCGTCATTACGGCAAACCAAGATAAGGATAACTTCCCGTGCCTTACTTTCCCGAATAAGTCCTCCCCTCAACGGCCCGTAACATATGAATTCTTAGATTTCGATCGTTTTCTTTTAACATTCCGTGTTTTCTGCGGTGACACACATTGCGCTCATCCCCTAAGCCCCAAATATTCCATGGCCGTGTTTCGACCACGGACCGTCGATTGACGTAGACTACACAAATGTCAAGAAGGTTCTTGATGATGTTCTCCCGACTCGCCAAATCTGGAAGCACCTTCACGAGCCTATTATGCGTCTGGCAAGCCGCGTGTTCTCCCTGTCGATGTTACTGCTCGTCAAGCAGGCCTTTTGTGATGGAAGGTGCCTACTCGCCATCCATCACATGCGAGCGATAATGCGGGACCATCGCTACGAGTAAACTCAAAATTGGGCGCGGCGTGTCGGCAATCAGGGCCGCGGACATCGACAAGAATTCTTTCGCATCCGATGAGTTTACGGAAATCATCCATCAAGATGTCGCCGTACCTCGGGGCAGTTCTACCTAAGAAATCAACGTCCATGGTGACGCCGACACAATGCTACAAATGCGACATAACCCGTTATTTCATGACTCCCACGGTGAGCGGCGGCTTCATCACGCTCCGGTCCTTGAGTGGTCAAAGGTGATCTTTGTCTGGTTCGAAACATCGATTGGCTCATGTTGTAATTAAACTTTAACGAACTTGTAGTATGTCTCTTTGGTTTCAAGTCGTTCAACTTAGATGTGTCGATGCTATTAATGTCTTGCTTTTCTCTTCCGATCGTTCATGACATACTTATATATTGCTTATGTATATGCGTGAATTGGTACTAAACGTTTGGCTAGTGCATAGCGATGCCGTCGTATATGGTGTACAAGGTAAGGTTCCCGAGTCTCGACGGCGGGAGGAGTGTCGGAGACAGGTTCACCGATTCAGCGATATGATTACAAAAGGTACACCACTAGGGCGAGGCGAATCTGAATCGCCCGCTATCTAGCGGGAGAGGGAGGAGCATTGGAGGAACGGATGAGGCAGTTTCATCGTGATGATGCTCATCGTGATGACCGCAGCTCTCTTCTATGTGATGGTAGTTTAGATGATCGATATCGACTTGTAATGTGAAGACAAACTACGCTACTCGTGGTCTCGAGACTTGTAATATAATGTTCTATCTTTGTTCGGTCTTTTCAATTGGAGACTAATATGATGAATTGTATTGAGACTAATATGATGAATTGTATTCGAGACTAATCTTCTTTTGTATTGATGAATCATTTGTTGATGTGTCTGTCTATATTTTGTCCAATTATACATTTTGTAACCTGTGCAAAAACAGAAAATTAAAAATAAAAAAACCTAATATTCATACTAATGGCGCATCACATCACAGTGCGCCATTAGTATCTCAAAGACTACTAATGGCGCATCATTAAGCAGTGTGCCATTAGTATGCGAAGATTAAATAAGCATCTTGTTGTTATGCGCCATTAGTATCTCAACTTTACCTGGTATACATGGCCACAGGAGGCATACTAATGGCGCCTTGTATATATCTTTCCTCCCACTCACTTCTTTCGAGAGAAACTTCTTTTCTAGAAAGGATCCATCTTAGCAAAAACTTGCCTTCGGATCTGTGATAGAAGGTGTACCCAACATTTTCTTTTGGGTATTCTATGAAGACGCATTCTCCGATTTGGGTTCGAGCTTATCGTGAAAACCTTTTCACATAAGCATCCCAACTCCAAACTTTAAGAAACGACAGCTTAGGTTTATCGCTAAACCATAGTTCATACGGTGTCATCTCAACGGATTTAGATGGTTGCCCTATTAAACGTGAATGCAGCTGTCTTCTAATGCATAACCCCAAAACGATAGTGGTAAATCGGTAAGATACATCATAGATCGCACCATATCATAATAAAGTACGGTTACTGACGCTCGGACACACCATAACGTTGTGGTGTTCCGGTGGCGTGAGCTGTGAAACTATTCCACATTGTTTTCATTGAAGACCAAACTCAGAATCGAATATTCATTTCCACGATCAGATCGCAGAAATTTTATTTTCTTGTTACGATGATTTTCCACTTCACTCTGAAATTCTTTGAACCTTTCAACTATTTCAGACTTTATGTTTCATCAAGTAGATATACCCATATCTTCTCAAATCATCTTGTGAAGGTCGAAAATAACGATACTTGCCATTTAGCATCAACACTTATTGGATCGCATACATCGGTATGTATTATTCCCAATAAGTCAAGAGCTTGTTCCATTGTTCTAGAGAACGGAGTTTTAGTCATCTTGCCCAAAAGGCACGGTTCGCAAGCATCAAATGATTCATAATCAAGTGATTCCAAAAGTCCATCAAGATGGAGTTTTCTTCATGCGCTTTACACCAATATGACCTAAACGGCAAGTGCCACAAATAAGTTGCACTATCATTATTAACTTTGCATCTTTTGGTTTCAATATTATGAATATGTGTATCACTATGATCGAGATCCAATGAACCATTTTCATTGGGTGTGTAACCATATAAGGTTTTATTCATGTAAATGTAACAACAATTTATTCTCTTTAAATGAATAATCAGATTGCAATAAACATGATCAAATCATATTTATGCTCAACACCAAATAACACTTATTTAGGTTCCACACTAATCCCGAAAGTATAGGGAGTGTGATGATGATCATATCAATCTTGGAACTACTTCCAACACTCATCGTCACTTCCCTTCAACTAGTCTCTGCTTATTTCAGAACTCCTGCTTTGAGTTACTAATCTTAGCAACCGAACGAGTATCAAATACTCGGGGCTACTATAAACACTAGTAAGGCACACATCAATAACCTGTATATCAAATATAACCTTGTTCACTTTGCCATCCTTCTTATCCACCAAATATTCAGGGGTAGTTCCGCTTCAAAGGACCAGTTCCATTGCAGCAAAAGTACTCGGCCTCGTGCTTAGGTCTAGACTTGGGCTTCTTCACCGAGCAGCAACTTGCTTGCCGCTCCTTTTGAAGTTCCCTTCTTCCCTTTGCCATTTTCCTTGAGACTAGTGGTCTTGTCAACCATCAACACTTGATGTTTTTCTTGATTTCTACCTTCACGATTTTAGCATCGCCAAGAGCTCGAGAATCTTTTTCGTCATCCCTTGCATACTATAGTTCATCACGAAGTTCTACTAACTTAGTGATGGTGACTAGAGAATTCTGTCAATCACTATCTTATCCGGAAGATTAACTCCCACTTGATTCAAGCGATTGAAGTACTCGCATAATCTGAGCACATGCTCACTAGTTGAGCGATTCTCCTCCATCTTTTAGCTATAGAACTTGTTGGAGACTTCATATCTCTCAACTCGGTATTTGCTTGAAATATTAACTTCAATTCCTGGAACATCTCATATGGTCCATGACGCTCAAAACGCCTTTGAAGTCCCGATTCTAAGCCGTTAAGCATGGTGCACTAAACTATCAAGTAGTCATCATATTGAGCTAGCCAAACGCTCATAACGCCCGATCCGCTCCTGCAATAGGTCTGTCACCTAGCGTGCATTAAGGACATAATTCTTTCAAGGCAGCAATGAGGATAAACCTCGATCACGGATCCAATCCGCATCATTGCTACTAACATCTTTCAATACAATTTTCTAGGAACACATATGAAAACATAGGGAAGCAACAACGCGAGCTATTGATCTACAACATAATTTGCAAAATACTACCAGGACTAAGTTCATGATAAATTAAAGTTCAATTAATCATATTACTTAAGAACTCCCACTTAGAAAAATATCCTCCAATTCTCTAAGTGATTGCGTGATCCATATCAACTACACCATGACCGATCATCACGTGTGATGGAGTAGTTTCAATGGTGAACATCAATATGTTGATCATATCTACTATATGATTCACGCCGACCTTCGGTCTCCGTGTTCCGAGGTCATATCTTATATGCATAGCTCGTCAAGTATAACCTGAGTATTCGCGTGCGCAACTGTTTTGCACCCGCTGTATTTGAACGTAGAGCCTATCACACCCGATCATCACGTGGTGTCTCAAAGACGAAGAACTTTCGCAACGGTGCATACTCGGGAGAACACTTCTTGATAATTTAATAAGGGATCATCTTATAATGCTACCGTCAATCAAAGCAAGATAAGATGCATAAAGGATTAACATCACATGCAATCAATATAAGTGATATGATATGGCCATCATCATCTTGTGCTTGTGATCTCCATCTCCAAGCACCGCCATGATCACCATCGCCACCGGCGCGACACCTTGATCTCCATCGTAGCATCGTTGTCGCCTCGCCAACTATTGCTTCTACGACTATCGCTACTGCTTAGTGATAAAGTAAAGCAATTACATGGCGCTTGCATTTCATACAATAAAGCGACAACCATATGGCTCTCGCCGATTGTCGATAACTCGTTACAAAACATGATCATCTCATACAATAAGATATAGCATCACGCCTTGACCATATCACATCACAACATGCCCTGCAAAAACAAGTTAGACGTCCTCTACTTTGTTGTTGCAAGTTTTACGTGGCTGCTACGGGCTGAGCAAGAACCGTTCTTACCCACGCATCAAAACCACAACGATATTTCGTCAAATAGACTCCGTTTAACCTTCTCAAGGACCGGGCGTAGCCACACTCGATTCAACTAAAGTGAGAGAGACAGACACCCGCCATCACCTTTAAGCAACGAGTGCTCACAGCGGTGAAACCAGTCTCGCGAAGCGTCACGCGTAATGTCGGTCCGGGCCGCTTCATCTCACAATACCGCTGAACCAAAGTATGACATGCTGGTAGGTAGTATGACTTGTATCGCCCACAACTCACTTGTGTTCTACTCGTGCATATGACATCAACGCATAAAACCAGGCTCGATACCTTCGCTGGGAAACGTAGTAATTTCAAAATTTTCCTACGATCACGCAAGACCATGGTGATGGCATAGCAACGAGCGGGAAGAGTGTCCGCCCACGCACTGTGAGACCGAAAGCGGAAGCGTTATAACAACGCTGTTGATGTAGTCGACGTCTTCACGACCGACCGATCCAAGCACCGAACGACGGCACCTCCGAAGTTCTGCACACGCTCAGCCCGATGACGATCCCGGGACCGATCCAGCAAAGTGACGGGATGAGTTCCACAAGACGACGGCGTGGTGACGATGATGATGCTCCACCGACGCAGGGCTTCGCCTAAGCTCCGCGACGATATGACTTCTCCCGCAGGCTTCGCTTAAGCTCCGCGACGATATGACCAAGTGGAATATGGTGGAAGGGGCACCGCACACGGCTAAGGAAATCAACTTGTGTGTTTTGGGGTGCCCCCCCCGTGATATAAAGGAGCCAAGGGGAGGTGGCCGCCAAGAGGAGGAGGCGCAAGGAGTCCTACTCCTCCGGGAGTAGGACTCCCCCAATCCTAGTTGGAATAGGATTCCTGAGGGGAGAGAGAGAGAGGGGGCGGCCCACCTTCCTAGTCCTAATAGGACTAGGGAAGGGGGGCATGCCACCTAGGGCTGGCCCTTCTCCTTTCCTCCAAGGCCCACTATGGGCCCATGTAGTTCAGGGGGTTCGGTAACCTCCCTGCATCTCAGAATTTCGATTTCACTCGGAACCTTCCGATGTCCAAATGTAGGCTTCCAATATATCAATCTTTATGTCTCGACCATTTCGAGACTCCTCGTCATATCCGTGATCACATCCGGGACTCAACAACCTTCGTGCATCAATACTTATAAACTCATTATGACCGCCATCGAACGTTAAGCGTGCGGACCCTACGGGTTCGAGAACTATGTAGACATGACCGAGACACCTCTCGGTCAATAACCAATAGCGGGACCTGGATGCCCATATTGGCTCCTACATATTCTACGAAGATCTTTATCGGTCGACCGCATAACAACATACGTTGTTCCCTTTGTCATCGGTATGTTACTTGCCCGAGATTCGATCGTCGGTATCCAATACCTAGTTCAATCTCGCATCGGCAAGTCTCTTTTCTCGTTCCGTAATACATCATCTCACAACTAACACATTTAGTTGCAATGCTTGCAAGGCTTATGTGATGTGCATTACCGAGAGGGCCAGAGATACCTCTCCGACAATCGGAGTGACAAATCCTAATCTCAAATATGCCAACCCAACATGTACCTTCGGAGACACCTGTAATGTACCTTTATAATCACCCATTCGTTGTGACGTTTGGTAGCACCCAAAGTGTTCCTCGGGCAAACGGAGTTGCATAATCTCATAGTCATAGGAACATGTATAAGTCATGAAGAAAAGCACTAGCAACAAACTATACGATCAGGTGCTATGCTAATGGAATGGGTCATGTCAATCAGATCATTCAACCAATGATGTGATCCCATTAATCAAATAACAACTCCTTGTTCATGGTTAGGAAACATAACCATCTTTGATTAACGAGCTAGTCAAGTAGAGGCATACTAGTGACACTCTGTAGGTTTATGTATTCACACATGTATTATGTTTCCGGTTAATACAATTCTAGCATGAATAATAAACATTTATCATGATATAAGGAAATAAATAATAACATTATTATTGCCTCTAGGGCATATTTCCTTCAGCAATGATAGTAGTGAGATCCAGGGTAGCGGTCATCTTGCCTGAAATCCCGCTAGGAAGAAGAATGAGTCCATGAAGAAGATGAAGCCACGAAGACGAACCAAGCGTGAGATTTAACGAATCCTCACGATCGCAACGAAACGGGAACTATCGAGAAGAAGCACACAACATAGTAAACACACCACACATGAACAAGGCATGATGCACAAACAAGCATAATGCATGACAAGACTACATGAAACTACTCATGGCAAGAGATGATGCAAACAAGAGAAACACATCAAAGCAAGTTTAAATGAGGCCGGGAACAACATATAACAATTCCGGTAAGTCCTCATATGCAAATTTCGAAATTGGTCCAGATCTGAATAAACCTTATGTTCAAGTTGTTAAACAGCAAGTTAAGATGCACCACGATGATCTACACGAAATTCTAGTCAAGTTACATATAAAGTTCATTAAATTCGGAGCTACGGCCTAGAAGATATGAGCAAAACAAGTTAAACATGGCATTGATGCAAAATGCATCCAAACATCAAGCAAACACCTCAACACAAGGATGCAACATGATAATATCAAACTACATGCAAAATCAAGCAAGTTTCATATAGAGCACACTCAAAACGGAGCAACGGTTCAACACATACACTCTATACAAGTTATAGTAACAATCTGTCCAAAACAGCAACTAGGCATATTGCAAGCATCAAAACACTATGCTACAGCATCTCAACGTAATAAAAAAAGGAATGGACATGAAGTACAGGTAAATCATAACAAAACATGAACACTGAGCTATCTCCAGAAATCACTAGAACATGCTCAAACACACATGGCAAGATTGCAAATAATAACAGTTTCAGACTTTAGCAAAAATAACATCAGGTTGCAATGTTTAGAGCTATCAAACAACATATTACAGGAACTTAACATGGAAAACAAAGGCATGGCGTGATACTACTAAATGCATAGAACAAAAGTTCCTTACTGACCATAAGCCAAAAAGGATCAGAAGATATGATGGCACCCATGTAAACATGGCAAGTTATATTACAGATTCATACATGACAGGATCAACAATAAGTAGGCATGTTGGTGAGCTTGAACCACTCACCAAAGAGCAATACATGGCATGGCAAGGCAACTCACAGTAAGAAGAGATGGCATAGAAGCTATACATGGCAATAACAACATCATAGCATACACGGATCAACTACAACAACCTTGGCAAAATTGAATAACAGGTAAACAACCTTCCAGGAAACATTTTATAGCAAAAGTAGAGCTCGATTCACTCAAGCTATGGCACTCCATACTTGCAAACAAGGGCATGGATGGATAGAGAATAACCATATGTTCAAAACATCCTTACTGAAGTATCTCAAAATAAGCATGGATCTCTCGGTAGCATCAAGTTTACATGGCATAAAAATATCAGCAGAACAGGGGCTGAAATCTGCAACATCATGAAGCCTAGTTTGCATGCTTTTGCTAGTCACCACAGAGATCACAAAAATACATGGCATACACCCCTGTAAAGATGGCATGGCATATTACAAAACACATTTAGGACTCAAGTTCATAGGGTGCACACATCAATCGTGGCAAAAATGACAAAAGAGCATGTTCTGATAAGAATCTGAAACTAACATCACATAGCCCTCTTCCAACAGCATTTCGGGCATCAAGATGAGCTCAAATGAACATGAAGCAATGGAATGAAAAGATGTACTCGTCGAGGCGAACAATTTGACATATTACACGCACGAAACGGAGCTACGGATGCAGAGATACGATGCGATGAATATGGCATTAAATATCACATATTCGGGGACTATGGAAAAAACAGAGGGGGGAGGAAAGTCAACCTTGGGCACGGACGACGAGGAGGGCCGGGATTCTCGCCGGAGACGACAGGGACGGCGGCCGGAGTGGTAGAAGGGGGGGGGGGCGGAGCTGGGGAAGGCCGGATCCGGCGGGGTCGCCGGATCTGGCCGGACTGTGGCCGGAGACGAGGGGAGGCCGGGGCGATTTCCGGAGGAGGGCGGCAGCGCGGCTCTGCTCCGGCGAGGGGCCGGCGACTCGGGGCCGGACGGCGGAGGCGAGGAGGAGGCATCGCGCCCGGGCGGCGGAGGGCGCGGGCGGGCCGGCGGAGGAGGCGGGGCGGCGCGCCAGGGCTGCATGGCCGGCATGGCGCGAGGCGCGAGGGGCGGGGACGGGCCGGGCGGCGGCGGATCTGGGCCCTGGGCCCGGATGGCTCAGGCCGGGCGACGCGGGACGGCGGCGGAGCACACATGGCAGCCTCCCATTGGCTGCGGGCGGCGGCGGTGAAGCGTCCGGCACGGACGGACATGTCCGGCGGCGCGCGGGGGAAGAGGCTAGGGTTCATCTGCGTGAAAAATCGGGGGGAGACACCTATTTATAGGTAGAGGGAGCTAGGAGTGTCCAAATGGGGTGCGGTTTTCGGCCACGCGGTCGTGATCGAACGACCGAGAGCTTGGAGGGGAGTTTGCTGGGTTTTGGGCCACTTTGAAATGGGTGTTGGGCTGCAAAGAGAAAGAGGCTTTTGCGGTTACCCGGTTAACCGTTGGAGTATCAAACGACCTCCAAATGATCCGAAACTTGACAGGCGGTCTACCGGTGGTATACCAAGGCCGCTTGACAAACCTCGGTCCATTCCGAGAACGTTTAACACCCGCACACGAAAAGAGGTAAAAGGGGGCGCCGGGAGACATAGGAGTGCCGGATTGCAAAACGGACAACGGGGAAAATGCTCGGATGCATGAGACGAACACGTATGCAAATGCAATGCACATGATGACATGATATGAAATGCAGATGATGACATGGAAAAATGCAACACGCGAGCACACATGACAAGGCAACAACGACGAATAACTGGCAGACACCTGGCGCATCGAATCCGGGGCGTTACAACACTCCTCCACTAACAAGAGATCTCGTCCCGAGATCTTAGGACCGAGACGGAAGGAGAAAGGGATGAGGTGAAACAAGAACTCAAGAGAGGAAACAAAGAATCGAGAGCACTCGAGAAGAAGAGATGAGCGACGAGAATGACGAGAATCGAAAGCTCACGGAATCAGATAGACTATGAAACAACTCGTTCTAACCGGAGTGGTTAGAATGAGAAAAGAAACGAATAAGACTGAAATGATTTAGGTAGCACTCCGGTTGAAACATGGAAGGAATAGAATCTGAACTTGAGAAGATGGAATGACAGTTGATGAGCTCTTGAAGAATGAATTAAATCATGAAGAACCACCATGAAGAACTCCGGTAGCAAAAAGATGATGAGATAGAATGAAGGAAGAGAGAATAAGATGAGCATTGCAATGATTCCGATGGAGGTTCCGACAAAATAGTCAATGAAATTGAACTCCGGAAAAGAAAAGATGAAAACACTTGGAAGTAGAATTTATTCCTCAAGAACAAACTCCGAAGAAAAAGATTAATCACTTGGATGAAATAAGAATAAGATTTATTGTATGCTTAACCTTCATCAAATTAAATTGATGACAAGAAATGGATTTGGCATAATACTTATTCTCGATAAAAAAGGATTGAGAAGTGACATATCGCAAACTTGAGAAGGTCTTCATGAACCACCGGTATGATTGGAAAGAACGAATGGATTAATATGATAAACAAAGAAAAAGAATCTTGAATGAACCACCGTAAGAATTCGGAAATGACTGACGAAAGAGAATGAATCACCGAGAAGAATTAGAAGAACAAATAAACTAGAGAGGATTTAGATGTAAAAGAAGAAAGAGATCATGAGTTGATTAAAGAACTCTTGAACGAAGCGCCGGAAGAATATTGAGACGAACGAAGGGGCACGGATATAGAATAATTGGAGAACGACTTTGAAAACTTGGAACGAAGAAATCTTCCGAAAAGATGGCCTCCGGATGATTGAGACGGAAAGTAACTCCTGAAATACTCCGGATGGATGAAAAGAATATCTGACAAACGGAATAATTCGAGAGGATAGCATGAAGCTAGAACCACGAATCTTCGGGAGGACGGACAAGGTTTAAGAGGAACTCTTCTTCGATCTTCAAAGCTGAGAAAGACGACGAGAAACTCCACCGAAATTGTTGAGAAACTCCGGAATAATGAAAAAGAGGAAAGGTAGAACCCGAGATGAAAAGAATTTGAAAGCGATCTTGGAGAAGATCTGACTGATGAAAATCATACTTACGTCAAACTTCAAAAGGATTTGAGAATAGCTCCGGAAATTAGAAGAGTCAGGTAAGATCCTGGGAAAAGACCTGTGGGTTAGGGCCCACTAAAAGAAAACACCGTTGGAAAGGATTGTTGAACAGATAGATGATGCACCGGCACAATTGAAATATTCGAATGAGGTGATAACCTCGAATTAATTAGAACACAGACGAATCTCCTGAGATGTCTTGATCACTCTGGAAGGATAAACTGGCAAGAGGAGAACGAGCAGGAAAAACACTTCGAGGAAAAAAATATGATCAACCTCAAAACTTGAATTGAATCCACCGGAAAAGAAATGAAGAATGTCGAACAAAAGAGAAGTTCACCGGTTGAAATAATTGAGGGAAGACTGAAGATACTTCGCACGAATGAAATTGATTGCTCGAATAAAGACTCAGACTCCAGAAATAAAAGGGGTGGGAGGGCGGGAAAAACAAAGGCAACTTGGAACGGGAATCGACGAGTAACTTGAAGAGAAAAGCACCGGTTGAAATAATTGAGGAGAGAATGCAAAGGCTTCGCAAAAGTATGAAGGATACTCGATTACGGACTTCGGTTCCGAGAAGAAGAAGGGTGGGCGGGTGGGAAAAGAAAACAACTGAGGATTGAACTTGCAAAGATGAAGGGGTTCGAGTCGACTTGACGAGAAATGCACCGGATGAAAAGAGCTGAGGAACAATGATCGAAAAACCAACTGCGTGATCCTACAGAAAAATTTGAAGGGGAAGAGGAGTAATTCAAAACGACTACGTCAAGATTCCTCACCAGAGCGACGAAGGGGCTGAGGAGTAAAAGAATTCCTACTCTCTGATATAACTAGACTCCGAAAATAGTTTTCTTCTAGACTCAACAACAGCCAAACTACACGATCAATCAAGGGGGCTCCTAGGGTCGGTCGAGGCTCTGATACCAACTTTTCACGCCCAAGATGCGACCCTATCCTAAAGGAACTCGATGGTCCCACCAAGGATAGAAGCGCATCTTGAAGACGCTTTTGCAAGGTGGATATCATTACATCAACATTACATAATACATAGGGATACATACATAAGGCACAAATGCCACAAGAATACATCAACATCATATACAAGATCAACATCCGCCACGGATGAAACATAAATGTAAACTCAAACGACATCCACCACCTGCTAGCCCAGCTGCCGACCGAACCTATCCCCGATCAAGAAGGAAGAAGAACTCAAGACAATCAAGCATCGCCTCGTGTCATGATCATCGCAAACCTGTACCTGCAATGTTGGTGTAGTAATCTGTGAGCCACGAGGACTCAGCAATCCCATTACCATGGGTATCAAGACTAGCAAAGCTTAAAGGGAAAGGAAGGGGTAAAGTGGTGAGGTTGCAGCAGCGACTAAGCATATATGGTGGCTAACATACGCAAATGAGAGCGAGAAGAGAAACAAAGGAACGGTCGTCAACTAGTAATGATCAAGAAGTGATCCTGAACTCCTACTTACGCCGACATAACCCGAAACCGTGTTCTCCTCTCGATCAACCCGAAAAGAGACACTCACGGTTACACACACGGTTGGTGTATTTTAGAAGAGTTTGCTTCAAGTTTACTACAACCGGATATTAACAAATTCCCATCTGCCACATAACCATGGGCACGGCTCTCGAAAGTTTATACCTGCGGGGTGTCCCAACTTAGCCCATGATAAGCTCTCGAAGGATATTCTTCTCCCGGAATACCCGATCAGTCTCGGAATCCCGGCTACAAGACATTTCGACAAAGAATAAAACAAGACCAGCAAGACCGCCTGATGCGCCAACAATCCCGATAGGAGCTGCACATATCTCGTTCTCGTGGCAACACCGGATGAGACTAGCTACGAGTAAAACCAGCCCTCAAGTTGCCTCAAGGTGGCCCTCAGAAGTTTCGGTTCGAACCAGCACTTAGAGAAGCATCGCCCGGGGGGGGCTAAAATAAAGATGACCCTTGGGCTCCGAAACCCAAGGGAAAAAGGGCATAGGTGAGGCAAATGGTAAAACCAATGTTGGGCCTTCTTTGGAGGAGTCTTATTCAAAGCGAACGTCAAGGGGTCCCATAAATCACCCGACGCGTTAGGGACGCAAAATCCGGGAACATAATACCGATATGACGGAAACTAGGGCGGCAAGAGTGGAACAAAACACCAGGCATAAGGCCGAGCCTTCCACCCTTTACCAACTATACAGATACATTAATTAAATAAGATATATTGTGATATCCCAACAAGTAAACATGTTCCAACAAGGAACAACATCTCCATGTTCCGACAAGGAACAAACTTCATCTTCACCTGCAACTAACAACGCTATAAGAGGGGCTGAGCAAAGCGGTAACATAGCCAAACAATGGTTTGCTAGGAAGGGTGCAAAAGGTTAGAGGTTCATGGCAATTTGGGAGGCTTGAGCAGCAAGTGATAGGTAGCGCAGCATAGCGAAAGAACGAAGCAACTAGCATAGCAATGATAGTAGTGAGATCCAGGGTAGCGGTCATCTTGCCTGAAATCCCGCTAGGAAGAAGAACGAGTCCATGAAGAAGATGAAGCCATGAAGAGAACCAAGCGTAGACGAACGAATCCTCACGATCGCAACGAAACGGGAACTATCGAGAAGAAGCACACAACATAGTAAACACACCACACATGAACAAGGCATGATGCACAAACAAGCATGATGCATGACAAGACTACATGAAACTACTCATGGCAAGAGATGATGCAAACAAGAGAAACACATCAAAGCAAGTTTAAATGAGGTCGGGAACAACATATAACAATTCCGGTAAGTCCTCATATGCAAATTTCGAAATTGGTCCAGATCTGAATAAACCTTATGTTCAAGTTGTTAAACAGCAAGTTAAGATGCACCACGATGATCTACACGAAATTCTAGTCAAGTTACATATAAAGTTCATTAGATTCGGAGCTACGGCCTAGAAGATATGAGCAAAACAAGTTAAACATGGCATTGATGCAAAATGCATCCAAACATCAAGCAAACACCTCAACACAAGGATGCAACATGATAATATGAAACTACATGCAAAATAAAGCAAGTTTCATATAGAGCACACTCAAAACGGAGCTACGGTTCAACACATACACTCTATACAAGTTATAACAACAATCTGTCCAAAACATCAACTAGGCATATTGCAAGCATCAAAACACTATGCTACAGCATCTCAACGTAATAAAAAAAGGCATGGACATGAAGTACAGGTAAAGCATGACAAAACATGAACACTGAGCTATCTCCAGAAATCACTAGAACATGCTCAAACACACATGGCAAGATTGCAAATAATAACAGTTTCAGGCTTTAGCAAAAATAACATCAGGTTGCAATGTTTAGAGCTATCAAACAACATGTTACAGGAACTTAACATGGCCAACAAGGGCATGCAATGATACTACTAAATGCATAGAACAAAAGTCCCTTACTGACGATAAGCCAAAAACGATCAGAAGATATGATGGCACCCATGTAAACATGGCAAGTTATATTACAGATTCATACATGGCAGGAACAACAATAAGTGGGCATGTTGGTGAGCTTGAACCACTCACCACAGAGCAATACATGGCATGGCAAGGCAACTCACAGTAAGAAGACATGGCATAGAAGCTATGCATGGCAAGAACAACATCATAGCATACACGGATCAACTACAACAACCTTGGAAAAATTGAATAACATGTAAACAACCTGCCAGGAAACATTTTATAGCAAAAGTAGAGCTCGATTGACTCAAGCTATGGCACTCGATAATTGCAAACAAGGGCATGGATGTATATAGAATAACCATATGTTCAAAACATCCTTACTGAAGTATCTCAAAATAAACATGGATCTCTCGGTAGCATCAAGTTTACATGGCATAAAAATATCAGCAGAACAGGGGCTGAAATCAGCAACATCATGAAGCCTAGTTTGCATGCTTGTGCTAGTCACCACAGAGATCACAAAAATACATGGCATACACCCCTGTAAATATGGCATGGCATATTACAAAACAAATGTAGGACTCAAGTTCATAGGGTGCACACATCAATCATGGCAAAAATGACAAAAGAGCATGTTCTGATAAGAATCTGAAACTAACATCACATAGCCCTCTTCCAACAGCATTTCGGGAATCAAGATGAGCTCAAATGAATATGATTCAATGGAATGAAATGATGTACTCGTCGAGTCGAACAATTTGACATATTACACGCACGAAACGGAGCTACGGATGCAGAGATACGATGCGAT